>JAPYXD010000442.1:600000-998546 GCA_030998225.1 Diplolepis rosae
AAGAAGAAACTAAAGACAATTTATCCGAAACATTAAATAATATAAAATTATCAATATACTCATTACATGAATTATCTCAAAATCTGAAGTTACGGTCAATTAGTATTTCTAAAACTTCCAGAATTAATCATATACTTTGGGAAGAAGTGAAATCAATTTTTGACTCAATTTTTTCAAATTCTACTACAAAAATTATAGTTTGCAATGGAATAACGCAATATCCAACAAAAGAACAACGAACTCATTTAATCGAAGAAGCTCATTCTTCAGCATTAGGAGGCCATAAAGGCGTCACAAAAACTTATAGTCGAATTCGCCAAAAATTTTTTTGGGAAAATATGAAAGTAGACATTCAAAAATATATTCAAGGCTGTTTACAATGTCAACTGAAAAAATTAATCAGAGTCAAAACAAAAAATCCTATGGTAATCACAGACACACCCACTACTGCTTTTGAAAAAATATCAATGGACATTGTTGGTCCACTACCTGAAACAAAATCTGGTAACTTATATATTCTAACGATACAAGACAATTTTACCAAATATTCTTTAGCAATACCTCTTCCTAATCACCAAGGTAGTACAATAGCAGATGCTTTTGTGAAAAAATTTATTTGCATATTTGGATCACCAAAAGGAGTACTTACTGACCAAGGCAGAGATTTTTTAAGTAATTTATTAAAAAGATAGGCAAAACGTTTTAGAATTAAACACTTTCGTACCACAGCTTTTCATCCTCAATCAAACGGATCATTAGAACGTTCACATCATGTTTTAGGAGAATATCTCAAACAATTTGTTGCAAAAAATTCAGAATGGGATCATTGGCATGAACTAGCAATGTTCTCGTATAATACTAGTGTACATGAAGGCACAAAATGCACACCCTATGAATTGGTTTTTGGTAAATTAGCTCGTGAACCTTCCAGCGAACCTTTATCACAACAAGAAAAATTACAAACGTATGATGATTATTTTGTATGATATTATTTCGTAACTCAACTACACGAAATGCGAACACAAGCAAGAGAGAATCTTATTTCAGCAAAAGAAAAATCGAAAATATATTATGATAAAAAAATAAATCCTTTAGAAGTAAAAATTGGAGACAACGTATTTTTATTAAAAGGAGGTAAAATAAAAAAACTAGAGAACCATTATACAGGGCCTTATGAAATATTGGAAGTGTTAGGAAAAGGGAATGTCAAAATAAGCTATAAAGGCAAACCTACTGTAGTTCACATTAATAGACTAAAACGCTCACACGTACAAGTACAAAAGTAGATAAATAAAAAAATAACAAACAAAATATCTTTACTTTAATTATAAAAAATATGTATACATATACAGTTTAAACAAAATATAGAAATTTTATTTTGTCGATAAATGGTAAAAATAAAAAAATATACATATATAAAATTTATATAAAAATATATATATTTTATATAAAAAATATATACAACAAATTTAGACATAACACATTATTCCAGATATAATGGATCAAATTCATCGCAAACGCATAGATGATCTCATTGAAATAGTTCCCTGTTTTATCGACATGGTAGCTCTCTGGCCATACTTAATTCAAACTGGAATTTTTAACCAAGACGACTGTAATATTCCCACATGGAGCAAAAACCTAAACAATCCAGATACAATAAAAGACATTTTTTCAACAATCAAAACAAGAGGACCAGACGCATACAAAAACTTGATTATCAGTTTACGCCTATCAGATCATATTGTCATAGCTGACATGTTGGATATTATAGACTAAGTACATAAAATAAAAAACTTAATAAATATCATAAAAAAAATATATATGTATACAACAGTAATAACAAAATTGTTTATTAAGTAATTTTATTCATTCTTTTTTTTTACAAAGCAAGCTGCTAATTGGAACCTCCTTTTTCCAGAGATGGGATTACGAGGCTTCCTTTTGGCACTGCTCATTTGCAAATTCAACTATATAACAACAGTCTACGCCATCATAGGATTCGATTGCGGTTCAAATCAATCAAATATTACGACATTATCTTTACTAGAGGTAGGAGAATGTGATCTACCTCGATCTCAAGTACATGTTGAAAGGGTTTATATACAACTTTTACAATTAACTGGATTTTCAAATACAAAAGTAATACAATGCAAAATAGAAATTCGACGCGCCATCTCTCATTGTGGTATGCATTCTCACAGTTCCATAGTTGCAAATGGCCACAGTGAATATATACATGATGTTACACGAGATCAATGTAATCAAATGCACACAATAGGAACATTTTTAGTAACCCCTTCTCTTCAGATATCAAAGTTAAAAGTAAATGAAACTTCATTTCATAGCGTTACTTTAGCAGGTTCTGTAACACCTAATGGAGACTGTACTGGTACACAATTTTCTGACCCATATGGAACATGGAATAATGTCGTAGTCCAAGCAATATTCAAAATAACTTTACAAGAACATTACGCGACTATTCATTTAAATTCAAATAAAATTCAATTAGGATCGGGAATAATATGCACACTTTCAGACACATTCTGTACAGACGTAGAATATGGACAAACATTCTGGGATACATTACCTAATGACGTATGTAATTTTAACAAATATGAAATTATTTATGAAGGACCAGCAAATAAAACATATGACAACACGACAGACATTTCTGAAACCTTGTATTCTTTAACGACTGAAGATATAACCTTTGTACTGGCTGAAAAAACAAGAAAACCAGTTTGCAGTTACGTTTTAATACAAACTGAACATCCAAAATTATTAATTTTTGAAACCAGACCTGGGAATTCATTTTTAGAAAATAAACATTTAGATGTTCAAAATATGGACATTTACACATACGTCAACTCTAAATTTATATATGTAGAACGACACCTACGCACTGAAGTAAATAGACTTTATCACGATGTTCTTACTCAACGATGCATACTTGAACAGCAAGTTTTTAGAAATACATTAACCTTAGCAACCCAATCACCAGACGAATTTGCATATCATCTAATGAAAGGCCCAGGATATATGTCAGTAATTGCAGGAGAAGTAGCACATATCGTAAAATGTATACCGGTTGAAGTAAAATATCGCAAAACTGAAGAATGTTATCTACAACTACCAATATTTAGAGGAAATCAATCCTTTTTCCTTTCTCCACGAACTCATATATTAACAAAATCAGGTATCCAAACAAATTGCAATTCTTTCCTTCCACCAATGTACCTTTTTGGAGAAACCTGGTACAAATTACTTCCAAATCCTGTCGAATCCATAGCACCAACTATAGTTAAACCTCTCACAAAAGCAACCTGGAAATACACAAATCCTTCATCCTTAGCAACAAGTGGCATTTATTCTCAATCTGACCTTGATAAGCTACGAGATCATATAATGTTCCCAGCAGAAAAACCAATGATTTTAAATTCTTTAGCTAGAGAAATAACAGGACATCCGACTATTAATCAAGGAATATCATTGACAAATTTATTTAACCAAGAAGTAATTGATAAAATTGCTGAATCAGCTTGGGGTAGATTTTGGACAGTTTTTACAAATTTCGGTACTACTAGTGCAGGTCTAATTGGATTAATTATAATAATTAGGGGGATCAAATTAATAGCAGATACCATTATTCATGGTTATGCATTACATAGATTATTTGGATGGTCTCCCATTTACTAGGCGCCTTCTGGGATTCGGTTACTAACCTTTTGTTACACTTAGGTACCAACCGACCTGCTGGACCTCCCGCTGAGAGCCATCAACCACTGCTTACAGCTTCAGCACCACAAAACTCTATAGAGGAAACTAAAAGTTCATCTCCTAACGAAAATACCAATTCAGGTAAAGATCATAATAGTACGAAGACTACTCTTTATCCTCACTCTGAACTAAAAGAAGAACTTAGTAGATCACATTATTCAATCCGAATCTAACATCTTAAAGAATGTCGCATGTTCCTTTTACAACCTTACTAAACAAAATTATTCAACAAAGAGGAGATCCACCCCTCATTTATGAGATACTCATTGAACAAACCAATAATAATGAATGTCTATTTCACGTTAATTTACAATATAACAATTATATAATAATGAATAGTGGCAAAGATAAAGAAAACGTAAAGCAAAAGGTAGCACAAAATTTATATAATGCCTTAATTAATGAATCAAAGGAAACAAATCAAAACGTCCAACCGAATTCTATTGGTAAAAATTTCAAAAAATTAAACGAAATTTGCACTCAAAATAAAATCGAATATCCAAAATATACAGTATTACGAGTAAAAACTTCATCAAAAAACTCAACATACATAGCAATTTGTTTTATTAATGATATCAAACGAATAGGAATTGGAAACACAATAAAAACAGTAATGGATTTCGCAGCTATAAAAACGATAAATTCTCTTTTGCAAAAAGATAAAAAATGTGAAGTAAATTTAATAAACTCACTAGAACATTTGCATGTTACAATCCAAGAATCACTTATAAATGATCCAAAACCTTCAACGAGTGGTCAGATAACAAAACCTAATATTAACAGTCGTTTTAAAAATATAAATCCTTATAAAATAAAAAGAAATAATATTTCTACTACATCGCCTTTTTCTGGAAAAAGCTTTAAGAAATGTTTTAAATGCGGATATAGACCCCCCAATCAGTACAATAAATTCTAATATAAATATTCCATACTGATTCAGGAAATCATCTATAATGGAGCATTACTATGATGAGCCTACCCACGTGCGAAGTTACAAAAAAAAGATATGTAGAACAGACTCTCTGGGACTTTTAAACCACGTGGAAATTTTGAGAAATTTTACGATAAAATATGGATTACCGTTACCACAATACATCGTTTATCCTGATCCAAATTCAAAAACCAAATCATTTTTTCTTGCTCAAGTTAATACAAACGATCATTTTGCTGTACAAGCGGGTCCTACAAGCGAGTTAGCCGAAAATATAGCTGCTTTAAAATTACTACAAATATTAATAAGATCTTATGATCTTTGCGATGAGGATTTTTATAATAATAAATGTAAAGAAACAAAAAAAACGAAGAATCAAAGTGTTCAAACTGATCCAAGACCAAAATTAGTATCATGGAAAAATTCATGTAGATATTGTAACACTCAAATGCATGCTACAAAAGAGTGCCGTAGACGGAATGTTTTTAAAGCTGATAAATCAACACAAGTTCCCCCTCCACTTCCATCACGAAACTCCTCAACATTTAGTAATCTATTTTCCCCTTTTTTCCAAAAAACTTCTAGACCTAAATCCAACCATATGTAAACATCCAATTTATCCAATACTAATCCTTTTTTTCTTTTTCAGCCATTCGAGAAGCATAATGAAATTCCTATACCAACCACCTTATGGCGTATACTTGATGCTAATTCTGTTTTTCACTTCTAAAGCAGATAACTTGTATATCAATTCACAATTTTATCACTCATCTGGTATTTATTTTGAACCAATTTCAAAAATACGTCTATTTTCCGAAAATTATAATTTTATCTCTTATTTTGACATTTTGCAACCAGAAAACTTAAAATATAAAATAGTAGATATATCTCACAAACTTTATGAACATTGTATACTCACAAATATTGCAAACAACTGTAATATATATAATCACCACACTCAGCTTGAATTTATGAAAGAACGTATAAATTATTTTCTCGGAGAAATTTCATTTATATCCAGACAAGCTCATAACATCACTAAAATTCCCAAAAATAGTGATCCATTTTTACATCAAATTCAAAAAGTTCTTCTACAATCAAAAATAAGACAAAAAACTTCTCTTTATTGGCCTAAAGAAAATTTGTTCCTACTCCCAAATCCATTTTCTGAACAAATTAAAAATCTTTCATCCAATCTCAATAACGTTAAGATGTACAAAGACTGGCATAAATCACAAATTTACCCAAATTTGCACATTTATAGAATTCTTGCAGCAAATTGGCTGATGGACTTGCATGAAATATCCCGATCCTTTCTATCACTCCTAACACAGCTTACGGAAGCTATGACCCATGCCGCCACAAATTTATGGCACCCCATGCTGCTTCCAGATACCTTTCTAGACTTCAAATCCAACAAAGAAGATCCTCACCTTCCAACGTCTCTTTTTTCTATGGTCATTCCATTTTCTAAAATAAGATACTTTACTTTCAATAACTACTTAATTTTTACTATGACCATACCAATTCCATCTTCTGAAGAATTTCAAGTATTTAAAACACATTCAACCCCTATACATTTTGACTTCAACACTGATTATATTATACCTATATTCATAAAACCTCAATTTTCTTATATCGCGTTTTCTCCAAATAACGAATCTTACTTCACAACAAATGAAAATTTCCTCGCTTCATGCCACCAAAATGGACTTCAAAATTTTTGTCACCCTCCTCATTCCATATACAGTACACAAAATAATCCTATTTGCGAAACATCAATGTTTATAAAATCCCAACCGCATAAATGTAAAACATTCATAAGTTTCAATGAATATCCTTTTTTAACACCACTGTTGTCACACCGTGGATGGCTTTATTCAACTATTCTTCCTAAGCAAATCTTTTTATCTTGCTCCAAAAATTCCAAAACCCTTATTACTCTTCAAGGAATAGGAATTTTACAAATAGAATCTGACTGTAATTTGGACTCATCAATTCCATACTATAATATTAAAAATTACCCAAAAATAATGGATAACTCAATTCCACTTAGTAAATCGACCACTTCTCTTGAAATAATTTCTCCCTTCTTATATAATATGTCGATCACAGAACCTCACTTGTTAAAAAACGTGTTACATCTTTTTCATAAAAAAGATGACATGCTTATATCGACTTTTGAAAGTCATGTTTTTCTACTCACAAAATATGCTAATATTCAGAAAATTATCCCATCTATTTTTAATTCTAGTGCACATAAAATATATATAGCACATACTATAGTTACTTTTCTTATAATAATTATTCTATTAATAATACTAATTAAAATTCAAAAAATTTAAAAAAAAAACTAATAAAAATATAAATGAAATTAAACTAGATCAGAAAACTCCTCTTAGCCTATCAACAAAACCTCTTCTAAGTGACCTATAGCACATACTATAGTTACTTTTCTTATAATAATTATTCTATTAATAATACTAATTAAAATTAAAAAAATTTCAAAAAAAACTAATAAAAATATAAATGAAATTAAACTAGATCAGAAAACTCCTCTTAGCCTATCAACAAAACCTCTTCTAAGTGACCTATCATTCAAATTTTAACTACTTCTTTTCAAACGTATCTATAAACTGGAAAGGACCCATATTTTCCATCCTTTCAACCTTCTTGGTACAAGTACAATCCATCCCTCTCTTTCTATACTGTAAAACCACAGCATGATCACTGGGAATGTACCTTTAGAAGAACAGTTTTTGTAAGGGTATTGTAATATAAGAATTGTTTTTCTAATGGAGAAGTAGAATACCTTTCAATAATGTATAACTTCTGTTAGAATCAAATTTCGGTACTTTTGCACGAATTAAATAGATAAAGTATAAAAGTCATATAATCAAGGGTATAGTTAAGTAAATTTAGATCCCTTTCTTTTTAAATTTATAGAATGATTCCGACTGCGGCAGAACCGATCGTGTTCCACTCAGGACCTGTGGACGGTGTATGTCCACAGGATTATCCAATCACATATGGACATTTAATAAATAGTTTTTGTTTCGACTTAGAAGAGTCAACCTTATTCATTTATTACAGTCAGCAAACAACAAAGAAATTTTGCCAATTTTGCTTCGAAAAATTACCAATTCCAGAACAAAATGAATACGAATTCTGTACCTCATGGCACTCAGTTTGTAAAATACAATGCGTTAATATGAATTGTAACGGTTGTAGGGAAGCATTAATAACGCCACGCTGTAGGGCAATCGACTGTAAAGGTTGTACTGAGCAATTCTTAAAAAATAAAATGCAACTTCAATTAGGAAATGAGGTTATAGTTGAAAATGTTTTTCGATAAAATATTATAAATTGTAGTCATAAATAAAATTTCAAATATGTCTAGAAAATTCTCTAAGCAAAACACTGTTAGGATCTAGTTAGTATTTTAAAGCTCAATAACGAATTTGTTATAGAAAAATGCTGCTGCAAGATTTTGAATCCATTCAAGCCGAAAATCCAGAAAACGACGAACAGTACTACCAACCGTATATCGATCAAATAATTATGAAACATTTTTGTTGTTACTCTCCAGAAAACGAAATATATCAGAATACTTTAGATAAAAAATTCATATGTAAAGAATGTTACAGATTTAAAATTACCTTTTTTGAATCAGAAATATCTGTACCTTTCCTTAACCGCCACATTGTAACCACGGATCTTAACGAATTAAAATGTTCTGTCTGCGAAGAGCAAATTTTTTTCATACGTTTCAGAGCAGACCAATGTTTTCTTTGCACTGAATATCTCTTTGAGTTAGCAAACGCGGAAAACGAATAATTTATAATCCATATACATAATTATTAACAATAATAATAACTAATTTCCATTTATATCAAATTAAAATCACAAACAACTCAAATAGATAATTCTTTTGCAGATAAGGACAATGGCAATGCAACAAAGAGATTTGACAAAGGGTAGCGCAGTACAAATACTTAATGAAATAAGTATTGAATATGATTTTTCAATACCAGAATACACAGTAAAATCTCTTGGAATACATCAAGAACTACCGCCATTCGAGGCAACTTGTGAAATTTAAAAAAATAATTTAACCTATGCTTGTGTTGGAGAACCTGCGTCCCAAAAGAAAGTAGCAAAACAAAATGCAGCAGCTAGAGTCTTGGAAACACTTTCCACGAAATATATATTTTTAGAAGAAAAGTTAGAAAAATGCTTAATAACAGAATCTAAATTTTATAATATAAGTGATAAAAACAATAAAGAAGCTTTAAAAAATGGACTAATTCATGTGAAAGGTGTTTTCAAAGAGGACATTTAGCTCGTAACTGCCGCAACCCTTTACGTAATAAAAAATATAAAAATAACCCTTAAAGAATATTTTCACTAATCTACTACATTATAAAAATTATATTTTATATATTACAGCATGTTATTTATAATTTACAAATATAAAATACCCCATTCACGTATAAAAAATATTAATGTATTTACTTATATAACAAAATAAATCATTGTAACCTTATATTAATACTAAGTTCAAACTATTTAAAAAAAAAAAAACTATGTAATAATTTATAACAAAAACTTTTAATATTAAGACAATATAAATTTGTATCCAAAAAATATGTTAATATTTGAATTTATCAAATTGTGAAAATGCAAAAAAAAATACAAATTGTAGAACAAACGTCGAAATGAATGTTATATTTATCATTCAGATATTGTTATCAGAAAAAGAGTTGAATGTATTTCTTCAAAACAAAAAAATGTATTCTTCTACCGAAGTTTCGATCGCGGATCGTTAACTCCCCGCGCTCGAACTGAGGGGGGAGGTGTCACGTCCCGCGACGTATTTGAATGTATATAATACACACAGGCTGGATTGAGTTAAGAAATCTATGAGAAAATCGATAAAGGGGAATAAGGAGTAGGGGAAGTAGGGAGCAGTATAGGGCCCCTTCTCCTCTAAGAAGATATGACTACGTCACGATTTTCGCTGACCGTCAATTTGTATAGAAAAATATAAAAGAGGCCCACACCAAGAGCCAGCAGTCAGTAAATTCTTCGTCTAGTTCGACACTTAAATTTTCCTTCGGATTTATAACCGGTCTCGCGACAATAGTCCAGTGCAGCATTTCAATTTAACTTCGAAAATCTCTGAGTTTGAGATTAATAAAATTCGACCGGGACAATTTAAAATCAAAGTTCGGGAGTCGTAAAAGTCATCGTAGACTTGAATAGATCTTGTAAAGATCTTCGAACAGTGTTGTAAATTTGAATCACCGCCCTTTACGAAATATACCTGTGCGGCCTATAACTCCGTCTCTCTCACACAGTTGGAATACACCTGTGGGGATCCCGAACTTACAATTCACCGCCGTGTGGATTAAACCTCAACACAACTTACGAATCATAAAGGTACCGAACCTCTCTCTCTCTATCTTTATTCTTTGTCTCTTTCTCACCTACGTACCAACCAGCCTGTGCCTACATTATATAAGAATTGTCTTAACGAATGTATATCCGGAAATTTTAACCAGTAAAATAAATTCAATTTGTATTATTTTCATAATCATTGTGTCTTTCATTGACTTATCCTCATCCCTAAGCGAGGATCATTCGATCCTAACTTAAAACGAGGAATCTACGATCAAAGTAAGTATTTACGTATTTGTGACGTAACACTCTGATATGAAGTGGAAAAATATTTATTTCGAATAAAATATCATTAAAAATTTGTGGAATAGCTCAAATCTTTTACATCATATGTTATTATAAAAATGAAGATGCTTTAACAGTAGATAAAAGTATAAGTGAACCTATAAATTCTGATGGCAGTGTATGTACTAAAATTATCTTTTAAACGATTCTTACGTATTTCAAAAAAATTATTTAAAGTATTTTAATTTACAGTAAAAGTTTGTGGAATTATCTTCATACCAAAGAAATCTCAATTTGTAGTTTCGCATGCGAATTCAGATATAATTAATTGGCTTTTTTTAATAATCAAACCTTTCATTTACATTTATACATTAAAATTGTCATATAAAAACTTTTAAGTATTCTAAAAATTTTTTTTAAAGTATTTTATTTTTATAATATTGGCCACTTTTACTTAATAGCAAAGAATCACAATGAGTAATTTCGTATGAAAATGTAAATATAATTTATTCATCAAAAAAAAAAGAAACCTTTTGTTTACACTTATATATTGAAACTGTCACGTAAAAGATGTTATGTATTTCAAAAAATGGTATTATTTAAAGTATTTTACTCAATAGTAAAGGTTTGTCGAATCAAGTTCATACAAAAAAATTGTTTAGTAATTGTAATTTCGTATGTGAATTAGAATATAAATTATTAACTTGCTTAAATATTGAACCCCTTCATTAACACTTGTTTATTAAAACTATCATGTAAAAGATTTTACACATTATAAAATTTTGATTTTAGGGTTAAGTTTTCAAATTATATCTTCCGTCATTTCGAATTCGGCATCTCTTTCGCGCCTCTTTTGCACGGAATCCAGCAGAGTCGAAAGAAACATAAAAACCGAGCAAGCTGTCGATTTGTATTTTGTAAGCACTGCTCCTACACACTGTTGAGTTTCATATAGCAATCTAACTTACGCAACTTTAGCTAACAGTGCGTACATGTGATTCCTCGCGCACGCAATATCAGCTGTAGGTACAAGGAGCCTTCAACCAGAGAAAACTCAGAGAACCACTGCGAACAGCAGACACACTACGCTGCGCGCGCAACCATTCTCACGTACGTACTGCTGTTGGCGTTGTGTGCGTAACGTTCGCGTGTCAAATCTGGACACACTGCTACAAAGCTAACACAAGTTTGATGTTATTTAAGATGTTATTGATTATAGGTATTTTAAAATTGCAAGATGCCCTGTATTTTCTGGAATTTTCTTAATCTTACGAAGCTGTAAAATAGTCTTTATAAAAATTTTCAAAAAATTATAGTTCTGCTAAATATTTCCTTTTTTTATGTAAAACTTCAGTTGCCCAAAACGTTACTTAGTTCTGTGTGATTAAAACATTTCCTTAAAAGTATCGATATTTTACAAAGTTCTACCCTAATTTTTAATTTATAGTCTGATTATGATCAAAATTCTGGGGATCTATTTTATAGTTATTTTATTGATTCCGTCTATGGCTTATTTCTAGGTTAAGTCGGCTGGCACGAGCTCATTTATTGTCCAAATCGGGCAATTTATAATTGAAAATGCGTGGTTAAGTTTTATTGTTACCCGATTTTACCAATAACGGCTTTATTAATCGCAATGCTCGTAAATATTTTCTTAGGCAAAATTTGGCCTTATCCCATTAAATAGTTAATTAATCAATTACTCGAAACATCGCTGCAGTTAATTCTAGTATTCTGTTATCAATGGAGATATGTGCCCTTATAATTCGGAGAAACCCTTGGTTATGTGGCTCAATTCTGATTGATTTACATAATTAAAGGTTTATGGATATATGGCAATGCATATCTTTTATTCTTCGCGGATATTATTCAATTATTGTTAATGGAATCTCTCGGATTTGATTGTTCGTTTAAAATTTTCTGACCGGATAGCATACCGTATGTGGAGTTCGCTGTTCTGCATACCTATGTGTCTCATTCGTGCCTTCATGGCGGTTCTTCGTTCTACAATGCTTTTATTTTAGGTGGCCATTGTTGCGGGGCTGCCATGGAGTTTTTGATAATGATAGCCATCTTGCCGGTGCATCCATTGGTATAAGGCCCGCTGCAATATGAATTTTCGCAAGTCTAATAATGGACTTGTAAGAGGCATTCATATAGGTACAGGAGAACTGCTTAGTGTATATGATTCATTACAGGCGGTCGCGAGTCTTCTTATCGTTGGGCGGTTCAAGTTACGCTCTAGCCATCTTGTCGGGAGTCTCGACTGCCGGTGATACGCTGCACTCTGCAAGGTGTCACATTGCATTTCTTTATATGATTGGATTATAATTTATTATGGTTTCTCTCGGTGGGTGTGATTAATTTCTTTCTCAAGTTGGAGTGGCTTGTTAGCTTGCTACGGCTAAACTCCTCGTACTTTCTATGATCCTTATTATTTTTTCTCTGTTGCTTTGATTTTTATTTTATTATAGCTGCCATTATGTATTGTGATTAATTATTGTATATTCCTGGTGGTATCCGTAATGATGTATCGTAATTTAGGGTGATTTTTGGCAAAAATTTTGTCTACTTGGGTACTTGTCCTCCCTCCTTAAAAGTGTCGTTGTCCTCAACGACTAGCATTTGTTTATGCAATTCTAACATTTGTTGTTGGGATTGTTAATACTCTTGGAAGGGGGTGAATTTCTTCTGTGTTTGTTTGGTTGTCTACCGAAAGGGGTTGTAGTTCTACTTCCTCTTGGTTTTCTTTTATGTTAAAATTTTTATTATTACAGGTTTCACAGTTTTTACGGATTATTCCTTGTGTGAGGTATATTACTGTTGTTATTGTTAATAAGGTTAGGATACTGGACTCTCCTAACCAATATTTTTGGGTTAGTTTATGTCTATAATGATTGTTTTCCATGTCGAGAAGTTGTTCTTCTATGATAGAGAGTGATTCTTCAGTATGCAGAGTTTTTAATTTTTTATCCTTTTCTGTTTCCCAAAAAAATGATTTTATGCTAGGAATATGCATCGTTTTATAGATTATTGGGGAAATTTCTGATATATTCAATGAAAATCCTGGATTGTAGATGAATTCTTCTGAGATTACATTTATTTGAGTTCCAATTAAAGTTGTCTGTTCCGTTCTGGCAATACACCCTGCACGTAATCTTAATATTCCTGAATTTGTGATATGTCCTTTTTCTGTTCTTCCCTTTTTACAGGTGATGCTGATTGGCTCTGGGTTTTTAGTTGAAAATATACATGCGTTTAAGGGTGGAATATGCTTCCAAAAAACTGAATTTTTTGTGTTTATTTTTATATCACATTGCTTTAAAATTTCCATTGAAGGGCGTGTGAGCATTTTACATTCGCAGGACGTAGTTGTGACTGTTTCGTGTATTGGTTGGGTGTTTTCGCAAATTGTGTGATAGATTGTTTTTCGGTAGGTGTCATAGTACTCTTTGTCTGCCAAAAAGAATTTTCTTTCGTCTTCTGTCAGGGCAATATATTGTTTTCTTGGTAAAATGTAGACGGCTCTTGTGTAATTCCCTGAAATGTCTTGCAACACCGGAAATGGGTAAATTTTATATAATTGTAGTGCTGTTCTATCTAGCAATGGAATGTCTACTGATATTAGTAATTTTCCAGATTTAATTTTCAGGTCCGTTTTGCGAATTTGTGAAAGTAATTCCACTCTAATGTGTGAAGTAGGAATCGGAAATTCGTAATCTTCCATTTTAGTGTGTATTTTTCTGAGTATTTACAATAGTATTTACTATTGTAAATACTCAGAAAAAATTGCTAAATTTTGAAATTAACAATACTGTTGAAAACATTCATGAATTAGGTCAAAATTCTAATTATTTGAAATATCGTTTGTTTAGAAATATCAATGAAGATTCCTTATTTAATTTTTTTCAATCACAAGATATGATGTTGCATAATTTGAAATTTAGTATAAGAAATAATTGCATCAAGAAATTTCAATTGTTGAGAAATACAAATTTGAATAGAAATACTAATCTTAGCCAATTTAGAATTAATAAATGTTTTAAAAATGTTTCAAATGTACAAATTCCAGATGAAATTGCTGAATCTTTAGCGTTGGGAAACAAATTTGGTATTCCTTATAATAGTAACAAAATTCCGGTAAATAATATTGTGGCTAGCATTAAAAACTGCATAAAAAACATAGACCATGATGAGGATAAGTTAAAAATTAGACGCACGGTAACTGATATTATTTCGAACCATAACAGAAATAATAAGTTTAAAAATAATAATCAAATTGCTGATACTTTGGTGAAATTTCAAAAGAATCACAATGATTTGATATTTGTTAAAGCTGATAAAGGTAATATTATGGTGGCAGCAAATAGAAATGATTATAATCAGACTTTAGAAAATAATTTGTTAAATAATAATTTATACAAAAAAAATGAAATTAAAGTTACTTTACCTTACATCCAAGGTCTTTCTGAAAGACTTAGGAGAGGGTTAAAGAAATTCCATATCAATGTCTATTTCAATAATAACCACACTTTGGGAAAATTGTTAAAAAACAATAAAGATTCTGATAAAATTGAAAATCTATCCAATGTAGTTTACCTTATAAAATACACTGGATGTGATAAAGTCTATATTGGTGAAACTGGCAGGAGATTAAAAAATAGAATTTATGAGCATAAGAGAGATTGTAGACTTGAAAATTTGAATACAGGCTTATCTCGACATTCTTGGGATTATAATCATTTCTTTGACTTTAATAATGTTAAAATTTTAGCTAGAGAACACAATAAATATAAAAGAAAAATTATTGAATCAATTTATATCAATAAAAATTTTAATATTTCCATAAATTTAAAGACTGAAATTATGAATATTAATCAAATTTACCATAGTATTATTTAACATATTAAATTTGAAAGTTGATTTCCAAGTTTGCGTTCTCAAGCTTTAGCACGCTTTTCATTGGTGAATTTAATTCAATTTATTGTTTCTTCGTCTCACTATCCTACAGTTTGTGTTGCGTCGCCTGATAGTACACATCACATTACAATGTAATTTTAAATTATTGAATCCCTCAATTGTTGAGGCTTTTATTTTAATTGACAATTTTAATAATATGACGTAATTTTCATGTGTGTTTTTGTATTAATAAATTATGTAAGTACTCGTTTATAACAATAATATATATATTAGCTCGCTTTGAAAAGTGTAATTAGATTTAAATTATTTTGTAAAATTTTAGTGAAGAACATATTCCTTGAAAAAGAAACGTAGGAGAATTTAATAAATATATGAAGGAGAATTAATAGAAAATTTTATTTAATAGACCGTAAGACCGACTAAACAATTCCTGTATGACATAATGAGACATTTTGTCTGATAGTTTTTATTGAACGCTATATATATAATTTAGATATTGCATTTAATGACGATTAGTTGACAATGTAAGAATGCACCAAGGTCCTCTATTTGAAGTTTTATGGCTCGGCATGCATATTTTAATATCATGATTTATTTCTTCATTAATTTTTGTTTTTTTGTTCAACCAATTTTTTTACCAACTTTCTGACGTGATTTTGCATTGAATCTTCTGATTTTAAAATTTCTTGCCTTATACTATGTTTCTGAGCAATAAATTTGGCAATTATGAGAATTAATATATTTACAAATTATTCAAACTATTTCTGTAGTTAATCTACATTTTGAACGAAATTTTGTTTATAATTATGAATAATGCGAAAAGCTGCCAACTTTATTTTTTCGTGTATATTATATGAATAAAATACAGTTTGAGGCATAATGTCAATGACTTTACATTTTGTCTTTTTGTATGCAAAACTGAGAATTTTTTGATTTTTTTTTAAATTTTGATAAACTATTCTGTAGACCCTAATTTTTTTTCCCTTGGTTGCCTTGACCGTATGGTCGCGAATTTTGATTGGTGCTAGCAAATCAGCTGTTATAGTATTGAAATTTATTCTTTATCGTTTTATTACGAGAATTTGTTCAGTGTTAAATTTATATTAAAAATAAAAAAAAAATAACAAAATACACCAGTCTGTAATTGTTTATTGTTAAATGGGTGCGGTAATACTAATTTTTGAACTATTATTGTAAATGATTTATCCTAGCTATTACTGCACTGCGAATTCTTGCTGTGGCGCGTGCAGTCCCTGCAGCGTTTAACCTTGGATTATATGTTTTCAGTGATATAAGGCGGGCAGGCCAGCCGCGACCGCGAATTCCTGAGAAAATCTTTGCAATATTTGAATTTATAATATTATGTGTATTAACAACTTCCGTTTTCGGAGATACAAAATTAATTAAGCCAGACTCAAGCACAAACCCTTAATTTATCTTTAAAATCACAGAAAATGTTTATTGTTAATAAACAAAACAAAATTGTTTTATGTCACAGAATTTTGGAGATGCAAGATTGGACAAGCTAGACTCAAGCACAGATTCTTGGACAATCTTTGCAATCAAAAATATTCTGTCAGTTAACAAAGTTAAAATGAAAGTTATAAACAATTACAATGCTAGCACTTCGAACTTTGCCTTACCCAGTCGATCGTCATCGATGGTGACCGTTCAACGAATCTAAAAAGGACTTATACTCTCGTGTGCTGTTCTTGTTTTGCTTTAAACTTAAATTCAAACTTAGTTAACAATTTGAAAATTCCAGTAGTACGAAATTAGACAAGCCAGGCTCAAGCTCAAAACCTTGTGTAATTTTAGTACTTTCACAAATTCGAATGATTATAAAATTTTTAATTTAAATATTCAATGTCTTAATACTATAAGTTTATTCAGGTAATGGTTGAGACACAATTTCCTATGTAAACTCTAGGTAGAAAAACCTCTGAATTCTAAATTGATTCAAATCAAATTAATGATGTTTTGCTTTTTCTTATACTTTTTAAACCCTTCACTTGCACAATCTTGCTACAAAGAATACATGCAAGGTTTATTCAGGGTAATTCGATGATGTTATTGACGTTGGCAGAGCTTGTGATCACACGAAGTATACCAACGCTCAAAATAAAATAATTTATTTTAAGATTTTAGTCCTAAATATTTAAATTTTGACAAGTAGAAATATGTTATCCAATTATTTCTACTAAACTTATAATTTTGTAATTTTGAAAATTCCTAAAGTTTGAAGCTTTTATTTATGCACAATTTTTAATCGAAATAATTGCACATATAATTTTGATTCGCTTCAGTTCAATAATTTCTAAATTATTATCAATTGTGACAACAAAAGAGACAATCGCACCGCTGCCACCAAATCAGCTGTTACGTCCCGAGCAAAAGGCGCTGGTAGGTTGGATTTTTGGATGTAAGGGAGGAGGTTAGCTGATTATATCAGGTTGGTAAGGCCTGATAATTTATTTTTGTTTGTGGGTACGTTGTCACTTGTCAGGTGTATGGGCCCTGAGTTGTTCGCAATGATAATAAAATACTAAATTTACGAATATATAAGGTAATTTATTATGAATAAATAAGTTGTTGCACAAGTTTTCATAAAATGTGTTACGAGCAAACCGTTGTGACGTCCAATTTATAATTTAAAATATACCATACCTACCTAAAAAGTCTAGAGTTTATTCCCCTATCTACGTTCCTCGATTTATTGTAAATAATAAACAACTAACCAGGTTGAGGATAAGCCAAATGAATTAAAGAAAGTTATTATTTAAGTAAATATTTATTTATAAATTAAATTATATATGTATTTTCAATGAAAATAACCCAAGCTATTCAGTCACGCTGATATCAGTTTCTTATTCTTCTGTTGAAAATTAGTCTAACCTTTGTTATCAAGTCTCCGGATGAGGTGTGCTTAATATTTCCACGGGTAGCCTGGTCCAGTGCTGGCACTTCCACACTATAATCCCTTGATTTGCAGTGATTCCGGATTTTCACTTGCCACCGCTTGGATACTTGAGATTCAGAAGTGTTCACTTTTTAACAGACCGAACGGCGCGACGAATTAGGTGATTTTCCGTTTCTCACTGACTTGTTCGACTCTATGTTTAGACGGCGCGACGATTTAGTGTCTCGATTTACACTTGCACTGCAGCTCTCGGATTACTCTCTTTAGAGTTTCCATGCATCTTTTTATATAGGGATATGGTGTTTTAAGGCATTGCAACTCAGGCGGCCAATGCATTCGATTTTAGATCCGAGCATTTCAACTGGGGTTGGCGCTTCCATAAGAATCTTAGGTTTCAGTGTGTTGGGTTGACAGGCTGGGCTGGCTTTATTAGTGTGCGTTGGAAGTCACACCGATTTCCAATCTGTGTGATCATAGTAGGTGTATCGTTTTCTTCTTAGTGTAAGTGCTACATGCACTTTCTTACGGTGTAGCGTAGATGTGTCAACTGCATCAGTTAGGCTTAGTCGCAAGGGTTAATTTCATTATTTGTATATATAGGCAATAAAGAAAAGGTGACAATACAATTATCGTACAATGGGTTACAATTAATTAATTAACAATTTCAATTAACAATTATTATGTCATTTCATTTAAACAATCTTCATTGTTTATACAAATATCTTGAATGATAGTTATAAACGAATATAGTTTATAAATCGTATATGATAACAGCAATAATAATAATAATAATAATAATAATAATAATAATAATAATAATAATAATAATAATAATAATAATAATAATAATAATAATAATAATAATAATAATAATAATAATAATAATCATTATTATTATTATACGGTTAAAATAACAATATTGTTATATAACATTTGTTGTAGTTTGTCAATTGTTTTTGATAACAGCAATAACTATGATAATGGTAAACAACAATGAAATATAATATTGTTGTAATTAATAGTTTATTAATCGTATGGATTTTTCATTGTTATAAACTGATATTACAGCTGATAGTAATATTATCGATTATTATATGTAATTAGCTATAATAATAATAGTATGTAATAAAAATATAATATATGATAAATATATGATATATTAGTCATGGATACGTGACACCTCCCCCCCTATGTTCGATCGTGGAAGTGAAAGAATAGAGCTGTAGCGATCGAATCCTCGGAAGAGGAAAATTGAGTCTATCATGAAGGTTTTGATGAAATATTGAAGATATCACGTTTTCATAACTTGTCGTAAATATTTACTCAATACACATATATGTAGTTAGTTACTTCGAAGATTCTTATTCCTAATAGGTCCTTTACACATGTAAATCAAGTGACCTCGCTGATAACACCTTTCGCAAGCTCCAGTCCATTTATATAAGATTTTACGAATTCCAAGTCTTTTTGGGATCGTTTCTAATCCGTTTTGTTCACTAAAAACATAGTTTTTATTTAACAATTCTAATACTTTGCGCACTGCGTCGTGTTTTGCGTGTTTTTTATTAGGAGATTGCTCGCTAGTACATGAATACGTAATACAATCTTTAAAATGACTGCGTAAGATAATTATAACGAAAGTTTGTTGCGTTAGCATTTGAATATAGTTGTAATAAAAGAGAAAAAAAAGGAGATTGGCATGATTTTTTAAGAAGTATGAAATGGACTCTTTTTTTGTTTTTGTTTTTTGTTTTGTATTTTTTTTAATATATGTATTTTTGTCATCGGAATTTTAATTTTCGAGTAAACTGGATTTTTTGCTTTTTGAGTTAAAACAAAAGTTATATCTTGGGTAGTAAGTGAATATAGTATGTCTGTATTTGATGTACTGTTATCGTAAGTCTTATTTGCGAAACCTTCATATAATATTTCGTATTTATTAAAATTGCAAATGTCATCTGGTAAAGGATTCCAGAAGGTTTGTCCTCCTTCCATATCAACACAATGAGATTCGGAGAGTGAACATGTGACTCCTGATCGCAGGTGAATTTTGTTTGTATTCAGATTGACTGGAGTATAGTATTCTTGAAGTGTTACTTTTATCACACCTTGTACGATTACATTATTCCATGTACCAAAAGGGTCTGAATATTGAGTTCCAGCACAATCTCCATTCATAGCTAAGGATCCAGCAAGCAGTACGCTGTGATAAGATGTTTGATTAATTTTTAGATTTGAGATTTGTAAGTTTTGGCCCAAAGATATTGTGCCTGATGAGTGTAGTGTATCACATTGTTGATGTGAAAGTTCATGAATGTATTCACTTTGTCCATTAGTTACTGCTGAAATATGTGAATGCATTCCACAGTAAGATATAGTACGTCTAATGTCGTTCTTGCATTGTCTGACTTGGGTCAGTGTAAAATCACTAATTTGTAAAAGTTGAATGTAAGTTGTTTCTATGTGTAACTTAGGTTCAGGTATATCGCATTCTCCTACCTCAAGTAGAGACAGTGTTGTTAAATTAAGTTGATTGGATCCACAGTCGTATCCGATGATTGCTTCTACTGTCGTTCTCATTAATATGAGCATGATTAAGGTTGTCAGTTTTTTCTTTCCGGACCCCATGTCTAGAAAACTCCTTTTCTAGTTAACAAATTTTTATTTACCTTTAGTAATAAGATTGATTTGTTCACTGATTTGTTATTCTTATTTGTATTGGGTATAATAAATACTTTTTGATACTTATTCGATGAGATCCAATATTTCTGCTAACAATCCTTGTCCAGATTGTCGTAAACTTAGTATAAAATTATGGTATGCTAGTGGGCCACGAGTTTTTATTGCGAGTATTATATCTTCTATTGTTGATGGATTTGTTAAATCATAAAGCCATAGTGGAATGTTATGATCATCTTGGTTAAGGATTTTATTTCTTATTAAAAATGGCCAAATTGTCACTATATCTATGTTGTTGACAATAAGATCGCAATATTTATCAATTCTTTTCCGGTGAATGGGATCCATTGAATAATTATATCTGAAAATAGTTTTCAATTTAGTCTTCTTTATTTAATCGTGCACGCTTCAATCGATTAATATTCACTACTTTTGGCTTATTTTTAATTTGAATTTTAACATTGCCCTTTCCTAAAACTTCTAAAATTTTATAAGGACCGGAATATTGATTTTCAAGTTTCTTAGGTTTCGGAACACTTAGTAAAAATACTTCTTCATCGACATTGAAATTTTGTGGGCTTATTTTTCTATCGTAGTACTTTTTTGATTTCTCTTTTGCTGCAATAAGGTTATCTCTAGCAATTGCTCTTATTTCGTGAAGTCGGGTTACTAATTTAATCAAGTAATCATCATATGTTTCTAGTCTTTCGTGTTCTGCAAGGGGTTCGCTTGAAGGTTGTCTAGCTAATTTACCAAAAACTAATTCGTATGGAGTGCAACGAGTTCCTTCGTGAATACTTGTATTGTAAGAAAATGTAGCTAGTTCTATCCAGTCATCCCATTCAGAATTTTGAGTAACAAATTGTTTTAAATATTCAGCAAGAACATGATGAGATCTTTCCAAAGACCCATTTGACTGTGGATGAAAAGCTGTTGTTTTAAATTGACGGATTCTAAATATTTTGGCTAATCTTCGGATAAGATTACTTAAGAAATTTTTTCCTTGATCAGTAAGAACTGCTCTAGGTGATCCAAAAATACATATAAATTTCTTTACAAGAGCATCTGCTATAGTACTTGCGAGAGAATTAGGAAGTGGTATTGCTAATGAGTACTTAGTGAAGTTATCTTGAATTGTTAATATATACTCATTTAATTTTTGTGTCACAGGCAATGGACCTACAATGCCCATAGAAACTTTTTTGAAGGCAGTTCCAGGAGTATCAGTTATTATCATAGGTTCTTTTGTTTTTACGCGTACAAGTTTTTTTAATTGACATCTTAAACAAGTTTGAATATATTTTTGAATATCTAGTTTCATATTTTGCCAATAATAATTTTGACGTATTCTATTGAAAGTTTTAGTAACTCCTTTATGTCCACCTAAGGCCGATGAGTGATCTTCTTCGATTAATTGAGATTGTTGTTCTTTAGTTGCATATTGTGTAATTCCATTATATATTATGATTTTTATTGGTGACTCAGAAAAAGCTAATTTTATGGTACTTAAAATTTCTTCCCATAAAATATTATTAATTTCAGATGTTTTTGCTATACTAATTGTACGTAATTTAAGGCTTTTTGCTTTTGAATGGAGTGAATAAATTGATAATTTAATATTCTTTAATGTATCACTTAAATTTTCTTTTAACTCAGATTCTATTCGTAATGCTAAGTGGTACTGTAATCCTCTACGAAATTCGTGTGCATGACCTACGCAAAGATTTTTAAATTGGGGTAGCTCGTTACGTTTTAGTAAAATTTTAGAACCATTATCTCGTGGTTCGTTTTTGGTTGAAATAAAATAAGCATAATTGTCTTTACGCATTGTAAGTTGATCTCGACATTCGATTATATTGCGGTTTGTCTTTAAGTTTACGGCCGGCAGGTCCTTCTTAGCGGGGGGCGGTTCTGGTGGCGGTCGATTTCCTAAGTCTTCAGATACTATATTTTGAGATTGTGTGTCTAGGTCATTATTAAAGTCTTCATTATTTTTTTCTTCGGTATCTTCTAAATGATGATTTTTGTGTTGTAGAGAATTGTCTTCCATTAAAATATCGCAATCATCAGAAAAAGAATCTAAATTTGTGTTTTCTTTGATCAAAGGATTTTTATTAAATTCATAATCTGAATCAATTGCATTTCCATCTTCTTCAAGATTATCATTTTCTTTTTCTTTCTGTTTCTTTTTCTGAGGTTTGTTCTTGATTAAAATTTTTGGTGTAACCTTTCTTGGTCTGCCTCTTTTTCTTCCAGATATAGGTACTGATATAGTTTTATTCTTGATAATTTTTCGTTTTTCTTTTCTTTCAGGAGGTTCGTTGTCGCTTTCTTCGTCTTTTTCTTCATTTGAGTCTGAAAAATCTTTATATCTTGGCTGCTTATATATTTTCGTATTTTGATTTTTTGCTTGATTTCGAGTCAATGTTGCATTTATTTTTGACTCAAGTTTTGTATTTTGTTTTTGCTTCAGTTCTGATAATATATATGAGATTACCAAATTTTCGGTTTCGTCATCAGAGCTTGAATTTTGATTGGAGGATTGTTTTTCCTCGAATTTTGAAGAATTTGTGGCTACCGGAGATTCGGGCTCGCCATCAGAATTTTCGTCGTTAATATATGTTTGTATTAAATAGAAAGGATTTGTATGTTTCTTAGAATTTGTAGATTTTGTAGATCTTGTTTTCGTCTCATAATTCTCTTCCTTATCATTTTTTTTTGATGGAATATTTTGAATCATTATTGTTCTTAGATTCAGCGGTAATTGTTTTATTTTCATTTTCTTTAATATTTTTGACAGGATTTCGAGATAATGCATCAGCATTAACATTCGTTTTTCCTGCTTTATATACCACATCGAAGTCATATTCGGCTAATTTAAATCTCCATCTTGTTACTCGAGAACAAGGGTCTTTAGAGTTTTGGAACCATACTAATGGTTTATGGTCGGTTACTAGAGTAAATTGTCTGCCGTAAAGGTAAGGTCGAAAGTGCTGAACTGAGTAAACTATTGCTAGTGCTTCTTTTTCATAAGTGTCGAATTTTCTTTCACTGTCACTAAGTGTACGAGAAGTATAAGCTATCGGTTTATCTTGTCCTATTTTTCCTTGAGAAAGTATGCCTCCTATCGCATATCCGGATGCGTCTGTAGTCAATATAAAAGGTTTGGAAAAATCGGGTCGCTGCAGTAATGGTTCTTCGCATAATTTCCATTGGAATATGATGGAATCCAGTGGCTAAATCAAAGACTGAGAAATATCGTGCGTTTCCTAATTGATCTAAAATGTCGATAATATTTGGTAATGGATAAGAATCTCCGATTGTTTTCTCACTTAATTTTCTGAAATCTAAAACCATTCTCCACTTTCTTTGACCATGCGAATCTAGTTTTTTAGGTACAATAAATACTGGTGTATTATAAGGTGATTGAGAAGGCTTAATTGTTTTATTTTTTAAAAGTTCATTAACTTGTTTAGTGATTTCTTCTTTGTGTGCTGGTGGAAATCTATATTGTTTAGAGAAAATTGGTCGTTCATCTACTGTAGGAATTGAGTGCATAGCGGCATTAGTAGGTTCTAAAGGTTCATCTGGCATTTGGAATCTGTCTGAATGTTTAGTAATTAATTTTTTAACGTGCTTCAATTCTTCTTGATTTAGATGATCTAATCGGAGTAATTCTTTGATTTTTTAACTCTATCTTCTGCTGTAATTGTATAAAATTGCGATGATATTTTTTCCTTGTTGTAGATAAATTTATCAATTAATTCTTCAGGGGATTTTTTGTTTGTAAAGGTGTTAATTTGGTATGAAGTTGGTTCAATTGGAGTATTATTTGATGTAATTTCTTCAAAATCTTCTAGCATAACTATGGGAGTTTCTATTTCTATTGGTATGGAAAGTATGTTTGCTACTTTTATATAGGCCTTTCCACCATGATGTTTAACAATAGCATTTCCTGCGTATATTCCTTTTTTTAAAGATAGTAAAGGTATAAAGCCTTCTTTTTGATTTGCATTTGTAATTCGAATACAAAGAGTAGAAATTGATCTTGCTGGTAAAATCGTGGTTTCAGGATTTCGAAATGGATATTTATTATTATTTATTTCTAAACATTTTGAAATGTAATTAATGTTGACGTCATTATCAATAAAAAATTCAGATCCTAGTACTCCATCTTCATCTATTGGTACGCTATTTGGTATTATATTGAATACTGTAGGATATCCAAAGATGTTAAGTGTAATCTGACCTAATGTGTAGACTGGTACATTATTTATTCCCGTGAGACGCAAAATTTCATTTTGGTTTATTTCTATATCGTTTTCTATTATATTCATTTTTATCAGATTTCGTCCTGCTCCTGTGTCTATCATCATACGTGCTGGGTGTTTTAGACCATTAGCTGATACCATGATAGAAGGAATTGGGTTGTCTGAGTGTAAATTTATTTGTGTATTTATAATATTTTGACTTGAAGTGGGTGCTGTAGAAGATTTTAAATGGCCTCCCTCATTGCACCCTGAGCGGGGAGGGGTTTGAAGTTTCCCTGGTTCTGTTTTTCAGCGCTTCTAGGTTGTTGTTGCTGTTTAAGTGATTCGTTGTATGCTCGACGTCGACATTCGTTAATTGTGTGACCTATTTTTTTACAATAATTACAATTTTTATTATTATTTATGTTTGGATAATTCTGCGGAGCATTTTGAAATTGTCTATCTCTATTAAAATTGTCAGCGTTTTGCTGTCTCCATAAACTTGGGTTGGGTGCAGACGATTGAGGTCTCCATTGACCCATATTTTCTCGGCGGGGGGTCCATTGACCTGCTTGAGACCCTCTGTTGAATAGTGGCTGTTGGTTGTTTTTATTGTATAAGTTCTGATGATTGGAAAGATTTCTTGAAGGCTGCCATGGTATCTTGTTATTATTTATTAGTCTTTGTTGATTTGAACTTATTTGATTCAATTGCCTACATGTAGGAGCTATGTGTCCCTTTTTTTCACAAATTTGACAAAAAATTTCTTCCTGAGTTATATTTATCCTATTTCTATCTCGTTTTTCCGATGGTCCTATTAAATTATCTTCCTTCTGCTTATATGGTGTACGTATGGATCGTAGTGCTGCAGTTGCCGAGATTTTTCTTTCCATTTCAAGAGCGTTGTTTACCGTATCTTTAAAATTATGTTCACCCTGTAATCTTGATTCAATTTCGGTTTTTAATCCTCGTAGAAAACAATCCCGAATATCGCTGTCAAGGGTTGCTTGAAAATTCACGTCTATCCTATCATTATTATTTGCTTTATGGGCATCTAATATTTTTTCTCCGAGTTCCCTAACACGAGTTGCGTAAGAAATTACTTTTTCACTATCCCATTGATAAATATTACCCAATTCACCTTGTAATTGATATACTGATTTGTTTAAGGAATAAACGCGTTTAAGACTATCTATAATATCTTCTACACTTCTATATTGTCCTCCACTGACACATTTTCTTGCTTCTCCTTTGACCTTTGTTTTTATTAATTTGGTTAAGTTTGATTCCGTCCCTGCAGGAAGCATATCTTTTGCTTCTCTACATCCTTCTATAAATTGATCCACAGATATATTATCTCCTGTAAATATTGGTACAACTTCTAGTGCATCACGCAATGATACTACTTGATTATGAGCAACAGTTATAACTTGTGGGATACTGGTCGTCATTTTATTTGAAATAGGCGAATAATCTTCTTTATATTGTTTAATTAGAGGTTTTAATAATTGTGGATCGTTAGAGATTGATTTCTCAGGATCCTCTGTTAATTTTTCAGGAGAATTATAATTCAAATCTTGATCTGAGTCGTTTGAAGATTCAGACAATTGTTCTTTATAATCTCCTATATTTGATGGCGTTAAAGTATAATCAAATTTATCAATAATAGTAGAATTACCGGTTAAATTTGAGGTATCAAAAATACTTTTATTAAATAATCCTGGATTTATTGAAATTGATTGATCGATTGAAGATGTACTTGAACTAATTATAATACTTGTGTCTTGATCGGAGATTCCCGATAATCCTAATTTTTGAGACGTTGAAACGCTAGTTCTATTTTTATCGTAAGGGCTATTTAAATTCTTGTTTATTTGTTTTTGTTCTTCAGCTAATGTTTTAGTTTTAGTTTCGAAGGCTTTCTTTCTATTCTCTTCTATAATTTCGGCGAGTTTTGGATTACCTTCAGCCTGACTACGAGTAATAGTTTTTTATTTTAAATTATCTTCTTTATTTTCCACAGACATTTGAATTCAAATACATGACTTTATATAAAAGAGAGAAAACAAAAATGATCTAAATTGATTAATTTTGTGTTAAAACTTTCCGAAATTCATTATTTTTTTACGATTATTGTTATACTATATTCTATCAATTTAATCATATCAATGATTGAAAATCTGTCAAATATTTTTGAAATTATTGTAATGTAATATTCGTTTTCGATTTTTTTATAAAAGAAAATAATTTGAAGTATAATTCCAATAAGGCTATAATACATTTAAGATTTCGAAATATGGAGGCAAAAATATCTTTTATACTTGGTGAAATCTCGTACGCACTGTTTTTATTTGAAAGAGGCACTTGGGAGAAATAATCAAATATATATATAAAATGGTAAAAATTTGAATACAAAAAATTTGGGAGAATATGTGAAAAAAATTTGTTATAATAATTTTTGTTAATATTTTAAGCACTCACATAAAATTGCACAATAAATGAAAAATGATCATGATTTTTGTATTCAATTTTTATGAAAGATTAAATATAACTGCTATCAACTTGTTAGCTTGTCATTGGTCTTGAAGTAATGATAGAGGGAAAGAAATTTTTTTTTAAATGTAATTATTTGGAAAGAAAAATCCAATTTAAGTTAAAATTTATTGGAAAAATTCATGTGTATTCAGAAGTTCATTGATTCGATTAAGAACAGAAGGGAAAAGAGGAAAAAGAAAAAAAAAATTTCATAAAATTCATAAGGCTTGTTGTTTGCCAACGGCCGATGCACCAAAATAATTAACTCTGTGACGTCCAATTTATAATTTAAAATATACCATACCTACCTAAAAAGTCTAGAGTTAATTGCCCTATCTACGTTCCTCGATTTATTGTAAATAATAAACAACTAACCAGGTTGAGGATAAGCCAAATGAATTAAAGAAAGTTATTATTTAAGTAAATATTTATTTATAAATTAAATTATATATGTATTTTCAATGAAAATAACCCAAGCTATTCAGTCACGCTGATATCAGTTTCCCAGGTAGAAATGTCTTAAGTTTCACTTGTCAGTTGATTAGTAAATAGTAAGTCAAAACTAGTAAAAAAATATTCGTAAGGGACTTACTAGTTATTTGTAAGTTTAACTATTACAAGCTAAACTGGAGTAAAACTTGTCCGGTTTCCCCCGTGATTAACTTTTGAATATTTCTTGTAAGTAATTGTTGAGGCATTTGTAAGCGAAAACTTGGAATCATTTCATTTAATGTGTGCATACTAAAAATACAAGTTAAATGTCACCATAAAATTTAATCCGTTAGTGAGGTGTTGGAAAAAAAATTTTGCATATGGAAGAATGGACCGAAAAAGGGAAGAAAACAGAAACCGAGTGAAGAGGTTTCGTAAACGGAGAAAAATGAACCAAAAGTATCAGTATGAGTCCGGTAAGTATTCATCGCAATAGGTCTATATACTATAGGTTATGACATTAGTTTTTCAATAAAATTCTCAATTTCCTTGTTTTGTTTCTTGGACAAAATGTTGCACAATCATATCACGTACAATTTTTGTTTAATCTACAAAGTCCTTTGATTACTTTCCTACTTAATCTATAAATTCCTCGGGATCCCGCATAAGTTTTCGTTACCTGGTTTTCAAAAACCTTTTTTTATTCACATTTTTGGTGTTAGGTTCATATATAACGTTTTTTATGGCAGATGGATCAAGTGATGCGGCAGAATTTTTGGAATCGACGTTCAAGGCCCATCAACATTAGATTTTATTGCTCAAAACCTTCACTCAGATTAAAGTACATATGTCAGATTTCGATTCCTGAGATAGAACTGTCTATTTTCTCAAAAATAACTAGAGAGTGCCTCAACAATACTTGAAAAGTTTAGACTCACTAATAACTTAAATGGCGTAGCATTACATTTCTTTTGAATAACTTACAATTTTTCCTCAAGAGGGCCTCACTAGTTGAAAAGGAAAACTTACGAGTATCTCAAATAAAACTTTTGAAAATTTCTACTTGGGCTTATTCTTCTGTTGAAAATTAGTCTAACCTTTGTTATCAAGTCTCCGGATGAGGTGGGCTTAATATTTCCACGGGTAGCCTGGTCCAGTGCTGGCACTTCCACACTATAATCCCTTGATTTGCGGTGATTCCGGATTTTCACTTGCCACCGCTTGGATACTTGAGATTCAGAAGTGTTCACTTTTTAACAGACCGAACGGCGCGACGAATTAGGTGATTTTCCGTTTCTCACTAACTTGTTCGACTCTATGTTTAGACGGCGCGACGATTTAGGGTCTCGATTTACACTTGTACTGCAGCTCTCGGATTACTCTCTTTAGAGTTTCCATGCATCTGTTTATATAGGGATATGGTGTTTTAAGGCATTGCAACACAGGCGGCCAATGCATTAGATTTTAGATCCGAGCATTTCAACAGGGGTTGGCGCTTCCATAAGAATCTTAGGTTTCAGTGTGTTGGGTTGACAGGCTGGGCTGGCTTTATTAGTGTGCGTTGGAAGTCACACCGATTTCCAATCTGTGTGATCATAGTAGGTGTATCGTTTTCTTCTTAGTGTAAGTGCTACATGCACTTTCTTACGGTGTAGCGTAGATGTGTCAACTGCATCAGTTAGGCTTAGTCGCAAGGGTTAATTTCATTATTTGTATATATAGGCAATAAAGAAAAGGTGACAATACAATTATCGTACAATGGGTTACAATTAATTAATTAACAATTTCAATTAACAATTATTATGTCATTTCATTTAAACAATCTTCATTGTTTATACAAATATCTTGAATGATAGTTATAAACGAATATAGTTTATAAATCGTATATGATAACAGCAATAATAATAATAATAATAATAATAATAATGATGATAATCATTATTATTATTATACGGTTAAAATAACATTATTGTTATATAATATTTGTTGTAGTTTGTCAATTGTTTTTGATAACAGCAATAGCTATGATAATGGTAAACAACAATGAAATATAATATTGTTGTAATTAATAGTTTATTAATCGTATGGATTTTTCATTGTTATAAACCGATATTACAGCTGATAGTAATATTATCGATTATTATATGTAATTAGCTATAATAATAATAGTATGTAATAAAAATATAATATATTATAAATATATGATATATTAGTCATGGATACGTGACACCGTGAATAAAATATTAAAAATTATAATAAGTTGTAATTTCATAAAAATATTTTATTGTTACCCAAGCGAAGTATTTACGCAAGACTAAAATAAACAATAAATAGTTCATTCACGGTTCTCGTAAACTGAGCGCTTTTGCACGCTCAGCAGAGGCAGGTAAAGGGGTCGGTTCAAGGACCTAAACATATTAAGAAGACTCAAAATTAAAACAACAATCTCCATGCAAGGGGAAAGATTGTTTATAATAATAAATAAGGTTATAGGTATATATGTGTATGTGTATGATCTATAATATAATATATATTATATATGCTATGTTATATGTATATGTATAATATATATTATATATATTGTGTCTGTGGTATATGTATGTATATATATATATTGTTATATTATTATACATATTATAACAAGGGTTATTCATAACAATGCTAACTTGAGCGTTTAGATTTGTGTCCATGTTTGAATGTGTGTGCATATATTCACGTGCCAATTATGAAAAAGATATTGGCACCTAAATGTATGCATGTAAATATATAATAAAATTAAATTAAGCAGGCATGACATAAGAATGGAAAAATGAACTAAAATAATGTAAATGAAATGAATGAAGATTAAGAAAAACGTGGAAGTTTAAAAATTGTAAAGAACGATAGAGAAGAGAATGCGAGAAAACAGCGAACGCACGTAGGTGGGACAAATAAAGAAGGAAAAGCAAAACGAATACCAAAATGCTCACACACACGTAAGCTGGACCCTAGTGGCTGTAAGCGCAGGTATGACCCTTGCGGTGACGTCATGACACCTTACGCCTGCCGTAAGCAGCTTCGCTCGCCTGTACGCACCGACTTTGACAGATCCTACGCATATTAAAGACCACGCGCTAAAATCTTTAACCGCTGATATCGATGTTATGCATGCAATAGTATTCCTGCAACCACCTCAATCCATTAAATCACTATTACTATTATTTATTATACCTAAAGCTTGAGTAGCTGAAAAATTGTCGGCCAGTGAGTAATACATTACCAAAAAAATCTGAACTAACGTTTTTCTGAAAATATGAAAAATCGAAAAGGTGTCAGATTCCAAAACATTCTAAAGGTCAATCCAAAATCCTGATATCGACCTACAACTTGTTCAAATTCTGGAATAATCCAGAAATTATCATTAACTATTAAAATGCCAAGTCGACAAAAATTCTCACTTGGCAATAGACATGAAGAATTTCAAAACTACCAAGTATTTAGGTCTTCAATATTTCCAAATTCTTTCTCAGAAAAAATTCCTCTTCACAGAAATCACGCCACATAGAAATAATTCCAAGTCATCATTATTCCCCACCTGTGTGACATCGATACAATTCCATAAAAATCAATCAATTTGAAATCAAAAACGCAGTCTGACGAGCTTCTTACTCCGGGTAAGAACTCTAAAGAGCAAGACACGGTTCTTTGCATTCGCCCGTCCGCGGTTCGGAACAAGTAAGTCCTATCACCTGGATAGTTCATCTAGATTCGTGAAAAGACCTAGCCAGGGCCACCAATTGGGGATTTTACTTGGGCGGACGTAAATACTTCTAAAATCTTTCCTCCGACGAAAGCCGTTCACGGGGTTGTCGTGCTGAAAAATTATACAAGTCAAATTTTTATCACTACGCTTCTGAAATAATATTTTGAGTGCGTCGGTGGTCGGTTAGCCGTGAGAGTTAACTGTGCGTGTACAGCCTGACGTTGAAAAACAAAGTTCCGAAAAATAATCCTGTCGTCGAATCTCAAAACGCTGAGAAGATATTTTTCGAGAAGCCACATTAAGGTTATAAACGATTAAAAGTGGAGAAAGAACACAATTTAAAAGTACTGTGTTCTTTCTGGTTCGAAACCATCCATCTTTTAATTTTTATAAAATTAACAAGGCAAAAGTGTCGAGAATTCGTGTGTATGTGTTAATTGCAACCACGTGCAATCGGTGAAAATTGAACAAGAGTGACTAGTTTTAGTCACGCATCACAGAATTTTTAAAAGCCCAGTTGAGTCAGAAAATCAAGGGTTCCATCGAAGACAGCCTTCTTCTCCAGCTCTTGTCCCACCAACTGGTAGAATTAACTACAAATATCGGTAAGCTGTATCGTTTCCAATTCATAATATTTTGTTAAAAATAGAAGCAGAACCTTTGGATCGAGTCCCTCGAAATTAAGTAGATATTTTCTTTTCACCGAAATTCTAGCATTTTATATTCCGTTTTGGTAGCCAGTAGAGAAAGCAACGATTCCGAAAACGATCCTACTTCAAAAAAAAAAAAGGGACACAAAAGTGTCCTACAGTTTGTGAAGCCTCCGCGTACACTTTTCATCTTTTAAATAAATATTAATTTATTATTCATAATATTTAATTATTTATTTATCCCTACCACCCGTACGTAACAAAATGATACTTAGTTGGTAACTTACTTGTCTACCTCTTAAATTAGAGGGCAAAAGAGAGAATTGTCGTTTATTACTCCTATTATTGCAAGTCAACGCGCACAAATCCTTGCAGGATAGTTGGGTTTCGTTTGAGTCTCCGTGAGGTATCAAAACAACGATAAATTTTGCAGGAGGTATGGTGTAAGGGATGCAAGTCCACCAGCAACTGATGTGATCAATTATCCGCTTACGTATCTTGCTAAGTACACGAGAAATGAATCAAACATGCACTTGTTAACAAGATAGGTTAGTTCGTCCCGATTTCAGAAATAAATCACTATTAACCGACACGACTAAATACGACGATACACGTAATCCAAAGAACTATCTAGCACTACGGTTTCCGGACTTGCACCACTTAAGGACCAAGGATTTTATTTACCAAGTACCGAATATTGAGTTGCTCATAGAAATCCAATGAGACTTACTTTTATCGAAGGGTCTGCTCACGACGTTGAATAACCGGTCCAGACCTAACAACCGTACAACTGTTCGGAACTTAATGACAAACCTCCAGTGGTGAATCTGGGGTATATATATTATTGGATCTTCCAATAGTGACTGCAGTGGGAGTGGATCGCGCAAAATTGAATAAAGTCACGCGCCGTGCAAATTTGTATAAAGTCACGTTTGGCGCTATTCTGTATAAAGTCACGTTCGATCAAAGATCTATGTTTTCTCCCACCACGGTCTATTACTTATTGGTTGATGTTGGTCTGTAATATGGATTTTATATCCCTTCTATTCTCTCTCTTACCTATTCTTATTTCTAGTCAACAAGTAGATCCAGGTATGACTAAGAATACATGCATCTACTTAGTTGTGACTTATATTTTATGTGTTACAGCCTATGATTAGTTGATTGATTGATTATCTATAATCAATCAATCCTTATATTTGAGATAACATGTTTTCTTATTTGTAGATGGCTTATGATTAATTGATAAATTATTATTGATTTTTATCAATATTAATAATAATTGTATGCTTAAATACTAACAGGGATGGTATAATAATTATTAATTAAAGCAGTAATTAGTCAATGTTAATGGCGCCATGCCAGTAACCTGTTACCATCTCGTCAGGTCACTAGCGCTGCATCACTATATTATCGACGCGCGGCATGATTCACTGACCAATTACCGCGCGAGTGATTACCATATGGACCGACCGATGCTCTTCTTTATCACTCGTTACCAAGTGTCGAGCCGATTTATCGATGTGAGGTAGCGCATTAGTTTACCTCCGTAGAACAGTTACCCGGTCCAGGTAGTAATTACCATAAGACCAAATTTAAAGAGTATTTAGTACTTATTTACGCTTGTGTATTACGTATTGCTCATATGCAGGGGCAATAATTAAAATTTTAAAATTTAATGTTACCGGGATGTAACAGTCCTCCCTCCTTAGAATAATCATCGTCCCCGATGAAAATTATAGGAGTTTTCGGGTTTAAGCGAATTCCGTTTTTGATGAGTGATTGCGTCTTGCCTCGATGGCTTGTTGTGCGTGTGATGCGTGGAGGCTCCAGGTATCCCAGGTAAGTGCAGCAGATCTTCTTATTTCTAGTTGCCACAAGAGCATTGTTTTTTAATTTTGTATTCTTTTATTTCTACAAGTAGTAATGTTATACTGCAGCTGCTTATGGATGGTTTCATCGGATGACATAATTTTCGTCCTAATCAGACGCGGCGGTTTTGGTGTTTTGTTCTTTCACATAGGCTTTGTGCATCCTGAGAATTTTTTACCCGAGGATTCAGCTGACGTGGGATGATGTCATTTTTCAGAGATGCTGGATAGTAATGCCATGCTGTGGCTGCCGTGAGTCAATTTTCTGTAGAATTTGACATGGCGATTTTGGATCCTGTGCTTTGTCTTGGTGCACCTGGGTTTCTGGCTGTCGTCTTGGTGGGAATTATAGCTGATCCAGGGCTTCATTGTGATGTCATGTGTTGAATGCAGGCCCATCTGCTTGTTTTTACTGTCAGTTTCCTTGTCATTACGGATAGCGACACTTCCAGCTCCAGCTCTGTCACCATGTCCTACGAGGACTACTACATTGATCAGGGCCACCTCCTTCCCTTGAAGAGGGGATCTTCTGTGGTTCCTGAGACTGGTGGTGAGTACCCTTTATTCATTCCTTCGATTGCAGTGCTTCAGACCTGTCGTTAATCAAGTTTCGCTATTCACGTGCTTAGGATATGTCGGGGTCGCTAAATCGGGCTGATTCGTTCGAGTCTTTCCTCGCGGACTGCTTTAATGTTCCCTCGTCGACAATTGATAGCAATACAATGGAATCGGCGTGCGACTCGGTGGTTCGAAGTGTGTCTGACTTTGATTTGTCGTTGTTAGGGCCGGTCGGTGAAGGTGAGCCCGCGGTTGAAGCAGCCCCCGTGGATGTCCCCAGTGGTGCCGCCTGATGCCGGGATAGCATGAAGCTCCGGCTCTCGGAGATCGAAGACCTCCTGGGAGTGCATCAGTTCGCGCTTTGGCGCGTTTCCACTAGCGCAGCGATAGCTTTAATAGTTTCGCTGTGTCGCAATGAACTAGGGTTGCGGGTCGAAGAAGCTGATTTCACCCTGGTTCGGGAACTCGATCGCCGACGGTACGGAGTTTTATTGCGCGTGCCGACCGTTGTCCTAAAACGGAAAATTCTAGCAGCTAAAAACCTTTTAAAGTTGAGTGGATATTTCGTGGATTTCACCTAGGTGTGTGTTCCGGGTTGTGTTCCCCAAAATGGCTTCTGTTTAAGAATTTTTAATTTGTTTTTATTGTTTCAGTTGTACCTTGTGCCTCCATGATGGTGGCATGTCCAATAATACTTGTATATTAGGTGGCCATTGTTGCGGGGCTGCCATGGAGTTTTTGATAATGATAGCCATCTTGTCGGTGCATCCATTGGTATAAGGCCCGCTGCCATGTGGGTTTTTGGCAAGTCTAATAAAGAACTTGTAATAGGCATTCATATAGGTACAGGAGAACTGCTTAGTGTATATGATTCATTACAGGCGGTCGCGAGTCTTCTTATCGTTGGGCGGTTCGAGTTACGCTCTAGCCATGTTGTCGGGAGTCTCGACTGCTGGTGATACGCTGCACTCTGCAAGGTGTCACATTGCATTTCTTTATGTGATTGGATTATAATTCATTATGGTTGCTCTCGGTGGGCGTGATTAATTTCTTTCTCAAGTGGGAGTGGTTTGCTAGCTTGCTACGGCTAAACTCCTCGTACTTTCTATGGTCCTTATTCTTTTTTCTGTGTTGCTTTGATTTTTATTTTATTATAGCTGCCATTATGTGTTGTAATTAATTAATTATTTTGTGTTAGTTTAAGTCTATAATGATTGTTTTCCATGTCGAGGAGTTGTTCTTCTATGCTAAAGAGTGATTCTTCCGTATGCATATTTTTTAATTTTTCATCTTTTTTAGTTTCTCAAAAAAATGATTTTATGCTAGGAATATGCATCGTTTTATAGATTATTGGGGAAATTTCGGATATATTCAATGAAAATCCTGGGTTGTAGATGAATTCTTCTGAGTTTACATTTATTTGAGTTCCAATTAAAGTTGTCTGTTCCGTTCTGGCAATACACCCTGCACGTAATCTTAATATTTCTGAATTTGTGATATGTCATTTTTCTGTTCTTCCCTTTTTACAGGTGATGCTGATTGGCTGTGGGTTTTTAGTTGAAAATATCCATGCGTTTAAGGATGGAATATGCTTCCAAAAAACTGAATTTTTTGTGTTTATTTTTATATCACATTGCTTTAAAATTTCCATTGAAGGGCGTGTAAGCATTTGACATTCGCAGGGCGTTGTTGTGACTGTTTCGTGTATTGGTTGGGTGTTTTCGCAAATTGTGTGATAGATTGTTTTTCGGTAGTTGTCATAGTACTCTTTGTCTGCCAAAAAGAATTTTCTTTCGTCTTCTGTCAGGGCAATATATTGTTTTCTTGGTAAAATGTAGATGGCTCTTGTGTAATTTCCTGAAATGTCTTGGAACACAGGAAATGGGTAAATTTTATATAATTGTAGTGCTTTTCTATCTAGCAATGGAATGTCTACTAATATTAGTAATTTTCCAGATTTAATTTTCAGGTCTGTCTTGCCAATTTGTGAAAGGAATTCCACTCTAATGTGTGAAGTAGGAATCGGAAATTCGTAATCTTCCATTTTAGTGTGTATTTCAGTGATTACTTCTTGTAGTTGGGCTTTGGAAATTGTCGAAGGGTGTAATTTGCCTTCTCGTGCGTATTCTGTTATTTTAATAAATTGTTTTATTATTTCATATAAATGTTCCAATTTTAGTTCTAATTGTGTTGACCATTGCATCATTTTTTCATAATACATGTAATCATTCCAATATTGTCCTTGCGATTCTATTTTGTCGATGGTTTCATTTAATTCTTTTTGAATGATTTGAATTTGATTAGTTTTCTTGCTTAAATCCTGATGAATATTATTTACTTCTGCTTTTATTATGTCTGACGTGCACGTTTTTACTACTGTGAATGCTTGTTACTCTGGGTATTTCACAAGCTGTAGGCAGTTCTGAAAGGATGCAAGTGATTGACGGTTGCGAATGGTCAGACGGCAAACTAGTGATATCCGTAGTAAGTTCGTCTGGGTATTTGAGTATATTTATTTCCATTCTTTGCTTCCGTTGATTCTTGAGGCTTAGGTCATCATCTAGTTTGTCTGCAAATAGCGTGGAAACATCCTTGGGTGTTCTGAATGCTGAAAAGGTTGCTTCTTATGCTGTGCTGGAATTTCTAGAGTGTATGAAAATACAAAGCAATGCTTCATCAATTATCCATGTCTCCTGAAAATGTTGTTCCGCACCTGCACATTCAGAAAATTATATAAATATTTTGACGTCATGGAAAGGATTTTGCGTTAGATTGTCGTTGAAAAATTTAGCTATCAACAATTAATTTAGTCAATGTTTATTGTCGCACAAAATTGATATATTATGTAACTGAAAAAACATTTTAAAAAAATTACCTAATAATCAATTCGCATGTTTTATTTGTATGAACTATTGGTCGTACAGTTTCAATAACAGTATGAAATTGTTAGGGTTATATCATATTATACATATAATACATATAATACAATTAATATATATCATTTTTCTATTTAATAATTTTATAATTTAGATACAATTTTTCAATGAAAACGCTTTTTCTTATTTTTTTAATTTACTAATTTTTAGAATGGCTTATTACGTTTCTATAATATATAATATGTTAGATAGTACAATATGCAATGTGGATACACAATCTGAATTTACTCATTTTCCGTCAAAATTTGCTATGCGAAATTTAGAAGGTAATGCATTGAACAATTTTGTTTTAGAATCCTTGCATTTTATAAATTAATTTTGACACAGTTATTTTCATTAAAATAAAACACGATGAGAAAATTCTGGGTCCGAATGTTATTAGAATTGAGGATATTACCTTGAACACTAATAGAATTTCACAGAAAAATTATTTTATGATGCTCTTGTTCAACGGAATTCCAGGAATATCAGCCAATTCAGTTATCCATAAAATTGTCATATTATTACAAATTATTGACATTTTACTGATTATTCAATAAGCCTTATTTTGAAACGCGCAAATTTTAAAATTAAAATTGATATGCATATCATAATACCAACATCTTAACCCATTAACGCTCAAAATCACAGACTTTTTAACTCATTTTTGGCCCTTGTTGACAAAGCGAAAAAGGGAATATATCATGACCAAACCTTGTACACATAATGTTTTTTGGTCTCCTCTTTCGATTTATGGAGTCAAAATTACATTATCGTGCACTGGGAAACCAATATGGCGGATTTTATTTTAAAAAGTACCGAAAATTTGAAATTTTTTTTTTTATTCTTTTTTTTCAAATGGATAAAGCATATTGATCTATTTCAAACTATGGACAAAGGTGGACAAAATAGTTGTAGTTTATGAAAAAAATTTAGTGGTCCAGCTCCCTATGTTTTATCTTTTCCAAAATGGCGGAAAACTATGGAAATTTGGAAAAATATGCGTTTTGTCATGACGTTTCTAAGATAATTGGATAATACACGGAATTTTATTCATCAAACTGTCAAAGTTTGATTGATTAATTATGTACAGATCTCTTTTAGTATATGTAATGACCTGATTAATGGCGGATTCAATATGGCGCTTGGAGAATTTGGGAAATACCGAGTTTATTCAAGAATATCGTTGATGAAAATTCCTGAACCTTTATTAAATTTAATTTTCCTATGTTTCTTGGCACATTATATGAAAATCCGGTGACAGTGTTAGAAAATTCAAAATGGCGGATTCAATATGGCGGTCCGAATATTAAAGTTTTAATAATATGCTAATGAAAAAAATATTTTCGTATTTTATGTAAAACATGTGATCAAAAATGTATCTGGAAATTTTTTTATTGAGATCGTTAATTCAGCGGAAAAAATTCGTAAAGTTCTGAATTTATATTTCACGATCTGCATATTCTCCAACGCTTGATATATGTGGCTAAATGAAGTTGGATGATGGATTTAGTAAATGAGTAGATTGAATCAATATGATCTATTTTAGAGTGAATGAGTAGATCGAATCAATATGATCTATTTTAGAAAATAAGAAAAGTTCTCATTTTGATCGTAATAAATATCAATTCATTTGGTTACAAAATTATATACTTTTTTTTGTCACAACAGTCATACCAGTAGTGGAATTTTGAAGCATGAAACTTCTGTATGAAATTGAATTCGTTAAGTAGGTCAAATAATCACTTTTGACCATTACGTTATGAAAACTAAGCCGAGTAGAAGTCGAATAACTTCATTTTGACACATACAGTTTTCCGCCATTTTTGAAAAGACGAAAAATAGGGAGCTGGACCAAAAAATTTTTTTCATAAACTGCAACTATTTTGTCCACCTTTGTCCATAGTTTGAAATAGATCAATATGCTTTATCCATTTGAAAAAAAAGAATAAAAAAAAAAATTTCAAATTTTCGGTACTTTTTTTAATAAAATCCGCCAGATTGGTTTTCCAGTGCACGATAATGTAATTTTGAGTTCATAAATCGAAAGAGGAGACCCAAAAACATTATGTATACAAGTTTTGGTCCTGATATATTCGCTTTTTCGCTTTGGCAACAAGGGCCAAAAAAGAGTTAAAAAGTCTGTGATTTTGGGCGTTAATGGGTTAATTGACTATGAAAGAAATTAACAGTTGAGGGCTGCAAAGTTTCTAGTTAGTAATTTGAATAAATAATTTATAGATATGTTAGTTATAATTATAAGATCTTATGTTACATCCCGGTAACATTAAATTTTATCATTTTAATTATTGCCCCTGCATATGAGCAATACGTAATACACAAGCGTAAATAAGTACTAAATACTCATTAAATTTAGTCTTATGGTAATTACTATCTGGACCGGGTAACTGTTCTACGGAGGTAAACTAATGCGCTACCTCACATCGATAAATCGGCTCGACACTTGGTAACAAGTGATAAAGAAGAGCATCGGTCGGTCCATATGGTAATTACCCGCGCGGTAATTAGTGAGTGAATCATGCCACGCGTCGATAATATAGTGATGCAGCGCTAGTGACCTGCCGAGATGTTAACAGGTTACTGACATGGCGCCATTAACATTGACTAATTACTGTTTTAATTAATAATTAATATACCATCCCTGTTAGTATTTAAGCATACAATTATTACTTACATTGATAAAAATAATTTATTAATTAATCTTAAACCAGCCACAAATAAGAAAACATGTTATCACAAATATTGATTGATTGATTATAGAAAAGCAATTTATCAATCAATTATAGGCTGTAACACATAAAATATAAGCTACAACTAGGTAGATGCAGGTATTCTTAATCATACCTGGCTTTACTTGTTGATTAGAAATAAGAATAGGTAAGAGAGAGAATAGAAGGGATATAAAATCTAAATTACAGATCAACATCAACCAATAAGTAATAGACCGTGGTGGGAGAAAACATAGGTCTTTGATCGAACGTGACTTTATACAGAATTGCGCCAAACGTGACTTTATACAAATTTATCGTTGTTTTGCTACCTCACGGAGACTCAAGCGAAACTCAATTATCCTGCAAGTATTTGTGCTATATGTATATGTATATGTATATTAACTATAACGCTGAATGTGGAGCGTGAGTTGTATACCTAGGCATCTCAAAACCTAGTATATTAACGTAAAACGTGCACAATCAACTGCGGAAGTTACATATATAGGCATCTCAAAACCTGTATATTTGGCTCATAACCGCATAAAACTCATAACATAAATATAAATAAGCATCTCCAAACTTATTATATTTAACTATAACGCTGAATGTGGAGCGTGAGTTGTATACCTAGGCATCTCAAAACCTAGTATATTAGCGTAAAACGTCCACAATCAACTGCGGAAGTTACATATATAGGCATCTCAAAACCTGTATATTTGGCTCATAACCGCATAAAACTCATAACATAAATATAAATAAGCATCTCCAAACTTATTATATTTAACTATAACGCTGAATGTGGAGCGTGAGTTGTATACCTAGGCATCTCAAAACCTAGTATATTAGCGTAAAACGTCCACAATCAACTGCGGAAGTTACATATATAGGCATCTCAAAACCTGTATATTTGGCTCATAACCGCATAAAACTCATAACATTGCCTTCTCATCTTGAGAAGTAGTATAAGTTACCAACTAAGTATCACTTTATGAAAACTTGTGCAACAACTTATTTATTTATAATAAATTACCTTATATATTCGTAAATTCAGTGTTTTATTATCATTGTGAACAACTCAGGGCCCATAGACCTGACAAGTGACAACGTACCCACAAACAAAAATAAATTATCAGGCCTTACCAACCTGATATAATCAGCTTACCTCCTCCCTTACACCCAAAAATCCAACCTACCCTCGCCTTTTGCTCGGGACGTAACACTTATAATTAATTAAGTCTAAAATTTTAATATTATATAATCTGGAGATAACTTTTTAAGTTAGAAGTTTAGTTTAAGCTAACGTTACTTTGAAAGGCTGTATTTATCAAGACAAAGAAGTATAGTTTTATTACTAGAATTTGATTTTTTTTTTTTTTTTTTTTTTTTAAATAACTTCTCTATAACGAATAAATTTTTGGTTCCGCTTACTATCATGAAGTATTTAGTGTATTAAAGGTCCAAAAATTATCTGAAGAATTGTTTAACTTAACTCAAGATTTATGTCTTGCCAAATGGAAACTGTAGCCGCTTAAAATCCTTTTTTGGATTTGAGAATTCACTGTTAATTTAATCAATAATTGAATTTTTAGTTTTACCTTAAATAAGGCATGATCGACAATTAATAATAGTAAAAAATTTCACTGGGTGAGGCAGATGCTCCAATTAGCAGTGAAAGGATTACAAAATTATTGTGAACGTTACCTTTCAAATATGCGTTAGTAAAATCGTAAAAATAGGTAAGAATTATCGTACATATACACTTTATGAATTATTCATGTCACATTATTGCCTGGGAGTCATAATATCCGGAAATTGATTATATGTCACTTAACCAATACCACATGGCTCCCTTTCCAGTGTGCGCTGGATTGGATACTGTGTCCAGAACAACCCGTTGATTTCAGAATTAAGTTGTTGGTTGTGTCCTTTTTTCAGTTCCATAGGCATGTCAATAATCAGTTCTTTAGCGAGGTCAGGCGTAGACCAGGCCGTTTGAATGACAGTTTCAGGTGATGCAGTAGGATAGACGCTTGATTGATGCGTGTGAATACTTTGCGATTTATAATGCTTATGTGATTTTGTTAACGCATCTTGCGATTCTTCTGTAACTTTTGCAGTATTTTCATAACCAGTGAGTGATGTCCTGGGAATATTAGTATTTAATAGGGTTGATGCTTTTACTATTTTCAGAGCCAAAGGGACTTCACTTTGAGGATCCGAAGTACTTCTTTTTCGTTTTCTGCATTCTTTTATAACTTTTTCTTCTCTTATAAAGTCTTCCTTTTTAGTTTTTACTCTGACTTTATTCGATCTTGCGGATTTCCCTAAAAGATTTTTCGTGATGGAGTTCGCAGAAACTGCAGAATCTAAAATTGAGATACTTTTTAGGGTATTTTCAAAGCGTGTGGTTTCGCATTCTTTCACATTGTCATGTTCTGTAAATGCATTGATTAAATCAGTTGATTTTGGCATACCTAATTCTTCACGTTGCCGATAGTCTATTCTATATTCGGGGCTATGATTAGATTGGTGATGGTTATAATTTTGATGCATTGAGGAATTTTGATAGGGGTTGAATTTTAAATTTTGTGTATACTGTTGTTGCTGGTCGAGGTTACTTTCAAACACTGGACTTTCGAAATCGCTGAGCCTTTCATCTGGGTCTTGCGCGGGGTTCGTAGACTTTAGTCCATTTGGAGTAGAACGTCCTTCAGGGCTAAAATTTTTCTCCTCCGGATCGCGATAGCTCGGCTGCTGAAACCGCGAAAAGTGTTGAAAGAAAAGCCTATCTGTTTGATGTCTTGCTTCGTAGTTGATAGCATATTCGAAAGCTTCTTGCAGGGTCACTGGATTTCGCGCTTCTATCTTTGCCGACATCCAGTCAGGTAAACCCCGAATGAATGCTTCTAAGACACAGTCGTCGAGGGGAAGTATCATCTGATTGGCATTTTCATATCTATTTTTAAGAAATGCCTGAGCTCATGCCTTTAAAAGCGTTAATCGGTCGTAGAATTCATAAATACCATCATTTTGAAGCATTTGAATGGTAGTTATTTCGCGTACGTACCACAAGTAAGTTTTATGGGGGGCAAATCGCTGTTCGAGATGTTGAATTAGGTCACTAAGGTTAGAAAATGTCTTTCCATAAGTGCTTTCTCGTGCAGCACCTTTTAAGCGCGCTAACACTGCTATAACGTATCGTTTTTCACAAGTTGCAGGCACGAATGACTGTCCAGTTATAATATCTTCGATAAAATTGCTAACAGGCATGTTTTTGCCATCAAATATAGGAATGTTCATAATCCCTTGTTGTATGGCAAAACATTCTGCCATTAACCTTATCATAGCATCTTTTGGGTCGCACGAAATGTCATCCTTAAATTTTCTACTCTGAGTTTCTTTTAATATATTTTTTTCCTGGAAATGAGACATTTTGTCTGATAGTGTTTATTAAACGTTATATATGTAATTTAGATTTTGAATATTATGATATCGCGAGTTATTTACTCATTAATTTTTGTGTTTTTTTTTTGTTCAACCAAATTTTTTACCAACTTTCTGTCGTGATTCTGCATTGAATCTTCTGATTTTAAAATTTCTTGCTTTATACTATGTTTCTGAGCAATAAATTTGGCCATTATGAGAATTAATATATTTACAAATTATTCAAACTATTTCTGTAGTTAATCTACATTTTGAACGCAATTTTGTTTATAATTATGAATAATACGAAAAGCTGCCAACTTTATTTTTTTTTTTATTAAATACAATCCGTTATAATATAGTTTTTCCAGAAAACGGGAGTTTCGAATGCTCCTTATGTGTGAAATTATATTGAATTTAATACCTGATACTCAATTTCTATTTTTAATGAAAAGAAACCGACTTTTTCAAAAATTAATTAAATTAATTAAATTAATTATTATTAATTATTGATTAAAAAATTAATAAATTAATTAAATTGCCAGTGTAATGTCAAAATTTGTTTTTGAAATTAGTCCTTCCAAAATTAAGTTGCCCTATATAAAATGCTTACTGTTTTTAATTATTATAATTATATCTATTTTTATTTCCAGTATTGTAATTTCTCTAAGAAATATTTAGACTTTGTTCGGAATATTTATTTTGAAAAGAGTTGGAAATGATTTTCCAATTACTCCGGATATGCCTGTACCTATTTCTGGATTTATAATGTTGAATTCGATTTCTTGCTTTAATATGGGAATTTTTACTACACCGCTTGTCGTAAGGGTGGCGTTGTGAATAATGTAAATTTTGTGATGATTGATATTGTTGAAAGAGGCTAATTTTTCCTTCTGGATTAGATTAATTGTTAAATTTGGGTCGTATAAAAAGTCGCCTACTTTGTCTTTTAATAAGTCGGAATAGACAGAAACTATAGTATTTGAATCGTGTTTAAACACTATATGTGAGTTTTTATGTGCCATACAATTTTTATCTTTATATTCTTATTTTTAATTGTAATTTACCGATCTTAGTTTTTCAACTTATTCCGGATAATAATATTTTATATAATTGTCCCTAAATTTTGTCCTTTTGTGAGCAAAATTGAGAATATTTTGATTTTTTAAAATTTTGATAAACTATTCTGTAGACCTTAATTTCTTCTTCCTTGGTTGCCTTGACCGTATGGTCGGAATTTTGATTGCTGCTAGCAAATCAGCTGTTATAGTATTGAAATTGATTTTTTATTGTTTTTGTATAAGAATCTGTTCAAAGTGTTGAATTTATATTTAAAAAAATATTATAATTCAATTATTATTGTATACTATAATCCTTGAATTTTATTTTTAATTGTTAATTTAGAAAAAAAAATTTATTGCTAAATTTGATTATTTATTTGTCTGTAATTTTTTATTGTTAAATGAAGGCGGTAATACTAATTTTGAACTGTTATTTTCAATGATTTATTCTAGCTATTACTGCACTGTAAATTCTTCCTGTGGCGCGCGCAGTCGCTGCAGCGTTTAACCTTGGATTATATGTTTTCAGTGATATAAGGCGGGTCAGGCTACCCGCGACCGGGAATTCCGGAACAAATTTTTGCAATATTTGAATTTATAATTTGGTTATGTGTATTAACAACTTGCGTTTTCGGTGATACAAAATTAATTAAGCCAGACTCAAGCACAAAAAATAATTTTTATCATTATTATTTTTATTATTAAATACATACAGGGTGGGCACGAGTGGGTTGCAGAATAGGGAATATAATTGGGAGTAGTTTAGTATACGAGATACCGCCCAACATGCACTTTCGCTATTCGAAAAGATCTTTTTCAGGCGTTTTTTTGAAATTCGCGCCAGCTCGAAAGAGGTCGTGCATGTCTTGCGCATGTCTGTTCGTTTTTTTCTAGGTCGGTAATAGTGAAACCTGTCCATATTTAATTTTAAATATGGTACAGGTTAGGTTTTCAAATGTAATTTTTGAAAAAATATTAAAATTAAAAGTGTCATGTTTTAAAAATATTAGCGAAAGTGGGGCAGAATTTTAAACAACAGTGAGTGAATTTATTATTCAGACACACAAGTGTAAATCGTTGAAAATTGGAACTAAGTTTGACAGCAAGAAGCTCACCTTTGTAGTGTGTGATAAAAATAATAAATTTTAAACAAATAAAGAGCTTTGTTGCTCTAAAAGATTCTTACGGCATGGAGAATGGTAAGATTTTAAATCTCTATGATAAAAAATATTGAACATTTTTTTAATATAAAATTTTCAATAACAACAATATGTTTTAAATTTTCAGAAAAATATCTACTCACTTCAAATGAAGTTAAAAAAAAAAAATTAAAAATTTTTAATTTGACGGGAAATTCAGATAAGTATTTAATATTTCACTTTAAATGATATTCTTGAAAAGAGACGTTCACTTTGTGAAATGTTTTTTTTCTTTTTCAGGAAGAGTCAAAAATGAAGCAAGTGGGAAAAATAAAGGATTTAAGAACTAAGATTGTGTAGGTATTTATGTTACTTATAAGTTGCAGTAGCAAAAGTACATACATAATAATGTAATAATAGTTTGAAATATCTTAGAAGCTAAACTTTATAATTTATCATTCTGAACAAAATATCAAAACACTAACTGATGTTTATGTAATCAAATCCTCAATAGCCATTGATTATTGTAAAAATTGTTCCCGGGACTAAAATAAAGGTTTCAATATTCTGTAAACTGGCTCAGGAGTCTACGTTCATTTATTCTGTTAGTTCTTATGCTAAAAAGTTGTAAAAAATTATTTTAACAAATCTTCAATAATCATAACGGCCGGTCTAGAGTAGGCAAGTTCTAAATACACACAAAACATTACCTAAACATTTGACTGTAACCAAAATAATATCTATAAATTCTTGCGAATTTAGTTCATAAGTAGCTATCACTGTCTCTTATCAGTTCCCACAGCTAAACTGTATAATTTGTAATTTTAAAAAAATTTTGAAACATTAAATTGTGTTTTTGGAGTTAAATCCTCGATAGCCATTCATTATTGTAAAAATTGTTCCCGGGACTACAATTAAAGTTTTTAAATTCTGCAAACTGGCTCAGTAGTCCTAATTCACGTACTCTATCAGCCCTCATAGTAAATAATCCTGAAAAATCATTTTTTCAAAACTTCGGTACTCATAGCTGCCGTTCTAGAGTGGCCAAGTTCCAAATACAGACCAAATTTCACATAAATCCTTGACTATAACTAAACTAATTGCTCTAAATTCTTCTAATTTGGTTCTCAAGTAGCTATTCCTGTCTCTCATCAGTTCCTAAAGCTATACTTTATAATTTGTCATTTTAAAAAAAATTTCAAAAACCCTCACTGATGTTAATGTAATCAAATCCTCGATAGCCATTGATTATTGTAAAAATTGTTCCCGGGACTAAAATAAAGGTTTCAATATTCTGTAAACTGGCTCAGGAGTCTACGTTCATTTATTCTGTTAGTTCTTATGCTAAAAAGTTGTAAAAAATTATTTTAACAAATCTTCAATAATCATAACGGCCGGTCTAGAGTAGGCAAGTTCTAAATACACACAAAACATTACCTAAACATTTGACTGTAACCAAAATAATATCTATAAATTCTTGCGAATTTAGTTCATAAGTAGCTATCACTGTCTCTTATCAGTTCCCACAGCTAAACTGTATAATTTGTAATTTTAAAAAAATTTTGAAACATTAAATTGTGTTTTTGGAGTTAAATCCTCGATAGCCATTCATTATTGTAAAAATTGTTCCCGGGACTACAATTAAAGTTTTTAAATTCTGCAAACTGGCTCAGTAGTCCTAATTCACGTACTCTATCAGCCCTCATAGTAAATAATCCTGAAAAATCATTTTTTCAAAACTTCGGTACTCATAGCTGCCGTTCTAGAGTGGCCAAGTTCCAAATACAGACCAAATTTCACATAAATCCTTGACTATAACTAAACTAATTGCTCTAAATTCTTCTAATTTGGTTTTCAAGTAGCTATTCCTGTCTCTCATCAGTTCCTAACGCTATACTTTATAATTTGTCATTTTAAAAAAAATTTCAAAAACCCTCACTGATGTTAACCCGTTTCCGCCGAAAACGCCACTCGCGGTACATCGGTCTTCGGAAGATCATAACATCAATCATCATCATTCAATAAAAATTCAGAGATACATATTTTTGAAGCTTAAGACCGGCCCTTTCCCATAGAGAACTCAAAATTGCTTCAACATATTATTAATTATGAAAAAATGTTGTTTAAACAAAAAAAAGCATGATTTTTCCGCTCTCTTTTTTTTAAAACTGAGTTTTCAAGAGCTTTCCTGTTAGCAATCAACCTGGGACCTTTTCAATCGGTGGAATAAATGTCTAAACTTTAAGAATCCATGGTTCAAAGTTCGATTTTAGGCCTTGGTATTTTCAAAATGGCGCCCTAACCGCAAAATGTTTTCAAATACATTCATGATTTTTTAAATCGAAAACTATGAACTTTCAGAGAGAACACCAAGAGTGAAAAAGTTCTTTAAATTACTCAAAGAATGCACTTAAATTTTTCCAACTGCTTTCGAGAAATTTTTTTACTTTTTGCAAATGGTTAATTTTTGCAAAATCCAAAAATTGTTCAAAACGCTTCCAAAAAATTATCTTGGATAATAAAAATGGATCCTATCGTCTGTCTGCCGTAAACAAAGTCTACGTTGCTTAACTATCATCATCGTGAAGGTCGACGAATATAGATAGTCTTTTTCGTCGTTTTCTGTAGATTTTTTTTCTTTATCACTTGAAAAATGATTAAAAAATTTTTTTTAGATTAAAAAATATAAAAAAAATAAAATTACTAAAATCTAAAGAAAAAAACGAAAAAGACTATCTTTATTCGTCGACCTTCACGATGGTGATAGTTGGGTAACGTAAACTTTGTTTACGGCAGACAGACGATAGGAGCATTTTGATAATAGTATTTTGAAATTTGGAATTTTTTTTGACAGCAATAAACTTAAAACTGGAAAGGATAAAATTTTTCACGAATTAGCCAAAGAATCCAAGATAATTTTTTGGATACGTTTTGAACAATTTTTGGATTTTGCCAGAATTAACCATTTACAAAAAATAAAAAAATTTCTCGAAAGCAGTTGGAAAATTTTAAGTGAATTCTTTGAGTAATTTTAAGAACTTTTTCACTCTTGGTGTTCTCTCCGAAAGTTCATAGTTTTCGATTGAGAAAATCATGAATGGATTTGCAAAAATTTTGCGGTTAAGGCGCCATTTTGAAAATACCAAGGCCTAAAATCGAACTTTGAAACTAAGATTCATAAAGTTCAGACATTTATTCCACGGATTGAAAAGGTTGCCGGTTGATTGCTGACAGGAAAGCTCTTGAAAACTCAGTTTTCAAAAAAAGAGAGCAGAAATATCATGCTTTTTTTTGTTTAAACAACATTTTTTCATAATTAATAATATATTGATGCAATTTTGAGTTTGCTATGGGAAGGGGCAGGTCTTAAACTTTAAAAATATGTTTCTTTGAATTTTTTTTAAGCCTACAGCATTAGTTATGAGCTCCCGAAGACCGATGTACCGCGAGTGGCGTTTCCGGCGGAAACGGGTTAATGTAATCAAATCCTCGATAGCCATTGATTATTGTAAAAATTGTTCCCGGGACTAGAATAAAAGTTTCAAAATTCTGTAAAATGCCTCAGAAGTCTTAATTCTCGTACTCTATCAGTCCTCGTAGCAAACAGTTTTTAAAAATAATTTTTACAAAACTTCAATACTCATAGCTGCCGTTCTAGAGTGGCCAAATTGCAAATACACACAAAATATCACATAAATCCTTGACTGTAATTAAAATAATTGCTCCAAATTCTTCTAATTTGGTTCTCGAGTAGCTATTCCTGTTCCTCATCAGTTGCTACAGCTAAATTTCATAATTTGTCATTTAAAAAAAGTTATGACAATGCCTACCTAGAATTTGATTACATAAACATCAGTGAGGGATTTTGAAATTTTTTTAAAATGACAAATTATAAAGTATAGCTTTAGGAACTGATGAGAGACAGGAATAGCTACTTGAGAACCAAATTAGAAGAATACAGGGCAATTTTTTTAATTACAGTCAAGGATTTATGTGATATTTTGTGTGTATTTGGAACTTGGCCACTCTAGAACGGCAGCTATGAGTACCGAAGTTTTGAAAAAATGATTTTTCAGGATTATTTACTATGAGGGCTGATAGAGTACGTGAATTAGGACTACTGAGCCAGTTTGCAGAATTTAAAAACTTTAATTGTAGTCCCGGGAACAATTTTTACAATAATGAATGGCTATCGAGGATTTAACTCCAAAAACACAATTTAATGTTTCAAAATTTTTTTAAAATTACAAATTATACAGTTTAGCTGTGGGAACTGATGAGAGACAGGAATAGCTACTTGAGAACCGAATGAGAAGAATTTAGAGCAATTAGTTTAGTTACAGTCAAGGATTTATGTGATATTTTGTGTGCATTTGGAACTTGGCCACTCTAGAACGGCAGCTATGAGTACCGAAGTTTTGAAAAAATGATTTTTCAGAACTATTTACTATGAGGGCTGATAGAGTACGTGAATTAGGACTACTGAGCCAGTTTGCAGAATTTTAAAACTTTAATTGTAGTCCCGGGAACAATTTTTACAATAATCATTGGCTATTGATGATTTGACTCCAAAAACACCATTTAATGTTTCAAAATTTTTTTAAAATTACAAATTATACAGTTTAGCTGTGGGAACTGATAAGAGACAGTGATAGCTACTTATGAACTAAATTCGTAAGAATTTATAGATATTATTTTGGTTAAAGTCAAATGTTTAGGTAATGTTTTGTGTGTATTTAGAACTTGCCCACTCTAGACCGGCCGTTATGAGTATTGAAGATTTGTTAAAATAATTTTTTACAACTTTTTAGCATAAGAACTAACAGAATAAATGAACGTAGACTCCTGAGCCAGTTTACAGAATTTTGAAACCTTTATTTTAGTCCCGGGAACAATTTTTACTATAATCAATGGCTATTGAGGATTTGATTACATAAACATCAGTTAGTGTTTTGATATTTTGTTCAGAATGATAAATTATAAAGTTTAGCTTCTAAGATATTTCAAATTATTATTACATTATTATGTATGTACTTTTGCTACTGCAACTTATAAGTAACATTAATACCTACACAATCTTAGTTCTTAAATCCTTTATTTTTCCCACTTGCTTCATTTTTGACTCTTCCTGAAAAAGAAAAAAAACATTTGACAAAGTAATTTTATATTAAAAAAATATTCAATATTTTTTATCATAGAGATTTAAAATCTTACCATTCTCCATGCCGTAAGAATCTTTTAGAGCAACAAAGCTCTTTATTTGTTTAAAATTTATTATTTTTATCACACACTACAACGGTGAGCTTCTTGCTGTCAAACTTAGTTCCAATTTTCAACGATTTACACTTGTGTGTCTGAATAATAAATTCACTCACTGTTGTTTAAAATTCTGCCCCACTTTCGCTAATATTTTTAAAACATGACACTTTTAATTTTAATATTTTTTCAAAAATTACATTTGAAAACCTAACCTGTACCATATTTAAAATTAAATATGGACAGGTTTCACTATTACCGACCTAGAAAAAAACGAACAGACATGCGCAAGACATGCACGACCTCTTTCGAGCTGGCGCGAATTTCAAAAAAACGCCTGAAAAAGATCTTTTCGAATAGCGAAAGTGCATGTTGGGCGGTATCTCGTATACTAAACTACTCCCAATTATATTCCCTATTCTGCAACCCACTCGTGCCCACCCTGTATATGACAGTATATGATGTAAATAGCTGTGCCAGGTTTTACAATTTACAAATTGTGCTTGATCAGGCTTCATTGCGTTTTTGTGTTTATCGTCACTCCAATGGTCGAAAATCTCAGGTGGTAAATCGATTTGTCCTTTCATCGTTTACCGACGCATCATGTACAGCTTGAAGCACGACGATGTATTTCTTAGGTGGTTCCCAAGAGCAATTTGCAATAGGGCGAGCTGCGCAAAATCACTCGAAATTAAATACATTCTAAAAATTTTCAGGCACGCATTGTGACTTACAAGAAAGGCATACGTTTATCAAAATGCAGATGAATGTCGGTAATAAGTGCAGATATTCATGATATAAAGTAACAGATGGAGCTACAGGTAAGTTTAATGGGAAAATTCGAAAAATTAATTTCTCTGAACAAACAAAACAGGCAATTTTGCGTGAAATGTGGTTGAAGAAAATAAAGTTACGAAAAATACACAGGAGATGTATTTTTAGGTTCTGTTTTGCGTGTTTATCATTTTCGTTCCAAAAAGTAAATTTCTTGATGAAAAACAGTCGAATGATAAATCAATTCCATAAAGGGGATTTTTTAGGTTACGCTTTTAATTTCAGTTTGAAATTTGTGTTTTTATCGATTGGAAAGGTCAAGTGCTACACCAGATACACAAAACATATACATGTAGCTTATGTTTTATAGTTTCATTCGGAAATGCAGCGGTGATCCCACTCCTATAGGCCAAGTGGCGAAAGAAAAATAGTAATTGCTACGTCCCCTAGTCGCCGCTAGTGCGTCATCGAAATGAACATCGTGCGGAGTCGACATGTTGTCACTTGTCTGCCTGTTTTAATTAATTAAAATTCATAGCGATTTCAAGTGATTTTAATGGAATTCGATCTATAAAGTGCTAATACCTAATGTGCCAACAATTAGCAGTTCTTTACTGTTTGCCCTCCAAATTAAAATAGTTGTAGCTGCAAATCGGGTAAGTCACCAATAACTTTTGTTTTAAATCCAAAATAAAACTCGTAAAGGCTTGGTTTCTCGTTTTGTGTATACAAATTCATTACGTATTATCATATTGCAAAACCCGGTAAGAAAGCTTGCATTAAAAAGTATTTTTGTCCTTCAGTTTTAAATCCGCATTTAAGTGTTGATAAAGATAAAACTCTAGTTACCTTCAAAGCCGATTTGAGCCAGGTACAAAGTAACCTCAAATATAATAAAATCCGAATTTTTCCTTTTTCGCATGGGATGGCGAAAATTTTGCGCCCTTCATTACTGGATCTGAAGTGGAGGGGAGATGGGTAGTTTTCGTGCAATCTAGTTCCTGCTACGTCCCCTAGATGTCGCTGATATAAATTCATTCGCCCCGCCACCATCTGTAAGTACCCCTTCAAAATACATGGGAGTGGGCACACCGTAGGAAATGCATTTCTATGGGTAAAAACGATCAAGCGTTACACAGAATTTATGATGGATGTGTTTTAAGATTATGTTATGAAATTTCCTTCTGAAATGCATATATTTCGGTAAAATATGATATAGTTTCTTGAAAAAATATATGAAACATTGACCTGTAGGTTATATTATTCATTTTTCAACGGAAACATGTTCTCATTAATTTAAATGGTCAAGTGCGACACTAGATAGACAAAAGATATATTTATAGGTTATGTTTTCCAATTTCATTCGGAAATGCATTTCTATGGATAAAAACCGTCAAGCGTTACACATAATGTATAAAGGATGTGTTTTAAGGTTATGTTATGAAATTTTTCTCTGGAATGCATAAATGTAGGTAGAATATGATAAAGTTTCTTGAACAAATATCTGAAACATTGACTTATAGGTAATGTTATTATTTTTGTGAAAGAAACGTGTTCTTATTGATTTAAATGGTCAAGTGCGACACTCAATAGACGAAAGATATACTTGTAGGTTATGTTTTCCAATTTCATTCGGAAATGCATTTCTATGGATAAAAACGGTCAAGCGTTACACAAAATGTATAAAGGATGTGTTTTGAGGTTATGTTATGAACTTTCCTTCTGTAATGCATAAATGGAGATAAAAGATAATATAGTTTCTTGAAAAAAATATCTGAAACATTGACTTATAGGTAATGTTATTATTTCTGTGACAGAAACGTGTTCTTATTGATTTAAATGGTCAAGTGCGACACTCAATAGACGAAAGATATACTTGTAGGTCATAGTTTCCAATTTCATTAGAAAATGTATTTTTATGGATAGACTCGATCAAGCGTTAGCAGCCCTATCCGACGACGAGCTAAATTTCAGTCTCTTAACGATGACAGGTGGAAACTAATCCGTAAGGCGGCGCTAATTCCGTCCTATCACATGAAAGTATTGTTTTGCATGGTGTTTATGAAGAAATTTAAACAATTATTGGAAAAATGGAAACATTTCCTAAATTTTAATAATTGTTTTCATTATTAATGAAGTTTAGTGTTTTTAGTGCAAATTTATTCAGTCATAAACATGAATGCTCGTAAGGGTAGTCGGTGTGTTGTCCCTAACTGCAAGTCAGGTTATCCTTCCTGTAAGAGGAGAAATTAACTTTAATATCCGTCCCAAAAGATCAAAAAACTGTTAGAAAATGGGAAAGTGCAATTCCTTGAAAACATTTCACTCTAAAAAGTGGTCAGGTTGTATGCCAAAAACACTTCACATCAGATGACATTGTTTGGAAGAAAGAAGTTAAGGACCCTGAAGGAAACGTTATGGCTTCAGTAAGTAAATGTTTTGATCTTTAAAAATAATAATAAACTTTAAAAACTTACTATAAAAGTATTATACATACATTATATATTATATAGTATTATATATATATTATATATATATATTCATAACAAAATACAAGCATATATTTATACTGCGTGTGACTTATATTCTTCATTATTTTGAATTTTTTTATTTGTGAAAATAAGACATTTTTACCAATTAATTTTCTCAGAAAATAATAAATACTTCAGGGAAGTAGCATACAACCTGACCACTTTTTAGAGTAAAATGTTTTCGAGGAATTGCACTTTCCCATTTTCTAACAGTTTTTTGATCTTTTGGGACAGATATTGAAGTTAATTTCTCCTTACAGGAAGGATAACCTGACTTGCAGTTAGGGACAACACACCGACTACCCTTACGAGCATTCATGTTTATGACTGAATAAATTTGCACTAAAAACACTAAACTTCATTAATAATGAAAACAATTATTAAAATTTAGGAAATGTTTCCATTTTTCCAATAATTGTTTAAATTTCTTCATAAACACCATGCAAAACAATACTTTCATGTGATAGGACGGAATTAGCGCCGCCTTACGGATTAGTTTCCACCTGTCATCACTAAGAGACGACTTTTTTAACAATGAAAAAGGCCTTCGTCGGACAGGGCTGAGCGTTACAAACATGGAGACTAGATATATAAGGAGACCAATCTCTTATGGTCGTACTTCACAAAACACGAAATGAAGTTCTGCCAAGTACTTAGTTAGGAAACTTCCCGATGAGGGCACGTGTGTTCCCTGAGTGCAAAATGGCGGCATCCACGGTTTATAAGCATCGTGTATAAGACTTCGCCATTTTGCACTGAGGGAACACACATGCCCTCATCGGGAAGTTTTGTAACTATGTACTTGGCAGAACTTCATTTCGGGAATGGATATATGGAGATTGGTCTCCTTATATCTAGTCTCCATGGTTACACAGAATGTATAAAGGATGTATTTTGAGGTTATGTTATGAACTTTCCCTCTGGAATGCATAAATCTAGATAAAAGAAGATATAGTTTCTGGAACAAATATCTGAAACATTGACTTGCAGGTTATCTGATTCATTTCACAACGGAAACGTGTTCTTATTGATTTAAATGATCAAGTGCGACACTAGACAGACAAAAGATATATTTATAGATTATGTTTTCCAATTTCATTCGGAAATGTATTTTATGTGTTTTTATCCATAGAAATGCATTTCCGAATGAAATTGGAACACATAATCTATAAATATAACTTTTGTCTATCTAGGGTCGCACTTGACCATTTAAATCAATAATTTTAAAACACATCCTTAATAAATTCCGTGTAACGCCTGATCGTTTTTACCCATAGAAATGCATTTCCGAATGAAACTATAAAACATAAGCTAGAAGTATATGTTTTGTGTAGCTGGTGTAGCACTTGACCTTTCCAATCGATAAAAACACAAATTTCAAACTGAAATTAAAAGCGTAACCTAAAAAATCCCCTTTATGGAATTAATTTATCATTTGACTGTTTTTCATCAAGAAATTTACTTTTTGGAACGAAAATGATAAAAACGCAAAACAGAACCTAAAAATACATCTCCTGTGTATTTTTCGTAACTTTATTTTCTTCAATCACATTTCACGCAAAATTGCCTGTTTTGTTTGTTCAGAGAAATTAATTTTTCGAATTTTCCCATTACACTTACCTGTAGCTCCATCTGTTGCTTTATATCATGAATATCTGCACTTATTACCGACATTCATCTGCATTTTGATAAACGTATGCCTTTCTTGTAAGTCACAATGCGCGCCTGAAAATTTTTAGAATTTCCAGCGTGAAGTTCACCGCGCGTCGGAGAATTTATGCTTTGGAGAATCTCCAAACTTTTTCTCCAAAAGTTTTGTTCTACCAGAAACTGCCAACTTCAGGCTACATTTCTTGATCGCTTATTATTTTCATAATAGAGAGACTAACAGTTGTCAGAATGGGTGAATGTCGGTAGTGGAGAAATGTGTAATTTTGAAATTGAACAATAGATGGCACTTAGAGTAAATTCTTTGAGAAGCATTTTGAAAAGTGAAGTACAACAGAAAACTTTATTAAAACTATAACTGTGAAAGTTAATAATTATATTTGAACATTAATGAATACAGAAATAAATTCCATTGCATTTTTAATGACCCTGTTGTCCAGGATCATGCACCAGGTTGCTAAAATAATGATCTACTGGAACTTTTTTTAAATTCAAACACTAATTCTTTCAAAAGCAAATTCTATTGCATTTTCAATGACCCCGTTGTCTAAGATCATGCACCAGGTTGCTAAAACAATACTTCATAGGAACTTTTTTTATATTCATATATTATAAGTTATAAAAACAATTAACAATGCATTTTTAATAACCCCGTTGACTTGGATAATGCACAAGGTTGCTAAAATAATAATCTACACGAACTTTTTTTAAATTCAAACACTAATTCTTCGAAAAGCAAATTCTATTGCATTTTCAATGACCCCGTAGTCTAAGATCATGCACAAGGTTGCTAAAACAATACTCCACAGGAACTTTTTTTAAATTCATATATTATGTTACCACGCCAGATGATGACCTCCTTCCTCCAAGTTTAGCTATCCATATATGTAAAGGTTGATGACCTCCCCCTCCTAGATTTAGCTGCCTATATACGTAGAGGTACAGGCAGGCCTCGTCAGTTCTCTAAAATCTCCTCTCAAGAATAAAACATACAAAGTGACATCAGTTTGATGTCACTACTTTTTAAGAATAGAAAGTTCAGTTTTCACTTGTAACATTTTGGCGATCCTGCCAGGATAGGTGCTCTCGATAAATCCACGAAATCACATAGAGGCCTATACCTGAACATAAACGGACACTGGAATCCAGGGAACCAGTGAAAGGAGTAATTAAAGAATCTCACAGGATTCACAAAGAAAGAGGAACTCCGGATCTTTTGCTACGGCAAGACCCGATAAAGGAAGTAAGTAGAAGTGAGCTAAAAATAGTCGAGGAATTAAGTACTCGCTATCCTACGTAAAGCTACTTCGAAAAACTATGAAATCGAACGAGGCCCGCAATCAGGCGGAAGACGCATCTGCGTAAGTAAGCAGCCAACGCCCAGCCAGGCAGCCGGTTAGCGACAGTAATCTACGGATTCATCAGGCCGCGAGCAGCAGTTCACAGTAAGCATACAACTAAAATTAAGAAAGAAAATACTGTAAACACTTTCTTCAATCGATCTTGGGCCTGAGAGCATAAATCCTTTTTACATGCGTCGAACGGTGACTGAACTACGGTACAGGTAAGGTAAAGTTGAGGAAAGATCGGGTTGGCTATACTCTGTGTGTTCACAAGCACTGGCCACCCTTAATAAAATAAATAACACTACCTCAAAATCAATAACAGTTTGTAGCAACTTGTACTGCATTTTGTTGTATTAAAATAAAACACTTAAAATTGTTCGCGACATATTACACCCGAGTCACAAACATACTTATAAATAAGTACCCAGCAAGCACACAGGCGTTTGACAAACATCGCGATAATATACGTTATCTGACTGACTTATCCTACGATACTGACTCATCCTTCCTAAATCTTACTTTCACAACCGCACTAATGTCTCGAGCACCATCACCCGTTCGAGCCCCATTTCCTTCTCGCTCTACGGACGAATTACTGGGCAGGGTTCTCAACCAGATGGAGGCATTAACGATTTCCTTTACTGCCTTGAAAAGGAAAAACGAAAATAGAATAAAGGAGATATCTAAACTCTCCAAGAAAATAGGAGGAGCAGGAACTGTAGGAACAGACAACGAATTTCAACGACGACTAGAAGTGACGATATGGGCGTGGAAGACTTTATTAAAGTTGTTTAACGAGCCCGACTGAGGTGTGAAAAACCGGAAATACTACTAGATTTAATACTAGCAAAAAAGATCACTGGCACAGCAGAAAAAGCCATAAGGTATATGCAAATCAATTCCTACGACGATTAATTCGCAGCATTAAGACAAAATTTAAGACAAACTAACTCTTTAATTTCATTAAAATCAAAGTTAGAAAGTTGCAAACAAGGTCTTAACAAGACGGTACAAAACTTCACACTCAGATTCAGACAAAATACCAACGAAATAAATTACCTAGTACAATCACAGCATGTAAACCCAACTAAAAGAAGATTGAAAATAGAGTTAGAAGAAGAGGAAGCGGTGAATCGATATTTACTAAATCTAAAACGAGAAAATGGGATCCAAGTACGCTGACTAAAACCAAATACAATAAGTGAAGCCCAAGCTTTGGCAATAGAAACCGAGACTTGGCTAAAAGATAGTCAACCAGTCAAACAAATACCACGACCACCAATGAAAACTTGGACCAAGGCTACTGGACTACCAAGACTAAATGCAAACACCACACCCAGGGCACAAAATAGCACTATACCACTAAGTGACAGATCAAAGACGAATTGCTTTAAATGTGGAAAAATAGGTCACATATCCTCTCAATGCCAAGTGAAGCAGGGTATTCCCCGGGCCATGGTTTCAAACGTCCACCACCAGTAAGAGTAATTCAGGAAGAGGAAATAGAAGCGGAAAATATGACAGAAGAGGTAATAGCAGGCCACCAGAATTTCGAGGACTCAGCACAATATCTTCCATATGCGGACGATTACGAACAATTGAGGCCAGAAGAAGAACAGGAAGATACAGACTATTAGTAGACTCAGGAGCCGCGATAAATATAATCAAAGAAGAAATACTGGACGATCAAGATGAGAGAAAACCAACCTACAAAACATTCTTAATGGGAAACGACCGACACATTTCAAAACAATCTACAAAATTAAAATTCTTTGATTAAGAGCATATCTTTCACATAGTACCCAACGATTTTCCCCTACCAGAAGGGGGAATAATCGGAATAAAATTCTTCGAAAAATATCCAAGATACGCAACCACGAATAAATACCTTGTCGTAGATAAAGTAAAATTACCCTTGTACCTGAGTAATGATTTCATACCAGGAAATTCGGAAAAAATATGTACTATCTATACTGAAGATGAAGACCAAGATATAATCATTATCGATAATGAAGAAATCCCAGATGGCCTGTACACGATAAGAAACGGGCAAATAAAAATCCCTATGAAATATAATGAGAAATACCCCAAAGAAATAAACCCGAAAATTAATTACAAACCAATACAAAGAATAATCACGAAAGAACACGATAGTCCTCAAAAAACGATTAGACTCAACGAATTGTTAAAAGCTTTAAGATTAGACCACTTGGAAAAATATTTCGCATACATAGATGATATTGTAATATTTGGAAGTACTATACAAGAACACAACGATAACTTGACAGCAGTGATAGAAAGAATTCATCAACTGGGACTAAGATTGGAACCAAAGAAATGTGAATACCTTAAACCGGAATTGGAATACCTGGGGCACATAATAACAAAAGAAGGAGTTAAGCCTAATCCCGGGAAGGTAAATTGCATTAAGAATTTCAGACCATTAAAAAATGTAAAGGACATACAATCATTCTTAGGACTCGCGGGTTACTACAAAAAGTTTATTAAAAACTTTTCCACTATAGCAAAAACTTTGACAAAATTAACACAGAAAGAAACCATATTCGACTGGACATCGGACTGTGAAAAGCATTTTATGATTTGAAGAACGCTTTAATAACAGCACCTGTTCTAAAATTCCCTGATTTCTCAAAACAATTCATATTAACCACCGACGCATCAAACCAAGGATTAGGAGCAGTGCTAAGCCAAGACGGACACCCCTGCTTATTCATTTCAAGAACTCTGAACAAAGCAGAAGAAAAGTATACCACTTCAGAAAAAGAACTTTTAGCCATAGTATGGGCCACGAAAAGACTTAGACAACATCTGTTAGGTAAAAAATTTAAAATACAGACTGATCATCGTGCTTTGGTTTGGTTACACAACGTGAAGGATCCAAGCTCTGGATTGCTACGTTGGAGACTACGCATGGAAGAGTATGAATATGAAATAGAGTACGTGAAGGGCAAGGAAAATAAAGTAGCAGACTGTCTCAAGAATATTCACTATTACCAGTGATACCCTGCATGAAGCAATGAGAAAAGCCGGAATAGGACTTATAGAGGGAAAATCAAGCTTGGAGGATAAACTACCAGAAATAGAAATTCGTGACGTAACTAGAATAACCCATGAAGAAACTCTAAAGGAAAGAATCAAACTACCCGAAAGAAGAATGAGGGAACTACCACACGAAGACTCTACCAAAACCGAAGAAGAAACAGCACAAACACCGCAAGAAACAACTAATCTGTATACAGATTTTATAAATTGGAAATTACAACCCACAACGGGAAAAATCAAAACAAAACCTAATGCTATAGGAAAGCTATGAAAAGAGGTAACAAAAGATGATATGCCCAAATACAACGAGGAAAATTGGTTATATTATCTAAGCTGGTTTATCGAGGAATTTGTCAATAAAAAACTCACGATTGTCCGACTATCCTTCGGAGATTCACTATTTACACCATTGGAACGAGAAGTAATCCAAGAAATAATGGGAATTTTAACAAACTACTACCCAGATAAAAACTTTCACATTTGTTTCTCTAAAACTAGATTACTTAATAAGGAAGAAAAAAACAGATTATCAAAGAAGCCCATAGAGACCACACAGGAGAGCAGAACACCATAGAAAAAGCTAACAGAATTGGACAATGGACTAATATGGATCAAGACATTAAAGATTATGTAAAGAAATGTCCTATCTGTCAAATACAAGAAACCACCCGTATTAAAAACCAAGCTGAAAGTATAATACCCGATATACCTTTCAACCCAAACGATAAGGTCGCACTAGACATTTTTGGCCCTTTACCGGTCACACCAAAAGGAAATAAGTACATACTTAGTATTCAAGATCGGTTAACAAGGTATACTGTTACATCCCGGTAACGTTAAATTTTTAAAATTTTAATTATTGCCCCTGCATATGAGCAATACGTAATGTACAAGCGTAAATAAGTATTAAATACTCTTTAAATTTAGTCTTATGGTAATTACTATCTGGACCGAGTAACTGTTCTATGGAGGTAAACTAATGCGCTACCTCACATCGATAAATCGGCCCGACACTTGGTAACAAGTGATAAAGAAGAGCATCGCTCGGTCCATATGGTAATCACCCGCGCGGTAATTGGTCAGTGAATCATGCCGCGCGTCGATAATATAGTGATGCAGCGCTAGTGACCTGACGAGATGGTAACAGGTTACTGGCATGGCGCCATTAACATTGACTAATTACTGCTTTAATTAATAATTATTATACCATCCCTGTTAGTATTTAAGCATACAATTATTATTAATATTGATAAAAATCAATAATAATTTATCAATTAATCATAAGCCATCTACAAATAAGAAAACATGTTATCTCAAATATAAGGATTGATTGATTATAGATAATCAATCAATCAATTAATCATAGGCTGTAACACATAAAATATAAGCCACAACTAAGTAGATGCATGTATTCTTAGTCATACCTGGATCTACTTGTTGACTAGAAATAAGAATAGGTAAGAGAGAGAATAGAAGGGATATAAAATCCAAATTACAGACCAACATCAACCAATAAGTAATAGACCGTGGTGGGAGAAAACATAGATCTTTGATCGAACGTGACTTTATACAGAATTGCGCCAGACGTGACTTTATACAAATTTGCACGGCGCGTGACTTTATTCAATTTTGCGCGATCCACTCCCACTGCAGTCACTATTGGAAGATCCAATAATATATATACCCCAGATTCACCACTGGAGGTTTGTCATTAAGTTCCGAACAGTTGTACGGTTGTTAGGTCTGGACCGGTAATTCAACGTCGTGAGCAGACCCTTCGATAAACGTAAGTCTCATTGGATTTCTATGAGCAATTCAACATTCGGTACTTGGTGAATAAAATCCTTGGTCCTTAAGTGGTGCAAGTCCGGAAACCGTAGTACTAGATAGTTCCTTTGGATTACGTGCATCGTCGTATTTAGTCGTGTCGGTTAATAGTGATTTATTTCTGAAATCGGGACGAACTAACCTATCTTGTTAACAAGTGCATGTTTGAGTCATTTCTCGTGTACTTAGCAAGATACGTAAACGGATAATTGATCACATCAGTTGCCGGTGGACTTGCATCCCTTACACCATACCTCCTGCAAAATTTATCGTTGTTTTGCTACTTCACGGAGACTCAAACGAAACCCAACTATCCTGCAAGGATTTGTGCCGTTGACTTGCAGTAATAGGAGTAAAAAACGACAATTCTCTCTTTTGCCCTCTAATTTAAGAGGTAGACAAGTAAGTTACCAACTAAGTATCATTCTATGTGAAAACTTGCGCAACATCTTATTTATTTATAATAAATTATTTCATTTATTAATATATTCAGTGTTTTATTATCATTGTGAACAACTCAGGGCCCATAGACCTGTCAAGTGACAACGTACCCACAAACAAAAATAAATTATCAGGTCTCACCAACCTGATATAATCTGCTAACCGCCTTCCTTACATCAAAAATTCCAAACTACCCTCGCCTTTTGCTCGGGACGTAACAATACTACACTAAACACTAATTTTATCCGAGCTCATGGATCAATTTGAAAAGGCATTAAGGATTAAACACGTCAAAACTACTGCCTTTTATCCACAAGCAAACGGAAACATTGAAAGGATGCACTCGACATTGAACAATTTGATTAAGACCAGCATAGCAGAAAATAAAAACGATTGGGACGAAAATCTAAAACATGTAATTTTCGTCATAAACTCCACAATAAATCAAACCACGGGATTTACCCCATTCGAACTCACGTTTGGAAGGATGCCTAATATCCCATCCGAAATCGAGAATTCACCTAATTTAACATATCAGGATTTAATTAGATAATGGAAAAGGAAACATGAAGAAAACATCCGGAAAACTAAAGAAAGAGTCCAAATAGAATTGGAAAAAACGAACAAAAGATTAGATGAAGGAATAGTAAGGACACACCCTTTATACAAGCCAGGAAACCTAGCAAAAATCCTTAACAACACGAAACAAAACAAATTAGAACAATCCTGGACAGGTCCTTACGAATTTATAGATTACCTAGATAATAATAATTTACGCATTTTTTTTTTTTTTTTGGTGAGGAGGAAAAATGGCGAAATCTTTTATAGACGTTGTACAGGACTCTCCTAGGACGGGGCTAGGCATACCTGTTTACACCAAAAAACCCACTCTCTCGAACCAATGCACCGCCCGCGGAACCGCCTTTCGGCTTTAAACTTCACGGGCGGTTGGTTCCAGCTTAAAGTCGCGTACGACTCTTCCGTCATCCGTTCGCCCGGGACTCCCATCCGCGGTCGCACGCCCGTTAGGCAGACTGACTAGCCGCGCCAGTCAGGGGAGGAATAAAGCAATTCCTCCCCCGGACGACGCGGACGGCCAAGCCCGTCCATGACGCAGGACCACGGGTGCAGGCCGCAATGCGATTTCTACTGGCCCCCGTTGTTGCCGCGCTCTACACGCCCATCGAGCTCCCTCGTCTTCATCACCACGGTGACGAATGACTCGATAAGTGTCCATTTTTGTTCAGACTGGAGCATGAGAGAGACCATCGTGTCAGGTGTGAGTTGGGCGCCCACTTCCCGACCGACAGCCTCTCTTGCCACGCCCCACCTGGCACAGAAGAAGAGTGTGTGCTCTGCATTGTCCACAAGGGATCCGCAGTAGCTACACGACTCGTCGTCTCTTTTCTTAAAGCGCTTCAGGTACGCATTAAAGCAGCCATGGCCTGAAAGCGCTTGCGCCAGGTAAAAGCCGACTTGACCGTGCTTTCTATCCAGCCAGGTGGTGAGCTCCGGGATTAGACGGTGTGTCCATCTCCCGGATTGGTCACCATGCCATCTCTTCTGCCATTTCTCGACGAGTCTGCGCCTTCCATCCTTGCGGATGGCCTCCTTCGCGCGAGCGATTACCTGCGGGTTTGTTAAGCAGATGAGCTGCTTACGGAGCTGAAAGGTCTCTTTCCTTTCCTCCGCCAATAAGTCAATTGGCGGGACGCTCGCCAGGACTAGCACAGCACTCGTCGACACAGTTCGGTATGCCGAGACAATTCTCATCACCACACCTCTCTGTGCCGAGAACAGCTTCTTCAGGATAGCATGGTTGTTAAGGGCACTTGTCCAGATCGGAGATGCATAAAGCAGCTTCGATTTTACCACGCTCGCAACCAGCCTTCTCTTAGCTTCACTGGGTCCACCAATGTTGGGCATGAGCCGAGTCAGGGCGGCCCCACATTGATGGCTTTGGCAGTCGCGATCTGCAGGTGATCCAACTGCACACCCAGGTACTTAATGCTCTTTTTCCACTCTATTTCATGTTCCCCGAGAGCGATCTTCGGATATTGGAAGGATCTCCTGTCTGCTCCTGTCTTCTCAGGGGCCATTTTCAGGCCTCTTCTATCTAACCAACGCTTTGCCCGCCACAGAGTATCAATGATCCTGAGCTCCAGAATTCCGATGTCGTCAGCAGCGCACACGACAAGTGCGTCATCCGCGAAGCCGATGATGCTCGTTCCAACAGGCAGGTCCATGCGCAGGAAATCGTCGTACATGACGCTCCAAACGAGTGGACCCATCCGCGACCCTTGAGGGGCGCCACATGTCATCTCCTCCTTGAGAGACCATTTGTCGCCCTCATATATCATCCACCTGTCGCTCAGATAGTCATATATCATTCGTAACAGGTAGTCTGAAACCTTTTTCCGCACCATCGCCTCGATGCAGATGTTCCATCTCGCGGTATTGAACGCATAGCGTATGTTAATGCTGATCAACGCGCAGAATCCCTTACGCTTAGCAGTTCCTCTTCTTGCTTTAGTGGCGATGTCCATCACTGCCTGGATGGCGTAAACAGTGGACCTCCCTTTCCGAAAGCGGAACTGCTTTTTTGAGAGACCATTCTCGCGGACCATGTGACCCTGTAGTCTATGTATGATCATTTTCTCCAGAAGTTTCCCCATCGTATCCAATAAACATATTAGTCTATACGATGAGGCATCCCCTAGAGGTTTGTTGCCCTTCCTCAGCAGGACCAACCTCTGCTTCTTCCAGTTCGCGAAGAACCTTCCCTCCCGAAGACAGGAGTTAAAGACTTCTAGGAGGATCTCCGGGTATACCCCGGTCACCTCTTTGAGGATCTGGAACTGTCTCTGGAACGGATCTACATGCGGGAACAAGCTTCGCACGTTGTACTTGACTCGATCAGCATTATCCAGGCCCGGGGTCTTTCTTCTAGTCACCAATCTCTTAGTGACTATTTGACAGACAGAAGACTAAGAACATGGAGAGAAACAACTATGGATTGGTTAATCTATTTAGGTTACACAGCGCTAGGATTAGGATCAGCCTATGTTCTGTACTGATTAGGAATACTCGAATTCCTACGAAAGTGTATAACCAAAAAACTCTATATATTCTGTGTAAAAACAAAGGTAACAACGCCGACGAACGCTGTCACGTACAATTCTAGCTTGCAACCCTTGGTAACTACCGAAATACCAAAAGTAAGGAGGGTAAGAATTCAGTAAATCAAGAGAATAATTCATGTCTAAAACAGACGGGTAAAATCTAGAAATTAAAGGGTTAATTTATGTCTAAAAAGGGGGGTGTTACCAGGCCAGATGATGAACTTCTTCCAGGTTTAGCTATCCATATATGTAGAGGTTGAAGACCTCCCCCTCCTAGGTTTAGCTGCCTATATATGTTGAGGTACAGGCAGGCCTCGTCAGTTCTCTAAAATCTCCTCTCAAGAATAAAACATACAAAGTGACATCAGTTTGATGTCACTACTTTTTAAAAATAGAAAGTTCAGTTTTCACTTGTAACAATTAAGATTTATAAAAACAACTAAAAATGCATTTTCAATTACCCTGTTGTGCAGGATCATGCACCAGGTCGCTAAAATAATAATCAATTGGAACTTTTTTTAAATGCGAACGCTAATTCTTCGAAAGCAAATTCTATTGCATTTCCAATGATCCCGTTGTCTGGGATCATGCACGAGGTTGCTAAAACAATACTCCACAGGAACTTTTTTATATTCATATATTAAGAGTTATAAAAACAACTAAAAATGCATTTCCAATGACCCCGTTGTCCTGGATAATGCACCAGGTTGCTAAAATAATAATCTACTGGAACTTTTTTTAAATTTATACTTTAATACTTATAAAAAAAACTTACAATGCATTTTCAATGACCCCGTTGTCTAGGATCATGCACCAGAATGCTAGAACAATACTTCACAGTAACTTTTTTTATATTTATACATTAATAGTCATAAAAACAACTGACAATGCATTTTAATGACCCCGTTGTTCAGGATTATACTCCAGATTGCTAAAACAACACTCAACAGTAAATTTTTTTATATTTATATATATAGCTACAAATTCAAATTTCATTACTATCTCATTGATCACATTGTTTTTATTCATGATCCAGGTTACTAAAATAATAATCTACGAAAACTTTTTAAAAACTTTTATATATATATATAGCTAAAAAAATAAATTATATTGCAGTTTCAATGTTCATGTTCCCCAGGCTCAAGATCCAGGTTACGTAAACAATAATCTGCAGGATTTTTATCGTAATTTACGGAAATTTTTACAGTTGTTACAAATAATTACAATTTCCAGTAGATTATTATTTTAGCAACCTGGTGCATTATCCAGGACGACGGGGTCATTGAAAATGCATTATAAGTTGTTTTTATAACTTTTAAATGTGAATATAAGAAAAGTTCCAGTAGATTATTACTTTAGCAATCTGGTGCATAATCGTGGACAACAGGGTCATTGAAAATGCATTGTTAGTTGTTTTTATAACTCTTAATATATGAATATAAAAAAATTTCCTGTGGAGTATTGTTTTAGCAACCTGGTGCATGATCCTAGACAACGGGGTCATTGACAATGCAACAGAATTCTTTTGAAGAATTAGTGTTCGAATTTAAAAAGAGTTCGAGTAGATTATTATTTTAGCGACCTGGTGCATGATCCTGGACAACAGGGTCATTAAAAATGCATTGTTAGTTGTTTTTGTAACTTATAATATAAGAATATAAAAAAAGTCCCTATGAAATATTGTTTTAGCAACCTGGTGCATGATCTTAGACAATGGGGTCATTGAAAATGCAATAGAATTTGCTTTTGAAAGAATTAGTGTTCGAATTTAAAAAAAGTTCCAGTAGATCATTATTTTAGCAACCTGCTGCATGATCATGGACAACGGGGTCATTGAAAATGCATTCTAAGTTGTTTTTATAACTTTTAAATGTGAATATAAGAAAAGTTCCAGTAGATTATTATTTTAGCAATCTGGTGCATAATCGTGGACAACCGGGTCATTGAAAATGCATTGTTAGTTGTTTTTATAACTATTTATGTATAAATATAACAAAAGTTCCTGTGGAGTATTGTTTTAGCAACCTGGTGCATGATCCTAGTCAACGGGGTCATTGAAAATGCAATAGAATTTGCTGTTGAAAGAATTAGTGTTCGAATTTAAAAAAAGTTCCAGTTGATTATTATTTTAGTGACCTGTTGCATGATCCTGGACAACAGGGTCATTAAAATTGCATTGTTAATTGTTTTTGTAACTTTTAATATATGAATATAAAAAAAGATCCTGTAGAGTATTGTTTTAGAAACCTGGTGCATGATTCTAGTCAACGGGGTCATTGAAAATGCAATAGAATTTGCTTTTGAAAAAATTAGTGTTCGAATTTTAAAAAAATGCCAGTAGATCATTATTTTAGCAACCTGGTGCATGATGCTGGACAACAGGGTCTTTATAAATGCATTGTTAGTTGTTTTCATAACTCTTAATATATGAATGTATAAAAAGTTCCTGTGGAGTATTGTTTTAGCAACCTGGTGCATGATTCTAGTCAACGGGGTCATTGAAAATGCAATAGAATTTGCTTTTGAAAGAATTAGTGTTCGAATTTTAAAAAAGTTCCAGTAGATCATTATTTTAGCAACCTGGTGCATGATGCTGGACAACAGGGTCATTATAAATGCATTGTTAGTAGTTTTCATAACTCTTAATATATGAATATAAAAAAAGTTCCTGTGGAGTATTGTTTTAGCAACCTGGTGCATGATCCTAGACAACGGGGTCATTGAAAATGCAATACAATTAATTTCTTTATTCATTAATGTTCAAATATAATTATTAACTTTCACAGTTATAGTTTTAATAAAGTTTTCTGTTGTACTTCACTTTTCAAAATGCTTCTCAAAGAATTTACTCTAAGTGCCATCTATTGTTCAATTTAAAAATTACACATATCTCCACTACCGACATTCACCCATTCTGACAAGTGTTAGTCTCTCTATTATGAAAATAATAAGCGATCAAGAAGTGTAGCCTGAAGTTGACAGTTTCTGGGAGAAAAGAAAACTTTTGGATAAATCGATTTCTAGACAATAGATACCCTACCACATAATTTGGTTGAGGGTTCTAAAACCCTAATGCCTATATCGTTCCAGTACATCGCCAATTCGAACACGCCCCTAGTTTATTTGATGAGTGCTATGGTGCATTTATACATCTGTCTGCCTGACCGGTGCGGACAGAAAATACATAAGAGCAAAATAGACAGACGTTTTCTATTTTTCCAATTTTACACTGTCTGTCTTTTTTACTCTTATGTCTTTTCTGTCCGCACCGGTCAGGCAGACAGAGGTATAAATGCACCATGAAAGAGATACTTAGATATACGCCCAAAAACGCTGTAGTGAGACAACACCCTTAATACCGAAAGTGTAATGCAGAAAATCATTAGAGTGAAGAAGAGAGAGGCATTCATGTGTCTTTTTCTCTCTCATGATTTTCTATTTAACGAAGGCCTTTTTCAATGTCAAAAAAGTCGTCTCTTAGTGATGACAGGCAGATACTAATCCGCTGGCGGCGCCACCTCCGTCCTCTCATAAGAAAGAATTGTTTTATATGGAGAAAATTGATAAAAAATTTAAGTTTTATGATTTCTGAAGAACTAAGATTATCAATTTAATTGAAATAAAGTTTTTAAATACTAATCAAAACTTGAAACATAAAATAGTTATAACACTCTAGAAAATTAATCGCAAAAATACAAGAAATAAATTGTCTAGCATATAGGATCCCTATATCACGAATAATTAGAGTAAAATTATTTCTTTATTAATATTTCTTTACCAATATCGATAATAATGGAAATATTAGCAATATATTTATTTATTGCTTTTCTTCATTTATTGCTTTTATGTTGATAATACAAAATATTATGCATTGCATTGTGAGTAACAAGACCTCATCATTTGATCTAATATAGTTGCTTTAATAAAGTATAAGTATTAATTAATGGATTGAATTAATATATATAATTAATTCAAGCAATCAATTATTAATGATCTAATAAAAAATTCAATTAATAAATTAATTGAAAAAATAAAAGTTGTCTATTATTATATTATTATGGAATTTTAATCATATTCAAATTATTTTAATGAACTAATATGAAACATTATTGAACGTTAAACTGACAAATAATTAAAATATTTAGTCAGTTGAAATCCATAAGGAATCTTGTACTGGAATGATTGCGCCATGGAGAGAAAAAGTCGACCAATAAAATTTTTTTTTCATATTTGCAAAAAATTGTTATAGCACCTATTGCAAGGGCATTCCATGAAATCAAAGAAACTTTAATATTTCATGCGGAAATTGTCAATATTCTAATCCATTTTTCAAATTACAGTATGCATGAAAAATATACAATCAAACTAATAAATAAATCACTCAATAGCATTTTTCAAAAAGTTTAAATGTATTTATTATCTACGTCTATTTTTATCTATTCTACTATTTCCTAAATTATAATTTAAAAAATATATATTTTAGACATGAACATGTAACTGGACCACATTCATTACATAAGCTTACTACTTCCCTTAAGTATTTATTATTTTGTGAGAAAATTAATTGGTAAAAATGTCTTATTTTCACAAATAAAAAGTATAAATATATGCTTGTATTTTGTTATGAATATATATCAATATGCACTAAAAACACTAAACTTCAATAATTATGAAATAAAGTTATTAGTGTCCTAAGTTGAATTCCTAAGTTAGTTTGCCGAATCGTCACACGCGGCGCTAACTGTACCATCACTCCCTGAAAATGCACAGTAAAATGCGAAGAATTTAATAAAAAAATTTTAAAAATATATTATTCAATGCCATAAACAAATAAAAGAGATCAGACTTTAAATAATAATATTATTTGAATATTTTAAATTAAATTTCCCCCTTTTTATTCATATTTATCTCGTACAAAAACTATTTTGAAACATTCAGCTGATATTAGGATTTAAATATTAATATCTCTTTTATTCCTTTTTGGCATTGAATAATAACTTTAAAAATTTTTATATTTAATTGTCTACATATCACTGCATTTATATTATTTTTTTGAGGTAAAATTAAGTTGTAAAATGGAAAAAAATGAAAAATTCTGAACAAGGAACGAAGTTGATGAGAGTTGTAATTAGTTGGAAATCATTATAAATAATTAAAGAAAATAGAATATAAAATAAGGTGAATATAATTTTTTTTTTAAATAGTTAACTAACATGAATAAAAACAGTATAATAAGAACAATTAAATTTTTTTTCCATTTTCAAATCCAAAAGTAGTCTATCTACGTCCGTTTTCATCCTCTCTAACATTCACGAAATGTGAAAGTTGAAATTTAGGGAAACAAAAAGTTGTAAAAATTCAAAGTATTTTCATACCTATAAAAAGCGGATCCTACAAATTGTGAAAATTAATTATTAGAAACAAAATAGAAAATATGTAACTTAGAAATACATTAAAAGTATTTTTATATTTTTTTTATGAATGATTTCACTTATTTGAACTTTTACAACTTTGTTTCCCTAAATTTAAACTTTCACAGCATCCAGGTAAAAATGATTACAGTTTCTTTCATATACATTGGATATTTTCCGTAAATCTACCTTTGTGATAGATAAACAAAAATTTTGAAAAGTTCATTGCTTTAGGTGTTATTAAAAATGGTTTTAATTAATGTGATACTTGAGAAGAGTAGCAAGTTTATATGAATAATTTGGTCCAGTTTCTACTTGCTTGTGTTTAAAGTACATAAAATGTTGTTTCCAAAATTTTGTGAATGTTAGAGAGGATGAAAACGGACGTAGATAGACTACTTTTGGATTTGAAAATTGGCCAAAAAATTTAATTGTTCTTATTATACTGTTTTTATTCATGTTAGTTAACTATTTAAAAAAAAAATTATATTCACCTTATTTTTTATTCTATTTTCATTAATTATACATAATGATTTCCAACTAATTACAACTCTCATCAATTTCGTTCCTTGATGTTCAGAATTTTTCATTTTTTTTCCATTTTTCAACTTAATTTTACCTCAAAAAAATAATATAAATGCATTGATATGTAGACAATTATATATAAAATTTTTAAAGTTATTATTCAATGCCAAAAAGGAATAAAAGAGATATTAATATTTAAATCCTAATATCAGCTGAATGTTTCAAAATAGTTTTTGTACGAGATAAATATGAATAAAAAGGGGGAAATTTAATTAAAAATATTCAAATGATATTATTATTTAAAGTCTGATCTCTTTTATTTGTTTATGGCATTGCATAATATATTTTTAAAATTTTTTTATTCAATTCTTCGCATCTTACTGTGCATTTTCAGGGAGTGATGGTACAGTTAGCGCCGTGTGTGACGGTTCGGCAAACTAACTTAGGAATTCAACTTAGGACACTAACGGGGCGCCATTTTCTTTTCTGATGCATACGGCTGGTTTCTCTTAATCTCATGGAGACTAGATATAAGGAGACCAATCTCCATATATCCATTCCCGAAATGAAGTTCTGCCAAGTACATAGTTACAAAACTTCCCGATGAGGGCATGTGTGTTCCCTGGGTGCAAAATGGCGACGTCTAATACACGATGCTTATAAACCGTGGATGCCGCCATTTTGCACTCAGGGAACACACGTGCCCTCATCGGGAAGTTTCCTAACTAAGTACTTGGCAGAACATCATTTCGTGTTTTGTGAAGTACGGCCATAAGAGATTGGTCTCCTTATATCTAGTCTCCATGCTTAATCTCTTGCAATCTCTTAAGTTGTCTTGAGTAGTGGAAATATATCAATGTTAGAATATGATTCTAACCACCAAACATCAACTTAAATCTCTATTTTGTGCGTCAGTTTTATATTAATCATTGGATTAGAAAGAAAATTAGTACGATGGATTATCCTGATGTTGAGGTGAGATACAGAGCGAAATAGATTTATTAAATTTAAGCTTTTTTTTCTAAAACATCAAAATCCACTTTGTCTTCGTCTTTTATCTTTGAAACTTTATTTCATTGTAGTGTAAATATTTATTATTAATTCATGTAAATTTAATATTGCACAAGCTGTTGTAATGGTTCATATGAACTGTTTCCAAATTAAAAATTATATAGTTAAAAGAGCTTTCAATTTTTTAACCCCAACTAGTAATTAGTTTTAATCAATAGCAATTTTATTTAGTTTTGACTTAACCTCGATTAGATAATATTTGAGATGCTTCAGCATTTGGGTTAAGTTTAAGGAACATTTATTTGTAATAAAAATTAAATTATAATTCTATTGGAATATTGTTTGTTCAATCATTATTATTGGTTAAACTAAAGTTTAGGTACTGCACTCTGAAGTTTGTTACAATTTAAGAAAGTCAAGGCAGCCATCTCAGAAAATATTATGTATTTACTAATGATGCGAATACAAACAATAATATATATAATAAAAACAAAATACAAACAATTTTGATGTTGGAAAAGGAGCAATTGTTATTACTAATACTTTTACTAACATCATTACTGACAGGACGAAATAAAATTAGATAAAAAAAACTGTCCGCTTCGTGCTCCGAAATATTTGGACGTCGCGCTCCGTTTTGTATGGATCTCGCGCTTCGCGTTCCTTATATTCTTCGCATACATATAAGATTATTTTTTATAATTTGATACTGAAACTCCAGTCAGTTTTATAATATTGTAGATTTTGATTTCAAATGAAAAAGGAAATTAAATTTACTTAAGGCTCTTTTTTTCCACAGAAAGATTTCAAATTCTTTAAATTTGAATTTAATTTGCATTTATTTGCGATATAAGAGTTTGAAATTGTGTACGAGGCCACCTGTCGGCAATGTATCTTATCTGATACGCGAATAGTGATCCTCCGATAATGTAGGCAGTGGCAGAAATTTCAAACTCAACTAATTAATTTGAAAGTATTTTTTTAAATTAAAAAATATATATATATCTTATGTAAAAGTGTAGCAATTCAAACTTATAGATCTTTATGTAGTAAACAATTTTGTATAAAATTTTTTTCGTATTTCGTATAATTTAACTGAAAAATGAAATTTAGATATTGACTTTTTCAAGTTTTAACGTACTGCAACTTTCCTAATTTTAGTTTAATCTAAAAATGTTATCATGATAATTAGTAGAAATTTATGAGAACTATCAGAAAACAGTATCTGAATTTTGAATCTTTTCAAAAACAGACAAACTGCTCCTATTTTGACCATTTTTGTCAGATGTGGCTATTTGACGAATTCGTCTTTACTTTTTTTGTCTCCGATAAAGTATGCCAAAACCCAGTTCAATCCGATAATTCTATCGATAGTTATGAAGTATACGACCTACTACTACTATTACAGATAGGTACTTTCGTTTAAAACTAACCATTTTTTCTGACTCAGGAGTTCTCAAAACGTAAAGATTTGATGAAAATTTCATAAGTTATTTATCACATAAAACTAATACCTTCTCATTGATGATGAAAATGTAAAAAATATACACCAAACACCACGAATTATCCGGTAAAAAAAATTTAAGTATGTTATTTTCTTTCAATTAGTTACACATTTATTTTTGATGTTATAAAGTTGGCTTCAGGGTCCACAAATAATCAAACACAAAGGATCATCTTTTCAAACGTTTCGACTCTAATCGGAGTCCTCATCAGTGAACTTTTATTTCTAGAAATACAAAAAACGAAACCTTAAACTACTGCGCATGTGAACAATTTTTTTAAAGTGGAAAAACATTTTTTTTAAAAAGGCAAAACTAAAAATGTATATAGATAATAAGGTGCATAAATGTTTATGAGTTGTACTTGAATTGCAAACGTTATAAAGAACGTATAGAATTTAAGTAAAATCTAAAACTAAAATCGAATATAAGATTCTTTTAAAAAAAATGAAAGTACATATGGAAAATATGTTTCTTTGGGAAACTGTCTGGAATTATCCACGATTTGTTTTTATTCAATTATAATACTGAATTTCCAAATACTCACACACATCAACTATCTGTGAGCAAAGCTGAGGCATCAGCATACTCAGCATACCATATTCCAAAATACTCGTCTCTGCCTTATGTTAAAGGGCTATCTGTAAAACTTACAGGTATCCTTAAACCGTTTAATGTTACAATTGCTCCTCGTAATACAAATGACTTATTATGTTTTTTTAAATTAGCAAAAGATCCTATCCCCAAAAATGATACTGCAGATGTCGTCTACAATAACCCTTGTAGTGGTTGCACAGCAACCTACTCAGGCACAATCAAACGGCCGCTAATAACCAGAATAGTTGACAGATCAAATAATTATATTGGGTTGGCAAGAAAATCATTTCGCTTTTTTTCGCTAGATGACTTTAGTCATTCGAAGTCGTTCTTCTCCATTGCAAACTTCAGACCGTGTATGATATTTGACAGCTGACGTTTCAGAAAAAAAAATTCAAGTTTTGCTGTTAATTTATTGTTTTGCATTGATTTGAAATGAAGATTCCAGACGGTCATTTTCGTCACATTTTACTTTATTGCTTCCGAAAAGGTAAAAACGCAGTGCGAGCTCGGAAAAAGTTGTATGATGTTTATGGTGAAAAATCATTAACAGAACATCAGTGTCAGAATTGGTTTGCTCATTTTCGTTCCGGAGATTTTGACCTGAAAGATGCACCACGCTCTGGATGCCCAACCGAAATTGACGACGACAAAATAAAAGCAATGATAGAAAATAACCTGCATAGTACGACACGAGAGATCGCAGAGAAGCTTAACATATCACATACATGCGTTAAAAGACGTTTCAAACTCGTAAAGGTGTCATCTTCCATCATGATAACGCCAGACCACATACATCTTTGGTCACTCGCAAAAAATTATTGGAGTTAGGTTGGGAAGTGATGCCTTATCCACCGTATAGCCCTGACCTTGCACCATCCAATTATCATTTATTCCGTTCACTTTAAAACCATTTGGATGGAAAAACATTCGATTCAAATGAGGCTGTCAAAAATGAGTTGATTCAGTTTTTTCCCTCTAAGAACGAAACTTACTACAAAAGCGGAATTATGAAGCTGACTAAAAGATGGCAAAAGGTCATGGAACAAAATGGTCAATACATAATTGATTAATGTTTGTTATTTGTATTAATAAATTCACTTTGAAAACAATGAAAAAAAACGAAATGACTTTGTTGCCAACCTCATGAAAACGTATGATACTCGAAATGACCCATATTGCTACCAATCCACACAATTTTCACAATATTTAATGAAATTTCAAATTAAATGGTTGAGTTTGAAATTTTTGCCACTGCCTATGTTATCGGAGGATCATTAGTCGCGTAACAGATAGGATACGTTGCTGACAGGTGGCTTCGTACACAATTTCAAACTTTTATTGCAATAATGCAAATAAATTTAAATTTTAAAGAATTTCAAATCGTTCTATGGAAAAACAGACGCATTCGACTGTGCCGAGAATCGAGGCCAGGTCTTTCGATTGCATTCAAATTATCTAAAATTTGAATTTAAAGAAATACTTGTATAACAATAATGAATAGGACTTATATCGATCCTTAGTGGTATCTGAACATTCAAAACTTTGTAACTGCATTAAACTCCAGTTACCTAAAAAACGTAAAATTATTCCGGTTACAAGTTTCATAATTTCCTTCACTTTACTTTACAAAGTTTTTTCAAGTCTGTTTCTAAATGCAAGTTTTGAAAAAAAATCTAGTGACAAGAGTGCTTTTCTAAAATTATGTGCTGATTTTGTTTGCGGCGAAAGAAAAGAAAGAAAAAAAGGAAATTTGTTACTGTGTCACTTGGATTAATTTTTTCACCAACGTTTTTTCCGGCTACTTAACAAAATAACAGGTCAGTTTTTGTTTAATAGTATTTTATTGTGATGAGATCGCAGTTTTTTAGACTTTTTTATTCTTTAAGAATAAATTTTTTTGTGAATTCAACTATTTAGAACGATTTTATAGTTTTCGCACGTACAATACATTTATATCCTTTGTTACCACAATGTTTTATCTGTCATACGCGTAATTCTTCCTTTTGTATTTTTATAGAAAAATATTTTTGTACAGTTTTTATTTTGTAAATTTCGTTATTTAGATCAATTTTTATAGTTTCACACGCGCAATTCTATTATATCATTTTTTACCGCTATGTTTATCTGTCATACGGGCAAAGTTTTTCAAGTTTCTTCCTTTTGTTTTTTTTATAGAAATAAATTCTCGCTGATAAGGACTCCAATCTGAATCGAAACGTTTGAAAATATGAAACTTTGAGTTAAATTTTTTCTGGACCCTAATGCCAACTAAGAAGATCAACAATATTTAATATTGAAGAAATTTTCTGTGAAAAAAGGAACGCTTTCACTCCGTTATCACGTAGAGTGATACACTCTTCTAATGATCGACATATTCGACTGAAATGATTTGAAATAATTGATTAAATAGTTCACGGTACATCCGTTGCCAAATTGGCGTTAACCAGATTTCTGTGAGAAAAGTTGTGGAACCTCCGTAGCTCAGATGACAGAGCATTCGACTGTCAATCGAAAGGACCTGGGCTCGATACCCAGCGGAGTGGAAGCGTTCCTTTTTTCATAGAAAATTTCTTCAATTTATATTGAAAAATTCCTTCTAGTTTGAAAGAACGTTGAAAATTAATTCTAAATCATAGGTTGATAAGGTCGATATAGTAGAGTTCCGTTATCACGTAAATTGATACACTCTTCTAATGATCGACATAATCGACTGAAATGATTTGGAATTATTGATCAAATATTTAATATTAATACTTATATAACACTTGTTACGTTTTCCAGCCTACCTTTGTTCAGATTACTCTGGTCATCTTGCACATATCCATTCCAACATTTTTTTTTCTTCTTTCCACTTAGAACCTAAATTCTGCATAGAAAATACCCCCCCCCCCCCCAATTTATTTTGCAATGCCTTTCTCAATATGTTCCAAAGAGAAAAAAAGCTTATACAGAAAAATCCTTACCGGTAAATAAAATAGTTGAAGTAATTTTACTCAACTCTGTCGATTAAACTTGCGACATAAGGACATTTGAACATTTATTAAATCCTAGTCGGGAACAATGAATTCAATAAATACCTAATTTACCCAAAGTGAATAATAATAAGCGTTACATAGGAAATAGTAAGGAGTTGAGTAAAACTTTATCGACGACAGGGCATGAACATGCGTCAGTGGGTTAACATGAAATGTATAAGTATATCACCGACCCTTGAGGTGCTTCAAACCGTAGTTGGGTAAAATGAGCATCGAGCGTATTATTTGAACTGGCAATGGTATGGTTCTCTCAAATAATAAAATTTTTTACCTCGAGCCTGCCATTAGTCATCCTATACATACATACATAAACAACATACAAATACATTCACACCACTCAGTTGTAGCCAATCATATTTTAAGTCACAAATACACTTAAACATATAACCTTACATATATAAACCTAATGACTACACTTATATATAGTACAATACGCTTTCGTCGAATCACGCACACGCTCCCTTACAATGCTGAGACATAAAACTTGGAACTTTCTTATATAGTATCTGCAAGATTTTTTCAGAACATGTGAGAGTAAGTCTCGTGATTAGAGCTTTTGAGCCTTACTCAAGTAAAAATAAATCAACTTTTTTCATAAATTATTCATAAAATATTTTTAAAAATTAATATAATGAATCAATTATTATAACTATGATTAATGATATATATAATATAATTATTAAATTACACTTAGTATACATTTTTATTATAACGACGTATGAAGTTTAATGAAACTAAATTTTCAAATGCATATTTAAAAATTGCATTATTATCAAAAAGTATCTTGTGTAAAAACATTTAAGAATAGGTTCTTTTATTTTCGTTGTTGCATATTTTCAAAATATAGATTTTACAATTGCGAATTCCAAATTATTATTGTGCCTAAGAAATTTATGTGATATCTAAATCCTGTGTAGATTTTTCATATTTTATGTAATACACTTATCAAGAGTTTTGATGTTTAAATTTTCATGAAATCAATTTAATTTAATAAACTTGAGTAAATAAGAAAGAAGTAGTTATAAATGAATTATAAGAAAAGTTATGAATCAAGAATTTATCAAACTTACAGAATCTATATAACTAGATTATGTGAAACTTTTAAATAAATTATAGAAACTAGTGGATAATCATTAAAAGAAATAGTGTTTAACACTGCGGAGCATATACAAAAGCTTCGTGACGAACAGACAAAACACGATCAAACACGACTGCAGTACGATGAATTTTTAAAATCACTAGTTTATAAGTATGTAGAATTCACTATTAAGTAAGTGGTTCATTACGCACCAGATAAAAAAGTGGCTATTTCAGTATTTTGGATTTATAGAGTACTAAAATAAACTGTAATTGTATTTTGTATGTTTTTAATTGATTTTGATTATTAAATATAATAACGTGGAACATCAGTATGTTGAAAATTCAACACATTTCTGAAATTAAAAAATGTTTATGTGTGTCCAAGGCGCAGATTACTTTCATTCGCTCCTGCGTGAATATATATATTTAGAAACTTTTAATGCATGCTTTCAAACTTCACCCTACACTTCTGAATTTTACTTATAAAATTTCGACCTGCTCAATACATCAAATCAAATTTTCATAAGAGTCTAGCCATGACAACTCAATGTTTCAAGTTTTCATAGCTAGGTTTAAGAGTTAAGGACAATTTCAACGATGCTAACTAGTCGCCACGACCAGGTATTCAGAATATGGCTACCATGGCTACAAATCATGTTACTGTAGCCATGGGTTAAGTAGCGAGAACAAGTCTATTTGCTATTTGCTAACCAGCAAGAAGCTACAAGCAAGAAGAAGAAGTTACAGTCACATTTTCTTCTAACTACATTAGTCCTAGTCATTATGACCAGATGCGACTTTTCTCTGTGTATTAATTGGTAAGTAAAAGTATTGTAGGGATTTCTTAAAGTTATTTATTACTAAGCATTTATTTGATAAACCAGATCCAGAGGTGAAATTGAAGAAAACACGTAAGAAGTAGAATTGATTATAAAAAAACAAAGTTCTAAAACTCTTTGTATCTACTGATGTTTGTTTTGCGTCTTTTAAGTCACTGTGCTCTTCTCTGAAGTGCATTAGTGAAATAAATAATGCAGTTCAAAATATACAGTTTGTTTCACTAAAAAGAGCGTACTTTTTTCTAATCAGAATCGACAAAAAAGTGAAAATCGATTTTTTCGAACGATAGGTCCTTTTTAACTGTCTCGGTCAAATATGTCAAAAATCTAGTTACCTCTTTCAAAGACATATTTTGCATGTAAATCTATCTACTTCTCTTAAAAAAGATTTTTTCTTGTTTGACCGACTCGGCTAATTATCGGTATACAGCGAACAAACAAAATTGATCGTATCACGTGCCCTCGTCGCGACTCGTTTTTGCGTTAAAATGCGTCTTCCCGCACTTGATACGAATTATACTATTTTATGTGCAATCTTAAGTTAATAGTAATCATGTTTTAACATACAAATAATTTTACTTGTAATTAATTTTAGAAAATTCGTTATTATAATTCAATAAAAAAAATGTATGTGTTATCTCAGACAGTTTCCCAAAGAAACATATTTTTCCCATGTATTTTCATTTTTTTTCTAGAGAATCTCATTTTCAATCTTAGTTTTAGATTTTACCTATATTCTACGAGGTCTGTCCGGAAAGTATCGGGCCTACCTTTATATCTCCACGCCATGGTGTTCGAGCGACCTCTGCGGGGCATGAACGTCAACAGTAAAGCCTCACGAACCTATCGGTTGCTTGCTGACATCTACCGGACGTATAGTTTATGCGCAGCGTGTCTTTGTTCACAAAGCTATTTTTGAGTTCGGCGGATTTTGTGATTGTTAAAAATGACTGAAAAACATGATCAACGAATTTGCATCAAATTTTGTTTTCAACTCGGAAAAACGAGTTCGGAAACTATTCAGATCATGCAGAAGGCCTTTGGGAATGAGTGTATGAGGAAAACACGAATAAAAGAGTGGTATAATCGTTTCAATGGAGGCCGCAATTCTGTTGATTGTGATTCTCGTTCTGGCCGACCTTCGACGACAGAAACATTGGATAATATTGAGCGGGTGCGACTTGCGATTGAAGTTGATCGTCGATTAACTGTTCGTGAACTAGAAAATGATCTCCGAATACCGAAAACTACTGTTTGGGAAATTTTGAACAAGATTTTAGGAATGACTCGCGTGTGTGCGGTGACTGGCTTCTTCAACACGATAACGCGCCCGCGCATTCATCGCATCTTGTGCAGCAGTTTCTGAGTAAACAAAGTATTGTATTCCTTTGACAACCTCCGTACAGTCCCGACATAGCCCCCTGTGACTTTTGGCTGTTTCCAAAACTCAAAAAACCACTCAAAGGGCAGCAATTCGAAGACAAAACGACGGTTGAAAATAATGCGACAGCGTACTCAAGGCTATCCCTAAAAGTGAGTTCCAGGACTGTTTCGAGAAGTGGAAACGTCGCTGGAACCGTGTTATTCAATCAAGTGGGGATTACTTTGAAGGATGCCACCCGCCCGATGATGAAGAATAACGCCAGCGCGGAGATATAAAGGTAGGCCCGATACTTTCCGGACAGACCTCGTATACGTTCTTTATCTTTTACTCAGGATGCATGGACCATAGTGGGAGATGAGCAGAGCAATAATAAAAAGTGAATGCTGGACTGGATCAAGGAGGTCGGCGGCTCGCAAGCGAGCCGTAAGCAACTGAGAAGTGATCTCAGGGCAGGCTAAGGGTTTCTACGTCTTAGGTCGAGTTCTAATTGACTTCTCGAGACGCTTTCTGAACAGGTCAAGGAGTTTCACGTCTTGTCTGAGTCTGGATTCGTCTCATCAATCGTGAAGCACTGGCCAGGATAAAGGGTTTTACGCCTTATCTGAGTTTGGTGCACAGAATCTTATACTTGCGGCCATCCGAGAGTTCCGATGAAATAGCTCTGATTTTAAATAAGTTCTTGATCTCGAGATACAAGCCTTTAGATTTATGTGGAAAAATTTGAATTTATATTTGATTTCATAATGATATTTTAATTAAACTTTGTATAAGACATATTCAGCCGGGAGAATTTGAATTTATATTTGATTTTATAACGATATTTTAATTAGACTTTGTATTAGAGTGATTCAGGTGGGAGAATTTAAATTTATATTCGTTTTTATAATAATATTTTAATTAGACTTTGTATTAGACAGTTTCATGTGGGAGAATTTGAATTTATGTTTGATTTTATAATGATATTTTAAGGGGGTCTTCTTATCCAGAACTTTCGAAAAATCGATTTTTTTTTCTTGTTTCAATCGATGGAACTATTATCAGAGAATATTGTCGCAAAATTTCACAGTCCATATCGGAATAGTTTTGATGGTAGAGTTCCAAGCAGTGGCTCTGCGTAAGTTGATTTTTCACCGTCTGGAAACTTTAAAGCGCCTTTTTTCAAAACCACATTTTTCAAAATTGCGTGCACGATTAAAGGAGAACCAATTAAGCTATTATTATAAACTTTTTTTTTATTTGTGGGTAATTAAAATGCGCATATAGTGAACCTTTAGTTTTCATGATACAGTATTTATTTTCATTGTAAATAACGCATTTTAAACAAAAAAAAAACGGTGAAAAATTTGATTTTTCTGGAAAGTAAATCAAAAGATCTATAAAAATTTTTTTTTTTACAATTTTTTGCTTCACTATAAGCGGAAGACCCATCTGAATAAAAAAAAACAAATATATATGTGTTACAGATGAAAACTTTGGACAATATCATGCACGCAAATTAATTGTCCGTGGTGAGATGCTGCGCGGGATCTTCGATAAGTCGGAGATTTTTTCTTGTTTTCAAGCGAAAATTTTTTTTTAACAAGTTCAAATATGTACTTAAATATATGCGAAAAATCTTTGACCAGTGTTTTTATTTTTTGCTTCAAAGAAAATTGGGAAAAAGTGCCTTTTTGGAAGGTTCTGGATAATGGTTCTTAATTCGTGCGGTTTGCTAAGAGATGGCGTAACTTGATTATTATTCCATCGTTCCAATATTCCGAACATGCGTTGGAAAGCTACTGTCATTGTGCGTCTTTTTCAGTATATGTCATTCATTTGAAGCGTAAACAACAATAATTTTTTTTCACTCAAATATGTCGAACTTTGTGCCTGAAAAAGTGTTTTTGCGGGGTTTATGGTGAACATGCTCTAGCTGAGCAAACGTGCCGAAAGTGGTTTGCACGATTTAAAAGTGATGATTTTGGCTTGGAAGACGAAGAACGTCCTGGGCAGCCAACAAAGTTTGAAGATGAAGAACTGGAAGCATTACTCGATGAAGATTGTTGCCAAACACAAGAAGAGCTCGCAGAATCTTTGGGAGTCACTCAAGCACCCATTTCAAAACGTTTAAAAGCAGCCGGATACATTCAAAAGCAAGGAAATTGGGTTCCACATGAACTCAAGCCGAGAGACGTAGAAAAGCCGGGTTTGCATGTCCGAAATGCTGCTGGAACGCCACAAAAAGAAGTCATTTTTGCATCGGATTGTTACTGGTGATGAAAAATGGATCCATTACGACAACCCCCTAGCGCAAAAAATCATATGTAAAACCCAGCCAACCAGCCAAATCAACGGCAAAGCCAAATATCCATGGCGCGAAGGTAATGCTCTGTATTTGGTGGGATCAGAAGAGTGTGCTGTATTATAAACTGCTAAAGTCGGGTAAAAGCATCAATGGAAAACGCTACCGAACACAATCCGTTTGAAGAGAGAAATACCCGAAAAACGCCCGGAATATGCGACCAGACACGAGGCAATAATTTTCCAACATGACAACGCTCGGCCCCATGTTGCTATTCCGGTTAAGAACTATTTGCAAAACAGTGGATACGAAGTTTTACCCCACCCGCCTTATAGCCCAGACCTTGCCGCTTCTGACTGCCATTTGTTCCGGTCGATGCAGAACGCCCTTACTGGAATACGGTTCACATCAGAACAGGGTATCAAAAATTGGCTCGATTCATTCTTGGCCGCCAAGCCGGCGTAGTTCTTTTGGGATGGAATTCACAAATTGCCAGAAGGATGGGAAAAAGTCATAGCTTCAGATGGGCAATACTTTGAATGATACTATTGTACATGTTTTTCTTAAATAAACGATCAAATTTTGAAAAAAAAAAACCGCACGAATTAAGTTATAGATCCAATATTAAAGAGATTTTAGGCGGGAGAATTTAAATCTGTATTTTACCTTATAATAGTATTTGAACAACTTTTGTATCAGAGAGATTTTAGGAGGGAGTCTGAATTTGTATTTTATTTTATAATGGAATTTTAAATCGACTATGTATTAGAAGGGAAGATATCTTAAACGCAAGAATCTAAATTGTATTTGGATCAAATAATTGTGTTTCTTTTTTCTCTATTATATTCTATTCTAGGAACAGTATTTTTCATAGCATGAGCTAGATTATTGAATCCATGACTCCCCTTAGTGAATGGTTTAGACTCACAAGTCATACTCGAACGACTGATGATATTATCTTTAGATATAAGAAGCCATGTGTAAAATTAAATCTAGGCTAAGGCTAATACCGTCATTTGTATTAGTTAAGTAAAGTCATAAGATTTTATCACAGAAACCGGAGATTTATCCTTGGAAACCGGATGTAGGCCATAGATTATGTAAAAGGATAAACCCCCATGTGATATAAAGAGTTCATAGTTAAATCGAGTCTTCACTTCTTCTCACGTGCGTAAACCCACAATCGAATTTATTGTCACAATCGAATCTTCCCATAATTTAATAATAAGTCTATCAGTTACCTACAGGGTAAGAAAAAATAAAGTTACATTATATACATTTTTAGTTTTGCCTTTTCAACAAAATTATTTTTTCACATTAAAAGAATTGTTCACATGCACAGTAGTTTAAGGTTTCGTTTTTTGTATTTCTAGAAATAAAAGTTCACTGATGAGGACTCCGATTAGAGTCGAAACGTTTGAAAAGATGATCCTTTGTGTTTGATTATTTGTGGACCCTGAAGCCAACTTTATAACATCAACAAAGATTTGAAATTATTGTTATGGGGTCGACATATGTCCTATTTATGATCTAGAAAATATCCTGTTTTATCGATACTTCGATGTATATTAAATTTCATAATTGCGTATATTAAACTAACACTTCTTAACGGTGAATCACATCGATCGATAAACAGTTGATTTTCCTGCCATTAGAAAACACGAAACTTTTCGACGTTGGCTACCTTGCTTGTTGTGATACGCGGGCAATTTTGTAGTGCGGTACCCAAGCTGCAGATTGACCTATGGTTTAAATTGTTTTAGGAAAAAATGGTGCTTGAAGCTGATACTGTATTCTTGTTGATGAAAAAAGGTTTTCCTATATCTCGAAATGTGAGAGCTCAGTGGAAAATTATACATTTAGACACAATTATATCAATAAAGAAGCCAGATTTGGAAAATGAAGAGACACTTGAACTTGAAATTGTTTCAGTGATTCCGAAAAAAATGCCTACTTCTTGGAATGCTGATAATAACCATGAATTTTTATATCGAATATCCTCGGTAACAACAGTTATATTTCTGGCACACAGATACAGAATGGTTTTTAGTCTAGATTTGAGTCCATCTTTAGCTACTATAGTAAGTCAAATCTACTAAAATTTTTTTTTTAAATATTTAATAAATATTAAAATCACTTTTTATAAGTTTGAATTTAAATCAAATTTTTAATTCAAGGATATCCAAAATGGTCAAGTTGTGGTCGATGAGGTCTTTCTAGCTACAAAAAGATGTCTCGAAGGAATTACTAGACCGGTATTAAACATAGTTGTAACTACACATACCGGTATAAAGTAGTCTTATACACAGTGCTTTTCTACTTGTTTCTAGTTCGTGGTCCCCGGCAGTAAAAGACTGATGAAGCCTGAGATTTACGTAACAGTGATAGCGCACACACCATTTTTTTCGAATCCAGCACAACAAGTTTTAGTGCAGGGCTGGCTAGTAAATATTGAAAATTTGGGTTACCTCATGCATTTTATAGAAAAGCAGTTGAATATTTTAGAGGAAAAAGTAGCACAAGTTACTAGAGTAGTCAATCAACACTTGGAAAACATGAGAGCCGAAAGCGAAAGACTAGTTGGAGGTCTTTTTGAAGAAGGAGGCACTAGCACTGGAAATAAAAACACTACCTTATCGAGCATGTCCATGGTTTCACCTGAAACTAGTTTTTTTAATATGATGCGATATGGAATGTTAGCGCTTTCTCTTCTTCCGGATCATAGCTGTGCCCGTAAGTACCCTTTATCTTGATATTAAAATTGAACTATTATTATTATCATCACCTTAATTTATATTTTACAGATTTAGTTATTGTGACTGATGGAATTGTCGGAGTTACAGACGCTCATGCAATGGATTCGGTGATACAACAATTAAGAGCAACAACAATTGCCTGTAGTTTTTTACACGTAGGCAGTTCCTATCATCCCCACTGTGCGAATGGCCTAGTTCCTTACGAAGAAATTCTTATTTTTTTCGCTACTGCTACACTAGGAACCTATTTTTCTTTTATTCCACAACTGGTGAGTTTATAACTACATTTTATTTTAATTATTAAAAAATGTTTACTTTGAATTTGAATTTTTATTTCTTAAATAGATATCGAACGATAAAGCCGACATGAATATTTATCATCGAAATTTTTTCTGCTGGAAATTGTACCGTGCTGTATGTTGCGAAAAAGGGCCCTTGAGTTCTAATGATTGGCATATGAGAAAATTTCTTTTACACGGAGATGATTTTTCACAGCTGTTGAGAAAAAAGCAGATTGATGAGAAAGTCAAATGCACCTTAAGTAGTTTATTATGCTGTCGATTACGCGAGGGTTACTTGATTAAAAAAATGTCCTTGAGAGATGATAGTCTTGAGATATGTTTTGTTCTGCCTTGGAAGACTCATGTTCTTTTAGAATTTTCGGTCTCGTGCCCGTGGCAAAAAAAGTCATTGGCAATATGTAACACGATTACGTATACAATAACTATAGAAGGTAAGTAATAATATATTGTGTAAGAAGTGAGTGACGCATACAAACTTGACACGAGTCAGGATTGCATGCTTCCCTTATATATTGCACACGATATCTTTGATCACAAATGTGAGAAATGTGCCACTTACAGTGCATGTAAAGCGTTTATCATTTCAAGTTATAATGGTTGTCAAACTCGGATTGGTTTTCAAATGTTTCTGTTGACCAAAATAACTCAAACTTTTGAAGTTTATCATGGGGATGCGTCGGGTAATTAGTCTTTTATTCAAAGTACGGATGTGTACTGTGGGAAATATTATTTTCAAACAGCGACCTGAAATGTGTTATTTTGGGCACGCTTTACATGCACAAAAAGTGGCACATTTTATATATGCGTTATAAAAATATATTTGATTACTTTACTAGCTTTTAATTTTGTAATGATTTTTTATTTGTTATAATATTGAAAGGATTGTTTTTTAGCGACTTATGAATTTTTGCACGACATAACTTGTTTATCAAAGAAGCCTCTTAAATCCCAATTTCGACACAGAGTAGTTTCGCGATTTTGGGCTGCACTGACTTCTCTGACAGAAAGTGACAACATGCTTTCACACTTCAGTTGGTCCCCAGGCATGGGCTGGACTTGGTACAACGTACCAGACACCATTAAAAGTGGCATGCCGGTTTTTTATTTACCGACTTATCCTGCTGGTACAATTCAACTCAGGTAAATAAAAATAAAAAGTAAGTGATGCTTTAAAACTTACAATATATTTGAAGTGATTCAGAACGTACTAAATGCAAAGATTTAATTTTAGTGATGCAGCATGTCCTCAATTCGGTCAAATTTGGCAGCCTGTCGTATCTTTGGAACCCCACCAGTGGGTACGTTGGATGCACTGCCAAAGAGTCACTCTGGTTTTATGCCATGACAGACCTCTGCCAAAACACCTTCATCAAGCGAATCAAAGTGGTCGTTTTCAATCTGTTCAATATCGACAAGCGGCAGCAGCTCTTTACGGGATGTTAAAAAACTGGGCCACATTTGTTCTCGTCGATAATCACACCTACGTACAGTTCATTTATAGAGAAGTAGACAAAGCTCCAGTATCATTTTCGCTTATAAATATCAATTGCAGAGCGCTTTGCGTTGTTTTGAATATAGCATTCGCTGGAGGTACAGAAGGTGTTGTGAGACACAATGTTGTGGCAGACTTGTTGGAAAGACTATCTAAGTTAACTCTTCCTAGTCGACCAACTGATCAGAGAGAAATACCATGTTGTACGATAATACACAAGGCTTTGGAAAAGATTTTAATTCGGTATGAGAGAATGCCGAGTGACTTGAGTACAATTAAATTCCCTGACGGTACACAACTTTTGCTAAAAAATTCATTAGTTCCTGGTGGTAACTTGATGAGCACGTTATCCAGGTACTTATACCATGGCCGATGGTTATGGTTCGTGAGGAAACCGTTTGTCCAGACCCTTCCGGTGATTAATTTACCTAGATTGAATATTGCTGCGATTGCTCGGATTCTTTCAACTATTACTAAGTGAGTTTAGTTCAATTTAATTTCAATCAAGTTCTTTATTTATAAGAAAAAGGAATATTTTAAAGTTATATTGAAGCTTAGATAATTAATATCTAAATGAAAAATTAAACATTTTCATTGTATTTTCAGAATTCGACTTTCGGAGGGTTTTAACTTTGCATACTCGGCCGCAGGAATCATAAATATGGTACGAGAGGTGCAAATGAAAAGCCCAGAAAACGAATCCACATTATATCCTTGTACTATCCAGTATATTTTATTTCCACCACACGTGGTTATTAATCCAACAATTGAACAAGGTAGTGAATCGGAATGTGAAACAGACGAAGGCAAGTTTTTAATTTTTGGAAAAAAAAAACATTCAGATTAATAAATATACAAAATGTGTATAGTAGACATTTGTTTAATTTCTAAAATAATTATACCATTATTGCTTTATTGAAGGTACAGGAAATGGAGATGGTTGCACGGAGGATTGTGAAGGATCTGGAGACTTTCAAATCGCCACGGAAATTTGGATCGAGCCTCAATGCGGCTACGTGCAAATTCCACAACATCATAAAGCTGCTTATTTGAACTCTTTACAGTACCATCAAATTCCAGATGCTGTAAGTAAATACGCTATCTTAATAAATTTCATTTCGAGTGGTATATGTATTTATTATTTTTTAATTATTAAAATATATTTTGTGAGAAAAGTTGTGTGGAACCTCCGTAGCTCAGATGATAGAGGAAGTGACCGGCAATCGAAAGGTCCTGGGTTCGATACCTCGTTGAATCAAAGCGTTCTTTTTTTATAGAACATTTTTTCAAAAATATTTTGTTGAGTATTTATTTCATGATTCACAAGAGAAGCACATTATTAACGCCAGTAAAAAACTTTTTTTTTTATCATATACTCAAATAACATTAATCGATAATATTAGTAACTCACTTTGCATTGTTCAAGATGAACTATGACCAAAAACTGAAGTCATATTTCAAAACGTGTCTGACGCACGTTTTATACGAGGTGTCTAAATTATTTGATTAAGCATTTCTACAGTTCCTTTGACCTGCGTTATCTTCGGCCAATCTGATAATATGTGTAATCAGTAACGTAGAAAGTTATTTTGACCAGCGGATTTCTGAAGTGGTTTATTTTGTCATGTATCCTTATCTCAATGCAAACAAGGGACAAAGATAATGAAGATTTGAAAGTTTGTTCATTATACAGCATTAATAGTCGACGTATTTATAATGAACCAAAGAAATGATTTCATTTCATTTTTGCCCGAACTTTTTTTTCCTATCGGTTCAATCCAAATTTTTAAAAAGAATGCGATTCTAATAAATTACGGATCATTTTTTCAAGGAAAAGATTTTCTAAAACTTGACCGTTTCCATTTATTGAAAATGAATTCCTTAATAGCTAAAAGCACTAAAAAACGATGTTCCAAAACTAAATTTTTACAAACAAATTGCTGAACTTGATATGATCCGTGATTTATTAGAATCGCATAATTTTTAAAAATTTGGCTCCAAGCGATAAGAAAAAAAGTTCGGGTTAAAATCAAATTTATCAATAAAATTATTTTCCTGTGTTTCATATTTTGTTGTTGAGAAATAATCTATCATCTTTTAAGGTGGCTTGATCGTTTGGTGTCGTATGAAGTGAGGGGCACCGTGGGGGCACGTGTTACATGAATGCTCATTGCTACTTATTTTTTTAATAATCATATGTATTATAGTAACATCTGAGTAGAAGGGTAAGAAATCGCGGAAATGTCCCCGGAAAAAAGCGATAGTAAAAAATTATTAGTTTCACCTCGAGGCGATTTCTATATTCTGTACCTGTTTCGCAATTTTCTCTTGATTGAAGTCGTTAACCCTTTGTTTTTATAATACTAATAGATTCCTCGAAATCGAAAGTACTAGTATATATTTAATTTATGGGGACTTGTGATTTTTTCCGGAGTTTCGCCGATTTTGACGAGGAATCCTATAAGACTACGTGTTAAACTGACATTTTTTCGGTAGCGATTTTTTCGGCAATGACATCGTCAACCACGGTATTTCGTTTTTCCATATGAATCTAGCATATTTTATTAAGATAATCTCTAATTTCCAGAGCAGTCTATAATTTTTTTCAAAAACGATCAAGCCACCTTAAATGATCCCTGTGACAAAAAATATTGCTATTTTTAACAGCAATATTATCTATTTTTGCTTGAGGCCTAATTTTCGCGAGTGTACTTCTTTAAAGAAAATAAAAAGTTTAAATAATTATTAAAGTGACATGTCTGCTATTATATTGACCGAAAATTCATTGAATTTTTGTTCATTTCTCGTTATTTTGGCATAGGATCAGATTCTTTTTATTTTCTTCGATTAAAATTATCGCTATTAGATATAAAAATAAGCAAAACAATAAAGAAAGGCAAACGTTTCAGCCACATATGGGAGCCCTCTTCAGTGCCATAAATTCAAAGATCAATTTAAAATTTCTGTAAAATATTAGAATATAGGAGATAATTAAAATAGGGATTATCATAGAAATCAAAAACTTATCTCATAGCTTGCAATTCAAAATGAAGTAGTCTAGTATGCAGCATCACGAATTGAAAAAATATTTAGAGTACACTATGAATAAAAAAGCGGGTAAAATGAAAAAACATAGAAAATTTTGCATACAAATCGACCAAAAATTTTATTATTAAAGAAGGATGCCCAATTGGTTATAAATGACAAAATGCGAACAAGGTTTACATTTTTGAAAATTTTTCTTGAGGACTTTGTTACTGTAATCTGAGTCGAAACGTTTGAAAACATGAAACTAAGAACATCAACAATATTTGAATGTAAACCTTGTTCTCGTTTTGTCATTAATAACCAATTGGACATCCTTCTTTAATAAGAAAATTTAAAAAAATTTCTGGTCGGTTTGTATGCAAACATTTTTACGTTTTTTCATTTTTCAAAGGTTTTACGTCCGAACGAAATTCTTCATTAGAAGGAGGATAAATGACCAGCCTCGGACCGTGTAAAATTGAAATCCTTATTTATTGAGCTTGACAACGTTTCGATGACTAAATGTCATCCTCTTCAGATCATCTTACATTTAATGAATTTGAATTTCTTTGGATCTATACACAATAAAAAACAAAATTGTAAAAATATTAACAATTAATGAACATGAAAGCCAATCAAAAAAAATTTTTTTTTAAATTTTACCTGTCATTAGAAACACAACATTATTCAGCTACTTACAGCTACTTATTCAGCTAATTATAGTTTTAATGTTTTTTTTGTAAAATAGTGGAGAAAATTATTTAAAAATAATAAGTTAAAGGAAACCAAAGCTACAATATGTCAATGGGATCTTACAAATTTTGACTACAATTGTTTTTAATATTAATAGTGACACATTTTCCAATGATGTTGTTTTTTCCAAATTTTAAAACATCATGGAAAGATGCTGACTGCGATTTATGGACTTCGTCGAAATCTTAGTGATGTAGCTGAATAATGTTGTGATTGTAATGGCAGGTAAAATTTAAAAAAAAAAATTTTTTTGATTGGCTTTCATGTTCATTAATTGTTAATATTTTTACAATTTTGTTTTTTATTGTGTATAGATCCAAAGAAATTCAAATTCATTAAATGTAAGATGATCTGAAGAGGATGACATTTAGTCATCGAAACGCTGTCAAGCTCAATAAATAAGGATTTCAATTTTAAACGGTCCGAGGCTGATCATTTATCCTCCTTCTAATGATGTTTTTTCATTTTATCCGGTTTTTTATTCACAGTGAACTCTTAATATTTTTTAAATTCGTGATACTGCATACTGGATTACTTCATTTTGAATTACAAGCTATGAGATAAGTTTTTGATTTCTATGATAATCCCTATTTTAATTATCTCCTATATTCTAATATTTTACAGAAATTTTAAATTGATCTTTGAATTTATGGCACTAAAGAGGGCTCCCATATGTGACTGAAACGTTTGCCTTTCTTTCTTTTTTTGCTTATTTTGATATCTAATAGTGATAATTTTAATCGATGAAAATAAAAAGAATCTGACCCTATGCCAAAATAACGAGAAATGACCAAACATTCTATGAATTTTGGGTCAATACAATAGCAGACATGTTAGCAAACATGTCACTTTAGAATTTAAAAATGGCACATTCAGCATAAAGGCGGAATATCTCATAGTTTTGACCATTTTCAGAACTAATTAAATTTAATAATACTTTACAAATGTGATGCTTAATATCAGGAATACTAAAACTGCATTTTTATTATTTTTTAAATATAAATTTATTATTTTCTTAAAACATCTCAGAATAAATCTGAATGCAGAAATAAACAACTTTCAATTTTTTTTTTCTGAACATACTCAAATAATATTGAGTAAAATTACATATATAGATATCATAATAATTTATGTTTGTGTAATGCCTTGCTTGCAAATTCAATGTTGAATGGATTGTCCGTGAAGTTGCTATACAAAATAGTTTCTTGAAAAATACACGTCTTCGTCCACTCGTGAAAATCACCATAAATGTCTCGAATTCATTAACTAGGTATAGGACAATAGTCTTTTTCAAGGAGGAAAAGAACCTCTCAGGATTGCTTATAAAAAAAAATTGTCAGTCAGCAAAGCCACATGTCTCGAGTCGGTTTTTAAAACAGTTCAGATTATTCTGTGAGAGACTCCGGTAACAAAGTCCTCAAGAAAAGTTTTCAAAAATGTAAACCTTGTTCGCGTTTTGTCTTTAATTAATTAGTTGAATTTGAAATTTTTGTCACCGCCTACATTATTGCAGGATCACTAGTCGCGTATCAGATAGGATACGTTGTCGACAGGTGTCCTCGTAGACAATTTCATACTCTTATATCGCAAATAAATGTAAATTAAATTCAAATTTAAAGAATTTCAAATTTTTCTGTGGAATAAAGACGCTTTCGACTGCGCTGGGATTCGAGCCCAGGTCTATCGATTGTCGGTCGACTGCTCTAACCACTGAGCTACACAGGCGTCCGATATCTCTTTCTTGACAGGAAGATCTAGTTAGAGCAGTCGACCGGAAATCAAAAGACCTGGGCTCGAATCCCAGCGCAGTCGAAAGCGTCTTTTTTTCCACAGAAAAATTTTTAAATTCTTGAAAAAAAGTTTAATCCTGAAAAAATATTCATTTGTTTTTTTCAAACCTTGCTGAATGTAATAAATTTATAATCTTTTTATTATTTTATATATATTATATTATATTAGACCACGAAAAACGTGTGGTGGCAGATATGTTAAGCAGTGTTAAGGGAAGTTTTCTGTAAAGCAATATTTTGATTAGATGAAAATTATAGAATACACAGCGAGTTGAAGTTGAAAGCGTTCACCGCTCGAAGCGATTTCCGCGTGACTTTTTCATCTTTTCAAACTGCAAGAATCACATCATCGAAAGAGACATGATTCCAATCATTTTTATTTTAAGAACACTTAGGAAAAAATCCTTCTGGATCAATAGGAATACTTTTAAACCGAAAATTGTTTCTTTTCAAACCAAAACGATACATTATTTAAAATGAAAAGACCCTTTTATTTTCAACACCAATTTTGATTAAAAATTATTTCTTTAAAATCAAAAAGAATATTCTTCTCATATCATGAAGACTATTCAAATCCAAAAGAATTCATTTAAATCAATAGAATTAGCATCTAATTACAAATACAAATACAAATTATTTAACGAGCTACTCGAATGTCTAAAACCTAAATGCATCGGAACCACAAAAGAAAAATTGAAAGATGTGAAATGTCTTTTGAAATATTTAAGTCAGCCTGGAAAAGATTTTTACAAGAAATTTTTTCAAGAGTTAGTTGTAAAGGGTGTTAAAAAAAGATGGTTGAGATAAAGTTAAAATTATGGTTTATTTTCGAATACACATTGAATTTAGGTTTTATTCGCATTATGACTATCGTTTTAAGATATTTGTATTAGATAATTGTTGTTTGAAAAAATTAATTAAATTTGTAAATATTTAAAGGATACTAAATGATGTCAATAAACCAGTTTTGTCTTAATGGCAATTTACATTCAGAAAACAATCCTTTTGATTAAAAACGGCAATTTTTATTAAAATTTAGATGCTAATTCTTGTGATTAAAATGAATTCTTCTTCATTTAAATGGAGTCTTCTTGATTTGAGAAGAATATTCTTTTTGATGATGTGGTTCTTGCAGTTTGAAAAGATGAAAAAGTCACGCGGAAATCGCTTCGAGCGGTGAGCGCTTTGACTTCAACCCGTTATGTATTCTATAATTTTCAACTAAATAAAATATTGCTTTACAGGAAATTTCCCCCAACACTGCTTAACATATCTGACACCACATGTTTTTCGTGGTCTAATGTATCCGAAAAATTTAGGCCGCAAAATCTTGTAAAACAGGGTATTTTTCCGGATTAAATTATTATGAACAATTACAATGTTTATAAAATTGTCACCCACTTCAACAGAAGCGGAAAAGACTCTTCTACACGTTTAAAAAAAAAGTAGCACATTTTATTGAAGATTTTAATATTTTTGAAAGTGGGATTTTCGAATAAAAAAATTTCTCATTCTCACTCTCCTGACTTGGACAATATTTGTTACCTTGCTTTATTACAAACCTGTTTGCATTTCCGTCACACTTCGTATTATAACAACAAAACTACCATAAATCATCACAATACGTTGCCCTCGAAAGTACGCCTTGAAGTGAAAGTTTTTCGGTAAACTATTTCTTTGGTATAAATTGATGTAGTGAATCCATATCTTACCCTATAAATCGAAAGTAATTTTGTAGAACACGTATGGATTTTGAAACTTTTCGCACATATAGAGCTCGTCTTCGGCTACATCTCGTCCTTCAGGCTTCAACTTTGTATTCAACTCGTCCTTGACTTACGCATAGGTATAAGCGTTATGTCTGTCAGCTTTAACAATCCTATTGTAGACTCACCATGAACGCGTAAAAACGCACATGCCCACTTGGAGCTAACTTTTCAACCAATCATAAAACTTCTTTACGTGGCTCTTGAAAAATATTTGTGTTCCGATTGGATCTTACGTTGGTTCTAACAAATAATATGCGGTTTGACGCTGACATGGGACAGAAGGAAAACAACTTGACACTTGTATTGCGCAAAACCGAAAACAACTAGACTGCTAGTAACATGACACAGTCAAAATTTGTATACCATCGCCTAGCACCAGCTTTCAAACGACGCCTGTAACGATTTTAGACACATTTATTGAAAAGTTTTGTTTGGACGGCCGTTTAAAGTGAAAAAATTTGTGTTTTTGTGAAACCATGGAAAAAGAGCAATATTGATTTGTTAATCGGTTTCTTTTTCTGAATGAAAAAATGCATGAGTAAATCAAACAGAAGTTGCGTGTCGTTTATAACGGCCATGCACCTTCGATGACTACCATCAGATATTGATTCAATGAATTCAAGTGTGTCCAAACATCCTCTTCTGGAGAAGAACGTCGAGGCCGTCTAATTGGGGGTGACTACGGAGGGTATGGTAAAAAAATCTATGATATCTTAGCAAACCGCCGGGTGAAGATCACAGAAATAGCTGATATTGTAAACATCTAATAGCGTGGAATGATTGTCATCTCTCGGCTTCCGTCTTAATTCGTATTAATACCAGGCGTCGGAGCATCAATTTTCTATTTACATAGTCAAGTGTGACGAGTAAAAATAATCTTATTAGTCAAACATGAGCGAATTTAACTATGTAGAAAATTACACTGTTTATTATAGATTTAAACAATTTTTTCTGTGAAAAAAGGAACGCTTCCACTCCGCTGGGTATCGAGCCCAGGGCCTTTCGATTGCCGGTCGAATGCTCTATCATCTGAGCTACGGAGGTTCCACAAAACTTTTCTCACAGAATCTATTTACGCCAATTTGGCAACGGATATATCATGAACTATATACAAAACCTTTCTAAATCATTTCAGTCGATTATGTCGATAATTAGAAGAATGTATATAGTTCATGATATATCCGTTGCCAAATTGGCGTAAATAGATTCTGTGAGAAAAGTTTTGTGGAACCTCCGTAGCTCAGATGATAGAGCATTCGACCGGCAATCGAAAGGTCCTGGGCTCGATACCCAGCGGAGTGGAAGCGTTCCTTTTTTCACATAAAAAATTGTTTAAATATATATTGAAAATTCCATCTGGTCTTAAATGACGTTAATTCTCAATCTAGGTTGATAAGGTCGATGTGGTAGAGTTCAGTTATCCTGGTGAGTGATACACTCTTCTAATTATCGACATAATCGACTGAAATGATTTAGGAAGGTTTTGTATATAGTTCATTATAGAGATATGTAAAATATAATAGAAGCCGTAGCTTACACTAACGGTATCGACAGAAATCTGACGCCCTGTCCCTGGATGGCTTCTTCAGTCACCTACCCTGCCTTGAAGGGGAATAGTGGGGATGAGGCAGATCTCTGGACCAAAAGGAAGCACCCCGGAAATAGAATAGGACTAGTAAAAGCCTCGCCCTTCACACCCCCCTTACTAGCTTCGTTTTGCTCCTGAAAAACGCAATTTTACTTTTTGTGGTTAGATGTTGGGTACATTTAAATTTTCTTCGACGCTAAGTGGCGGCGCCTGAGGTACGTAGGATACAACTTGTGGGATTATAGAGTCGTTAACATTGTTGTTTACGCAGAGTAAGTTTAGGTAAACGTTGGGTAGACAATTTTTGATGATATTACAAATTCCGCATTTATATAGTACCAAGATCCTGGTTATTGCGATAGATATGTAACCTAAGTAGCTAAGAGTTTCTGTAGCCTTTCCGCTCCAGGTTTGCATTCTATGAGCTTTCTTAACCTTATCTAAAGCATTTTCTATGTCGTCTAGACTCTATTCTAATCGTTCTAAGCCAGTGGGTTTAATCGCTTTCTGTAGAGGTAACATTTTGTCTTCTATTAAATCTAATTCAGTAGTGTCAAAAGGAATAACAATTGTTTTATTTAGGTGTACGTTCTTTCTTGTTTTGTAGCTTTTCCTCAATTTCAAGCTGATACTATCGGAGTTAATCACGTAATCGTCAGATGTTTCTAACATCATGGCTCCATTGATCTGTCTATTTGAGCTTTGTTCCGAGCATAATACATTTATTTCTATTTCTCTCTCTGGTATAATAATATACCCATTTCCCTGATAGAGTTGTATGTAAACTAGCTCGTTTATTTTAAAAAGTGAAAATTGACATATTTTATACTCTTATGATTTAATACTATTCCTAACTATTTGATTTTCGCAAGTATAAACTTCTGATATAAGATAACTCGGCTGGATGCGCTTAGAAATTCTCAAAGAATCGAGTTTCTTACAGTTGGCAAGAAATTCCTGATCACCTAGTACATAAATTGTTTGTTGTTCGTTTAGTAGGATAAACTCATGATCAGGTATAATCGCTAAAAAGGTTTTGCCATTTTTTTTTGGGAATAGGGATCAATCTTTGATGTTGGAAGTTTTTGGTTTCCATTAAAGGTGCTTTGATTGATTGATTGTTATTAACTATAGCGATTGTTATTTCTGAAATGTCAACAATATGTTGGTAGTTACTTTCATCGAGCTTTATTTTATATTTTTCGCTATTTTGATCTTCGAATTCTCAGAATCCGTTCATGAATGTTGTAGGCGTTAATATTTGTGGTTGAATATTGCCATGCTTACCATCATTGATGGCGTTTATCAAGAGATTGATATGGTTATATTTTTCAACATTCTGTCTGCTGTGTTCATTTAAAGTTATTAAATCGTGTGAGGTTGAATTAAGGAACGTTTTAATGATTCTTGTTTGATTGAAAATAGTCGATGCCAAGAGGCCGTTGTCCTGATACAATTTATCAAGTTCAATTTTTGTTTTTTTTTTTTTTTTTTTTTTGGGTGAGGGGGAAAAATGGTGAAATTTTTGATAGACGTTGTACAGTACTCTCCTAGGACGGGACTAGGCATACCTGTTGACACACAAAACCCCCCTCTCTCGAACCAATACACCGCCCGCGGAACCGCCTTTCGGCTTTAAACTTCACGGGTGGTTGGTTCCAGCTTAAAGTCGCGTACGACTTTTCCGTCATCCGCTCGCCTGGGACTCCCATCCGCGGAAACACGCCCGTTAGGTAGACCGACTAGCGTCGGATATAAGGAAATACTAACCAGGTAATCCTTCATTCCTGCGCCCGGGCATCCATGATTTCAACACCGAAATTGGCTCCAGACAGTAGGATCGTGAGCGGTATAACATTTCGTTTCACGGGATCTTTGCCCTTCACGGCCGAACACCGGAGGGACTTACGGTTACCCATATTACTTCTACAGAGGTGAGGTACTGACATCGCGTTCTACCCTGGTCGAGAAGCAACTACTCTTCCCTTGGCTGGTCTATCGGGAATATCCACCAGGCGCCGGCCGCAGCCCCATTAACTCAGCATTGCATTCATTCTGGTGTGTGTGGGTGTCGGTGTCGTGCATGTGATTGTGTTGTGACCAACATTTCTTTAGATCTTGGAAGGTCTTTCCCAAACTTCGGTCCAGTGAAATGGCTGGCTTTTCTTTGTTAATTCTGTCAATGGCTTTGCGCGTGTAGAAGAATTCTTAATGAATTTTCTGTAATATCCAGATAGTTCTAAAAACGCTTGGACATCGATTGGATTTGAAGGTTTTTTGAAGTTAAGGACTGCTTCAATTTTTTTTAAATTTGGATCAACACCTTCAGCTGTAATAAAATATCCTAGATATTCAAGTTCTAGTTTGTCAAGTTCACATTTTCCGGGTTGAAGTTTTAGGCCAGTCTGTCCGAGTCTATCAAATAAAGTTACAAAATTCTGATGATGCTCTTGAATACTTGATCCGAACATTACAATATCATCCAGATAAACAAAGCATATTTTTCCTATCAGTCCCCTTAACGCGGTGTCCATCATTCCCTGGAATGTGGCTGGTGCATTATTGAGTCCAAAAGGCATGCGCTCGTATTCAAAGTGCCCTTCCGGAGTTGAAAATGCGGTGTATTTCCTTGAGTCTGATTCCATTGGTATATGATGGAATCCAGAACTTAGATCGAAGGCTGAAAAGAACTTTGCCTTGCCTAAATGATCTAAGATGTTATCTATGATAGGTAGTGGATAAGCACCGTGGTCCGTTTTTTTATTCAGCTTTCTGAAATCTATGACAATTCTCCACTTTTTCTTTCCTGAAGCGTCGGTTTTTTTAGGTACCACCCATAGTGGAGCATTATAAGGTGAATCTGAGTGGCGAATTACTTTTTTGGTTAACATGTCCTGTACTTGTGTTGAAATTTCGCTCTTGTGGAATTCAGGTGGCTTGTAAAACTTTATGTTGAGAGGAGTTTCGTCCTTCAGGACTATTTTGAGACAAGTTTGGTACAAGGTAGAGGGTCTCCGGTCAATGGAAAAATGTCGTGATAAGCTTGGACGATTTTCTCACTTCCTACCTTGTGTTCTTCCTCAAAATGTGAGAGTCTTGTATTTTCCCGTAATAACTTTAATCGGTCGTTCATTTCTCGAGCTGTAATATAGTCGATTCTTTCTTCTCCGGATTTTACTGTTATATAATTATATTTTACGTCTTCAGTGTTTATTTTTAAGGTCTCCTGAGTTTCGTTGGCAATAGACACTTTAAATCGATGATTCGATACACAGTAAATTGAATCAGGGATGAAAGGGTTGTCTTGGATAATGACTTGTCCTCTTTCTCTCTGCGTTTCTATTTCTATTAGCCTTACACTATTTTTGGGTACGTAAATTCCATTCTCAATCAGTTCATATTCCTTCTCATTTAGTATCAGCTTGTGATTGGACAGATTAGAATGGCAGCTATGCATAAAAGGTATTCCTATTATTCCATCTTCTGGTAATGGAAAATTATTAGGCACTATATAAAAAATATGATATATTTCTTGGAATCTTAGTTTTGTTAGTGATTTCGAAATATGTAAACCGTTGCCCATAACAAATTCTTTGTTACATTCTTCTCTTGGATGTTTCGGATGAATTAAATCTGCTTCAATAACATTGATTGATGATCCGCTGTCCACTAGTAATCTTCCAAATCCTCTTGTTCCGTCCAAGTGTTATCGTATGTAAAATAATCTTCTTGACACTGCTGAAACCCTGTCTCTTCCAAACTTACTTCCTCTTTCTCTATGATCTGGCTTGTTTTGCCAGCTTCTGTTCCCTGGGTGTAATTTACTCTCTGGGGCGGTCGCTTGGAACTCTATCCCTGTGGAAAATTTTGATCCCTTTTCTTATAACATTGATCTTGTGTGTGGCCTGGAGTTTGCAGAAATTACAGCTAATTGAGTTTCGTAGTGTTGAAGACAAATTTTTGTTGAATTGCCCTGCTTGGATTTGTGGTCTTGGACGTCTCGTTATGTTTGGCTGTGTGTTCTGGGTTCGTTGTCGATTCTGGTGTTTTTTTCTGTACCAGATTTCGGCTTCAAGAGCTTCCTGCTGAGCCCCGTTTTGGGTACTTGGTTTTAATGGTCGAATCTAAGATCCTATTTCATCTCGCAAATTCATAATATATTTCTTGATTGCATACTTCTCTTCTATTCGTGAAGCTATTTTTCTCGCGGTTACATTCGAATGTTCATTTTGCACGGCATACTTCAACTCGTTTAGTTGCTGTCTGAATCTTAAATTGTAAGACTGAACTGGTTCATTAGGCATTTGTTTGATTGAGTCGAGTTATGCGGATCAATTGGGGAAGCGCAGGCTTCTGTCCATGCTGTAAGTCTTCGGTTCATCTGTGTCGGTGCATTAGAAAATCCATGCGTGTGTGAGAGTTGGTTCGCTTGTACCTGATCTTGGCTCAAACCTGATCTTGGTTCGAGCCTGTGAGCTCTGCGTTTGCTTGTGTGGAGATATTTGAATTTCCGTGAGTGTGTCGGTGAATTGCTTCGTGAGCGGTATCTTTTTTTAAATTTCCTTTGTGTGCGGGTGTAAAGTTCCGTTCTTCCATCTCCTGTAGACTCGTCTTCAGTTTCGAGCATATTTGAGTGTCTAGCGATTGTAGCAATTTCTTCTGTCCTCTTCACGTTTTCTTGGTTTAATTCCGCTATCTTTTCCGTAAATAACTGCTGATTTCTCTCGATCAAGCTCCACTTTTCAAGAATTTGAGATATAGCGTCTATATTTAAATTACTGGAATGATCGAGAGAACCTGGTGAGGACATATTAGTAGTAACTCGAAAAGCAAAATTTAAGTCGGAAATAATATTCTCTGAGCAAGAGCTTTCCTCGTCAAAATAGCTGCGAAGATTTTCCCTATAAATATGGTACGCCAGTATGTTTGTGTGTGTGTGCATCCCAGAAATAGAATAGAAATAATCAAAGCCTCGCCCTTCACACAAGACTCGTTTATTGCAAGACGAGAGGGGCTCCCACCACCGCAACTATCGGTAAGGTTGATTTTCAGAGCAAGCAGTGGATTGGTTGTCGTTCAAATCACAGTTTGTCATATGCGGCAAAGAGAAACACTCTGGCCTTGCTATAGATGAACCTCGCGCCTTGCTATAGATGAACCTCGCGCATTGCAATAATCGAGTCTTGAGTGTATTTTGTTTTTGATAATATTTTATGGATACTCTTAGCCTAGTAAATGTGGGTATGTCTCACTTTTCGTTTTCTTGGAATTTCATAATCTGTGTCGTCTACTACTATCTAGCACTTTATGAAAAAATCCAAAATTCCATTACTGCTTTCTGATAATTCTCATACATTTCTAATAATTATCGTAATAACATTTTTTAATTAAAGTAAAATTAGGAAAGTTACAGTTTGTTAAAACTTGAAAAAAATCAATATCTAAATTCCATTTTTCAGTTAAATAACGAAATACGGGAAAAAGTTATGATACACAATTATTTACTACATAAAGATCTACGAGTTTGACTGGCAACACTATTCCATAAGATGTATATTTTTCTTTTTAATTTACAAAAATACTATTGAAAATCCAAAATTCAATTTTTTAACAATAATATGTGAAATACGAATAAAACGTTAAAAAATACGAAAAATTATTTGCCTAAATGAAGTCTACAAATCCTCAATAGCACATTTTTTGACAAGATATATATTTTATGTTTTGATTTTAAAAATAGAAAATCAAAAATGCAATTTTTTTTCCAAGATATGTGAGATACGAAATAAGCCTTGGAATGTAAAATTGTTTACTTACATAAAGTCTGCGATTGTTTTTCCTCATTGAGATATTTGGAAGAAAATAAATTACCCATGTGGAAATATTGAGTTGGGCCCCGCTGGGCCCCATGTAGTTGCCCCCTTATTATGTTGGGCCCACGATGGCAAACTATGAAGGGCCAACATAGTTTTGACATGCTCCCCTTTGATGGCCCCATGTAGACTCCCTACAAAGGGCCAATAAAGTGGCCCTCTGTAGGGTCAGTATACGACCCCTGTAAGCCCCACGAAGGCATTATTGAAGTTGACCATTCTGCTACCCTGATAGTGCATTTTTTAAATTTTGGTTTGCGAATTAAATTCAGAGTCATTACATTGAGAGACTTTTCGTTAGAGTAAATCATAAAAATGAATTATATTTTAGTATGATATCGCTTCAAAATGAGGTAAACAGGGTTTACGTATCAGAACTTGATGGCCTCGATGCAATAAGGGCTTGAGCGCTCGAAACAGCTCAAACGTGACGTCCCGATTAGTTTAAAACGCTGGATCTCAGTCAGTTTTCATCGAATCGATCTGAAACTTTGCCAAAAACTTCTTTAATTATTAAGGAACAAATGTCTCGTTGACAGTTTTTCGTAGCTTAAAGTTCCCCACGCACTTTTTTTCTCGAAAGTTACGTAAACCGGAAAGTCGTGCGCCTATGATTTGCAATGAAATAATTAATTGCTATTATAAAAAAATGAACTTCTGATACTTTCATCGTCAGCGCTAAGATATTTTTACGCCTGTAAAAAATTGTTCATAAAGTTTCGATGAGATTAAACGATATTACAGCGATATATAATTGAAACAATTATTGAAAATGCGATTAAAAAATATCACGTTTTTATTTTTTATCTCTGGAAATAAACAATGTACGTGAAAAAATAAATACAAAAAAGTTTCTGTTTTTTGTAAGGAATGTGATGGTATTTTTCAAAATGATTTCCTGTACTTTGTTCATTTGGTAATCGGGACGTCACGTTTGAGCTGTTTCGATCGCTAAGGCCCTTATTACATCGAAGCCTTCAATTAATATAGTGGTTTTCAAGTGGCGAAATTAATATTTTCGTTTGAATAAATGCAATATATTTTCTACTAACTGCTGTAAAAACTACGAGAATTTGAAATTTACTATATCAAAGATGCGAAGCGAAACAAAGAATATGTGAATCTGAAAATCAACTATATGAAAAATCACTCACTCCACCAAAAAATTTGACCTTCAGAAGTGACGGCTTCAGATTAAGAATTCTTGTGTCTTTTTCTAACGCGTGCAAAACAAAAGAAAGATAGAGGGGAGAGCTTTGGCACTGAGAAAAGGGGAGGTTTCAGTGGAAACACATACACAAATATTATTATCATACTTTATTTATGTTCACCTATTTAAGTACACAATACTACACTATTTATAATCGCATACGTATGAGAATAATTTTCTGAATCGCTTTTGGATTCAAACCCTCTAACTCTACATATATCTACATAACTAAACGCATTCCTAACGCCTAAAGTCTCTCGGATATTCTCGCTTGCCATATTCCGAAATAAGTGTCGCTTATAAGCCACTACTGAGTTGGGCAGACTTGGATCGAGTCTACGAAGCTATTCGGATAACATCGGAAGCACTCGGACGACATTCTGAAACGAATTATACGAAAAACCGAGAATGAATGTTTTGATTTTTGCTGCTCGTCGCAAGGTTTCTGACAAGTTCATATTCATAATATGAATTTTTCAAATATTGTTTCCAGGTTATAATATTAATTCTTCGACTTATTAGATTTATGTTTAGAAAACTTAGTAATCATAATATCATTTTTAGTACTCTTTATTTTTCGAATGGAGATTCATAATATTTGGTACTTAAAATACTAATTTTTCTCCTACACGTTTTAAAAACTGTTATGACTATCTTGAATTTTGATGCCATAATATGAATAAATGTAATAAAACCTCAGGTTTCATCATTTTAAAACACTATTATACTAAATTTTTATTCAATCTTATAATTTACTCTAACGAAAAGCATACTGTAAAAGCGTACCTTCGTGGGGCCTCTAGAGGGCCAGCATTTAAAAATAGCTAGGCTGGGTAATTTCCACACGGCTATTTTAATCATGTAATTTATTAGGAAGTTACAGAAATGTATGTATAAAATCGAGCGCGAAGCGCGTGTTTCATTATGAGAATGTATTCCTTAAGGCTGTCAGAGCCTTAAGTAAATTTAATTTTCTTTTTCATTTAAAATAAAAAAAAAACTTAGTTACTTTGAGAAAATCTAATTCACATCTACAATATTATAAAATTGACTAAAGTTTCAGTATCAAATTACAAAAAATAAACTTATATGTATGCAAAGAATATAAGACCGAGCGCGAAATACAACCAGAACAGAGCGCGACGTCCAAATATTTCGGAGCACGAAGCAGGCAGATTTTTTTTAACTAATTTTGTTTCATCCTGTCACTTATGACGTTAAGAAAAATGATAGTAATAACAATTGCTCCTTTTCCTACGTAAAAATTTTTTTTGAGAAAATTAGTACAATTTGTTTAACATTATTTCATTATTGTTTTTATTTTAAGTTTAAATTTCGCATCATTAGTAAATACATAATATTTTGTGAGTTGGCTGCCTTGACTTTCCTAAATTTTAACAAACTTCAGAGTGCGGTACCTAAACTTTAGTTTAACCAATAATAATGATTAAACAAACAATATTCCCAATTTTTTTTACAAACAAATTTTCCTTAAAGTTAACCCAAATACTAAAGCATCTCAAATATTATCTATTCGAGGTTAAGTCAAAACTAAATAAAATTGCAATCGATTAAAACTAATTACTAGTTGGGGTTAAAAATTGAAAGAAGCTCTTTTAACTATATAATTTTTAATTTGGAAACAGTTCATATGAACCATTACAAACAACTTGTGCAATATTAAATTTACATGAAGTATTATTAATAAATATTTACACTACAATGAAATAAAGTTTTAAAAATAAAAGACGAAGACTACATGGATTTTAATGCTTTAGAAAGAAAGCTCAAATTTAATGAATCCATTTCGTTCTGTATCTCACGTCAACATCAGGATAATCCATCATACTAAACAAATTTAGCAACTTTGAGAAAATTCTGGCATGTCAGTAGAACAGACAGTACTGCGTCAGTACTGTGCTGGTTCTGACATCCGGAAAACGACAGACATTTTTACCCGGGTAATCGGAATTTCGCATTCTGCTCCTCAGACAGACATGCTTGACGTCAGACTCTTTCAAATTCTGATGCAAAATATGCTTTTTTACTGAAAAACAGTTTATGTAGCCTATTTATTGAAAGAATTTTTCTACTGATTTGCAGAAGAGAGATACTTATTATCAGTAGTAGATGAGGATAAGTGAACGAAAAGAAGGGTTGATCATATCAATATATTTATTAACAAAAGTATTTAAAGTAAGCACCATGGAAAAGATGGACATAAATATATAAAAGTTAAAATACTTAGTAATTATCCTGCGTTGGAATTTGGTCGGTGATGAAATGAGTCCAGTAGATTGGATATGAATACTTGAGTCCTCACTTGTGGATGTTGAGATAATTTCAGTCAGATCGGAAATTTGTGGTCCAGCCGGTTATGATAGTCGATTCTTTGATCCCAGGTTTTAGAGAGAATTTGAAGGTGATTCCCTTTCACTTTTTACAGTCGTCAAACTTAGCGTCGAATTAGAACTGGTCCGACTAGCGGTGAATAATTTGATGGGGCTGAACTGAACTGCACTGACTGGACTGAACTCGTGGTAAGAAGTTACGACACTGAACTGGACTCGCCTTGGTTACATTTTAGAAATCGAACGTTGACTAACTGACTGAACTGACTTCTATTGGAACCTTCGCCTTTTATAGGCCCAGAGTATGTCAATCATAGTGGAGGTAAAAGACTAGGTGTGCTACCTTTTCCATATTTGGTATTGAAGCTTAAGATCGGATGAGTTGCCTTCTCCGATGACTCACGTGCCGATGAAATTTATTACCTGGCATTAATGTCACAGCTAAATATATCAATTCCATTTTAATCTGCCTTTCGATTTTAACGATCTTCCTATTTCTTATTAGATCTTGCTGTATCTTGAGTTGATATAATCACGCACGCGGTAATGTTACCTTGATCCCTTCATTGGTTCCTTAATTTGTTTGTTACTCTAGGTGGTAGAGTCGCGGGACGTGACAATATCAACACATAGTGTAGAGGCACCAGTCTTTAGCCCTGGCACCAGTTATTGACGTCCCACTCTAATTTGCCTTAAATACCAAGTACCAATATCGATCTATTGGTGGGACGCTCGCCAGGACCAGCACAGCGCTCGTCGACACAGTTCGGTATGCTGAGACAGTTCTCATCACCACACCTCTCTGTGCCGAGAACAGCTTCTTCAGGATAGCATGGTTGTTGTTAAGGGCACTTGTCCAGATCGGACCTGCGTAAAGCAGCTTCGATTTTACCACGCTCGCCACCAGCCTTCTCTTAGCTTCCCTAGGACCACCAATGTTAGGCATGAGCCGAGTCAGGGCGGCCCCACATTGGATGGCTTTGGCAGTCGCGATCTGCAGGTGTTCGCCGAAGCTAAGCCTTCGATCCAACTGCACACCCAGGTACTTAATGCTCTTTTTCCACTTGATTTCATGTTCCCCGAGAACGATCCTCGGGTATTTGAAGGATCTCCTGTCTGTGACCAGCAAAGCCTCGGTCTTCTCAGGGGCCATTTTCAGGCATCTGCTATCCAACCAACGCTTTGCCCGCCACAGACTATCATTGATTCTCAGCTCCAGGATTTTGACGTCGTCAGCGGCGCACACGACAAGTGCGTCATCCGCGAAGCCGATGATGCTCGTTCCAGCACGCAGGTCCATGCGCAGGAAATCGTCGTACATGACGTTCCAGACGAGTGGACCTACCCGCGACCCTTGAGGGGCGCCACATGTCATCTCTTCCTTGAGAGACCATTTGTCGCCCTCCTATATCACCCACCTGTCACACAGTGTGTAGAATGAGAAAATAGGGGTTCAAAATGATTCAGAGCCTACAATTTTCCTACGATTTGAATTTTTTTTTTAAATTAAAGCTAATAAAATTTTTTAGAAGTCTGTCGAGGCCGATTTTGCAGAAAAGACGCGGTTATTTTATTATTTAAGTTGCAAATTGCAAAAAAATCATAATTTTCCATATTTGTGCAACCTACTCTATGATATTAGTCGATATTACCTAAAAAATGTATGGAGTTAATAGATTCACAAGCACAGAGAGAATTCCGATATTTTACGTGAAGTTCGTGCAATCTGTTCAATTGTTATAAACAAATAAATGGAAAAAATCTTTTTTTCTATATATTCGAGCCTGAAAGTTCTTTTCATCACGTTTTTTCCACGGAGTCGATTGGAATCAATGTTCTATTACAATCCATACCCGGAATATAATTTTTCATATTGTTATAAACAAATTTCATGAACAAATTCAATGAACAGGCGCCGCTGGATGTATAAAATTCCTTTTTTTCTGCCTGATCATCAATTTCCTCTGCGAAAATGATGCTTCGATTAATGCAAAGCACAATCAAGGATATTTACATTTGTTATTAACAATACTGATTAACAAATGTATTAAACGGTCACTCTTTGGTAAAAAAATTCATTTTTCTTCGTCAAATCGTCTATTATATACCAAAAAGAGAAGTATAATGAAAGGACTGACATTAAACAATATCTTCCATTGTTATTAACAATTCTAGTCAACAAATGCATCCAATAGCTGTTTCCAGATTGGAAAAATTCATTCTCCGCTCGGATATTCATTTGATCCTCAGAAATAAAACTCCAACGAAATATACTTGCATTGAACAACGTTTTCTATTGATATTAACAATTTCGTTCGAATAATTCGCGAAATAGGTGATTTCGTATGGAAAAAATCTGATGGTAAAACATTCACAATCAAAATTCTTCTCCATCGCTATGAACGATTTATTCAAACAAACTCATCATGCATGCATTCTTTCAGAGGAAGAATTTGGGTATTCAGCAGAGTTGTTTATTCCATTTCAATCATCTTCAATCAGCAAATCTTGAGCTTCCGCTTTCATAGGAAGAGTGAGATTCTCATGAAGAGTATTACGGGTATTGAATTCCCTGATCCTCTTGAATATCTTATTATTTGCTTCTTGGGCCTCTTCCGTCAATTGACCAATAGGTAATGAGGCATTTTCAATTACCTTAGCCCCATGGATTAGGACCTTGTGTATTGTCACAGGCATTTTGAACCATTCATATAAGCTAACGTAAAGTTTCGCAGTTTCCTCACAATATTGTTCCAATTTGATGAAGTCTATTCTCTTTCCAGATGTCATAGCTTGTAGAATAATGCCAAATTTTTCGATCAATACTTTGTCAACCCCGGTAATACTCGAAGTTAATTCAGGATCTCTTTGGATTCTCTTTTGTGCTTCGCTCATTTTCTGCTTCTGATCGGGTAACATCGCTGCCCATTTGCAGAAATCTGAACGATACACAATGTGAAGGATGCACTCCATGAAGCGTATCCAAGCATGTACGGTGGACAGACCGAAAGAGTAGTTTTCGATCTTCACAGGCAAGAGTTTCACTTTTTCCAATTTGTTAATCATGGAGGGCTTTGCGCCGCATATATAACACGATTGTGATGATGGAGTTTCAGTGAGCGCTTGGCAAACTTTTCCATCAACCATGGACATAATCATTTTATGCGTGACTTTGCAACGAGTCCGACTTTGTCCGAACTTAATTGTTGTAGGTCTGAGTTTTTTTATTTCTTCTTTAATCAGCTTTACCTCAGAGGTGGTAGTCTCCATTGTTTCCTTCACATAGCGGAATCGCATGATCCTACAAAGTCTGGATGACCCAGAACGTGGATTCTTCCAAAGTGTCAAACCTTTACACCTTTTCGAGTCGAACATCTCCAATGCTAGAGGAACCATCGAAAAAATCAAGACGCTTGCATCTGACTTACTTGAATCGATGAAAAACTGATTGTATGGATTATGACCAGATGTCCCATCACATCCATACTTCGAAGTTAGAGTCATTGAAAAATCAGGTTCGCCAACTAAATTTAAAGGTATGATTCCAGGTATTTCCGTCAAGCGAGATACTGTATGATCCAGCAAGGCTTGAGTGTTGATACTCACACTCTCTTCCGTTATAATGAAATCAGATTTTGGGGGTAGCACATTTTTTTGGCATCTGATAGACTCCTGTAGTGTGGGCAAATGTCAGCATTTTTAGCTTTCGCTTGGATGCGGATAATTTCATACTGGTATACACTTAATTTTGCGTCTTCAATCAGTGCTAATGCCTCATCATCAGTTTAGCGTGTAATTCCTCCCATTTCTGAACCTGATAACTTGTCAGGTAATTCATTGTGTTCATCATCGTCTTTTGGCAAAAGTTCCATGATGTCATTAGCAATTTTAGTTTTACCAGAACATCGCAAAATATTCAGGAATGCACACTGTATTTCCGACTCAGAATAACATTCCCATATTTGAAGCAGTTTACGTCTTTAAATCAAACAACCCAAGCACATAGAACGAATATGAATAAGTTTATCTAATTTTTGTGCTCACGGAAAATGCAAGTCTATCTATTTTGTGATGAACCTTCAGGGACAAAAAACACGTGAGAACCGAAACAACTGAAACTGCAACGATTGAAAAAAAACGAAAAACGTCCATGCGAATCAATTGAATGAGTATACTCATATCTCTCTGGTCCTGCAAGAAATGAAAGCGCATCAATTCGGAGTTTGACTATCAGTGACCAAAAACATGTGAGATCCGGAACAAATGAAAAACCGCACAACTGAAAATTAAAACAACTGATAATCGAAACACTCAAGGGTAACCAAACTGTATCTCAAGGATAGGCGACTGGTGCGTCCTCGAGGTAATAACCTTGAGTGACCACCAGTGCATTGTGTTTAGCATCCAAGAACGGAGTCACCCAGTCAATACGGGAAGGGGCGGCAAGGTAAGGAGCCCCTCCTCGAACACAAAACGACTCAGCAAAGACAAGCTTCGCGAACATCTTGAAGAAACCAGGCTCATAGATGAGCTTGGTTGGGCAAGGTCTGCTGGGTAGTTGGAGGACACTGTGCGGGCGGCGAGGCGGAAAGTGGTCGCAGCATGTGACACTCCATACCTCGCCTGGAAAAAAGCAAAATCAGCTCTGAGGAAAGGCATAACGAAAAGCCGACTTCACTCGGGTGACTTACTATTAAAGTCGCCCGCAATAAGAGACCACTCAGTAGCCTCTTCGAGGCTTTCCTCAAGGAGGAAGATATGGGTCTCAAAGATCTCGAAAGGATCGTTGGTAGAGAAGTAGCAGCTGTACACACGTACCCCCGCCACCTCCACCCAAACGAACCCCGCGTCGGTCTCCAGGAAATCCGCGATGCTCAAATCAGGGCTGCAGACAAGGATCCCAGCCCTCCTTGATGCATCCTGGTACCAAGCAGAGTTTTCAGACCATTTGTGTTGCTCACTAATGAGCAACACATCCGCCCCCCTCTCCCTGGCAGACTGCATCGGAAGGTTCTGGGCTTCCTTCCCTCTCCCGAGGTTGAGCTGTAGGAACTTCACTTTCCACCCCTCAACCTCTGGAGCTGCCCCTGAATATTGGGCAAGAACCGCTCCCCGAAGCATGGGCGACATCTTTTTCGCACCTATCAGCACAAGTCAGACACCGAGGGGGAGCCTTGCATTTCTTGGCCACGTGTGACGCGCCCTTACACCTCCAGAAGGCATCCCTCCTGCCTGGAAGCGTGCAACCACGCGACACATGGCCATATCCCTGGAACCTGAAGTACCGGGCAACCTCCACATGCTCTCGGATGCGGCAGTTCACCCACCCTACCCTTAGCCTAACGAGCCCGAGCAAGCTCCGGGCGTCCGCCTCGGTTAAACGAACCACCGCAGTCTGCACACCGCCAAAGCGTTTGTACATTCTGCACTGGTCCCCGAGGTCTTGCTTGCCCAGCGCGATGCATAGCGCGGCAACAACCTCTTCTCTTGTGACTGTCTCGTCGAGGTCCCTAACTTCAAGGGACCTCTTCGAGACCAAAGATTTAACTTCGGCCTTCTCCCCGACTGCCTGGTCGAGCGCTTTTTCGAAGGTCGAGACGTTACCCCCCTTTTTGAGGACCAGGAGGATCTCCTCCCTCCTGTTTCTCCGAATGGAGAGGACCTCCGCTCCTGCATTTTGTGGGTTTACGTTCGCCTTCATAGCTTCCAGGATATCGGTGTAGGACTCTCCATCCTTTGCCGACACCCTGATAGCGTTGCCCTACCTGGCGGCCGGAGAGTGCCTCGGCAACTCCCCCTTTGTTTTATGATCCTGCGCAGAGGGCACATGAACCTCTTTCTTCTTCTTCTCTTTTTTTTTTTTTTCTTTTTCTTCTTTTCCACCAGCTGCCATTCCCCATCCTTTCTTGGGGTCTGGCTTCTGTTAGCCGCAGCGTAAGGTGATGATATGCCGCCCTTTCCTTCCCTGGGAAGCCGATCTTTGGGGGGAGAAGGAGCAACCCTCTTCTTCCCCTTTTACAGCTTTTTTGGGGTATGTCCCAGAGACGCAAAGTGCAGTCTCTGGAAGATACCCATCTTTTTTGAGGCGTGGTTTGCCTAGCTGTTAGAATTAATTGCACATAGATAGATTAATTTCACATACGCGAACCCAGCACGAAGAGGATCCTTGGTGCGTCAGGCGGATGTAAGTCTCGCTTGCTCAAGAACACCAAGGAGAGGAGCTCGTCGTCGCTCCGTTGACAGGTTTTAAAAAGACAAACTTGTGCGTTGGTAAACTGTGTAAGCGCTACCGTCTTCCGGTTTAGCAAGCACGCCAGCGGAACTCGCCATTTTCAATTCATTCTCTGTTCGACGTCTGAGGTGACTGGTGGGTCAAAGCCGATAATCTTTGAACTTTGTTTTATTTAAAGAAAGATGTCTAGTCGAGGAAGCTAGCAAGGACGTCGTAAAATATCAGGTAGCTTTAAGTGTCTCTTTTTGGTTTTTGTTTAATTTAATAAAATTTGTTTGAATTGTGCGGTGTGCGGGATAATAGCACCTCGCCACGGAGGTTCCGAGGCGACAGACTCTGGGTCATCCCAATTGTTTAAAATTAAAGTTCGAGTCAGTGACCGCGATGTACCTCCAAGTGAAGCAAATAAAACTGTCGCTTACCCGCAAGAACGCCATAAGGGCACGGGTTTTAGCGCTCAGAAATATTGAAGCAATTAGTGTCCGTATTCGAGAGCATTGATGCTGCTTCTTACCCCGCGCTGTCCCCAGTATTTGGTGGACCCTCTAGCTTTGGTCAAGAAGGTACAGCGTGACCCGACCCGAGCGGGCCGGTCCTGCAATAGCGGGTTCTGTATATGGTAACTTTGGTTATTTCGACGTAAATAACCTGGCGCTCAACACTGAAATAACAGCCGAGCTTTATTTCAAATTCGTGAGATTATATGTGGTGACGATTGTTCAATTACAATTTCAGGCAAAAGATACCTGACCTCACCTCCCAAATCAATTTGATAAATGAAATGAAATTATAAATAAAAAATAATAGCAGACACATTTCCACCACAACCACGTTTACAGAAGAGTTTCGTCAAAGTTTTCGAATACAGTTCTTATCAACATATTTATGCGAAACTTCATTTTTGAAGTAGACAACATTAAAACTGAAAACAGGAATTAGTTTGCAATCAAATCCTCTGTAAAAATCTTTTCATAATGCCTACACTTTTCACCTGCAGGTACTTGAATTCAGATTTATAATCTGAAGAGATGACGATTGTCGAGATGGTTTTTTATAATTACGATACTGCTTTGAAGAAACTGTGAAACTGTAAAGTAGTGCTAACGGATCCCTATTGCCTATCTTACTGTCAAAGTCTATAAAATAACTTTCAAAAGTGTCGATCCCCGTGTTGGGTTTTGAAACTTAACCTATTCAATCGCCCTTGATGTCTCCTCATCTCTTCTTCACTCAACGGTCCAGCGTTTTGAAGTACCAGCTCTTGTTCAATATATATTCTTAATTGTCCCGTTCATCCTGTCATCAACAATTTGTATTTTAACATTATTATTGTTAATTTCGTTAAGCATAAATAACGTAACTCGATAGAGAGTTTGTATCTCATTTAGAACTACACCAGGAGGTCCAGCAATTCCACGACTTGCTTGAACAGCATGATTCAGAGAGTTTCCGAACACGACAATACTCATTTTAATACTAACGCTATAGTATATATATAATATGCTGGATGCTGCTTGTAAGGAGCACGATATTGCTAAATTACAACTCGGTATGGGATTGAGGAAGAAGAATATAAAGGAATTGAAGAAACGAGTAGTACTAAGAAAGATCTTATTATAAGTGCAGCTAAAAAATATATAATCCCAGTATAATACTCAAGTCGCCATCAAGGCCGCTGTAGATAGTCCTGAGGAAGCTTTTGAAAAAGGAAGTGATAAACTTCAGGTGAGAGCATTTCTTATTTTCCCTTTACCCTCGAAAGTTAGTAGGGTTATTTTTGCTGGTCTTGGCGCTCTTGCTGGTGGAGCAGCTGTGTTAGCAAAGGCTGTTAAGGACGCAAGCGTGTAGTCTTGGTAAAAGACTACACTTAAAACCTTACAGAAAGGCCTATTAACAAGGGCAAGGAATTAAAAGTAAACCAGAGTTGAAAAACTTGTGGTGACGCTACACCGACGAGAACTAATTGATTTTGATTTGCTCAAGTTTACTAATACTGTAAAAATTCTCCTTTTTCGTGGGGTCTTTGTACGGAATGAATTACCTGAAAGAGGGCCCCTTGTAACGTATCAGCTATCATTGATCTTGATGATAGGAACGACTCTGAAACGCATTGGATGGCATACAAAAAGAGTAATAATGAAACTTTCTACTTTGCCAGTTACTTTAATATTCGGCCACCATCTGAGCTTGTCAAGTGTCTTGGTGCTAGTAGTTTTATGAAATATAATCATGACAGATATAAATAATATAATACATTCGATTGTGATCATTTATGCCCTAAATTCTTATGTGGACAGCTTAATCTATTAAGGCAGTTCTGAAACTAAAGATATTGCGAAATATATGCAGGTGTCGTTAGCTGTACAGGATATCACGGAATATTTTTAGGAGAAACTCGCAAAATGCAACAAAGCAAAAGTGTCAAAAAGGGAAAGTGTAGAATGGATCGTCGATGCATCGAGTAGCAGTAGGATATTTGGCTACTTGGGGCCTTTGTTACGATATTATCAGATTTGAAGAGCCCAACCCATTTATTTCGTGCAATACACTAGGTCATCGAGCAAAGTACTGCTCGGGCCAAGTCAGCGCAGGTTAATCGACAGGTGAAGGGAGTGATAAGAGGGCCTTATATATCCAGAACATGGACATAGGAATAGAGGGGACTAGGCATACCATGACAATTTCGATGACAGATGTTAAAGAAATGAGACGAGGGGGCAGCCATCTTTGTTGTGCTCTTATTTTCGCTTGGCGCGCTATTTAAATTTGAATTTCTTCCAAATATAAGAAAAGAATTAATGTAATTGGAAACTTGAGTAATAGAATAAATGACATTGATATAAAATGTAAAATTTTATTATTTTGTAGTGGAAAAATTAAAATAATGAAGGTGAAAATAGTTGGTAAACTTTAAGTTATTCCTGAAATGTAGGAAAAAAGAGGGGAATAAATTTTTTTTTGTTAATAAAAAAAATTGTTTTTTGATAAAAAAATTGTGTGTTTTATTCATAATATTGTAAAATGTACAATGTACAATTAACATTGGTGGTTGGCAGTTGAAGCGTATCAAATGCTTGTGCAAGTTGATGGTGACACGGCTTGGCTCATCAGCATTTTCGTTCTTATGAAGAAGTGAAAAAATGGATCGATTCGTGGATCGCCTCAAAAGACACATCATTTTTTCGAGATGGAATTCGAAAATTGCCTGAGAGATGGGAAACAGTCGTAATCAGCGATAAAAAATACTTTGATTAATCTGATCTTTCATTTTGTTTTGAAATAAATGCATTTTTGATAACAAAAAACGGACCGAATTAAGTTGTACTCCCAATATAGTGCCCTTTGAAAAGTATTGATTTCCCATACATTCAACGTACACTTTCAGATTTATCGACGACTCGAGAACAATCGTTATTAACTCGTACTCTGTGGTATTTTGCGGCAATTGCTCGCGTTAAATGTAGTGTGATTCTCCATTGGACTTTGATCATTGGAATGATGACTGCCAGCAGCAAACAATTGCTTATCACTGAAAAGGAATATGCGAATTCATCATTTTATTGACTTTCATTTTACAAACCATTGTACAGAGATCGCAATGCAATTTAACGCACAGAGTTTTAGTTCGAAGCCAGGTATATATTTGACGATATTTCCAACAAAATTATTTAATTTTAAGATTTCCTGTAAAGTACGTCCATATTAAGCGGGATTCAGTAATGCATTAAATTCGAAAAACCTCATTTTCATCAAGAAATCACCAAGACGCACTGGAAAGATTAATTATATTCTCCGAATCGACATGCTTCTTCATAGAAGCAACGTGGAGAATAGGCACAGTATCTAATGGGATGCAATTCCCTTTGCCATCTGCTCTCAATTCATTGTGAACTAATTTTTTTTTGTATATTCTTTGAAACTGAGCAGCACTAGGGTTGTTGTTATAACCGCCCTGAGATTGCACACATGAAAATAATAATTCTACGTGATCTTGGCTCAATTTGTAAACCGGCAAGTACAGGGTGGGCCATCTAGCGTTTTAAATTTGAACTATCTGTATTTCGACATTGGAAACGTCAAATACCATTCGGAAAGTGACAGATATTCAGTAAACAGTCTAAAATTTACGAAATGAGTCGCTATTCGCTAGAAGGAAACTGGGAAATATTGAAAACTTTTTTCCAAACTGGTGAGTCTTCAACCCAAACTGTGAGAAATTTGGCAAAAAAAATGGACAGACAAAAAGTGCCATCAGCTCAATTTGTGCAACAATTTGTCAAGCGTGTGCGTGAAACTGACTCGTTGGTGGATAAACCAAAACATCAACGTTCATTTCCCGCGCGTTCACCCGAAAATATTGCGACTGTGGCTGAAAGTGTTAGTGAGAATCCATCCACCTTAACTCGCCGTCGATCGCAAGAATTGAACATTCCACGAAAAACTTTGCGACGAATTTTGCAAAAAGACCTCGCTATGAAGCCATATAAAGTTCAATTGGTGCAGCAGCTGAAGCCACTTGACCATCCGAGCCGTCTACAGTTCGCAGATTGGGCGGAAGATCGTTTGACCGAGGATGGTCAATTTTACCGAAAAATCATCTTTTCGGACGAGGCTCATTTCCTCCTCGGTGGTTACGTTAACAAGCAGAATTGTCGCATTTGGGGCACAGAAAAACCCTCTGGAATGTTTCTTTTTAATATTAATGGAATCAATGCGCCGCCCATCGGAACGAAATGAAACATTTTTTAAGCTTAAAGAAAAAATTAAGTTTTTAAAACGTGACGTGACCGCGTGAGCCAACAAACCCCTAATTGAACACGGATGGTGGGTCAGCAAGTGTGGAGAAGCTCTTAAAATGGTTGATTCGCTGATGCTACAATGTACAATCAAGTCTATCTCCATTATCAATTATAGATCTTTAAAAACAAACAAACAAAAACAAACCAAAATCCGGCAATAGCCACCAATGCAGCGGAAACGCTAACGCTTTCTGTTATGTTTGCAGCGAATATGTCACTCAAAAATGTCGAAGAAATATTACAGATTCAATCAAAATACTGTATAGAGGGGTACTTCCACCCCAGTTAGTCACGTGAGTACCCCCACCAACCGCCGAGCTGCATGCACAGCTCTCCTCACCGCTCGCGGACGGCATAAAAGGAGGGTCGGAGGACCGAGACGGGGCAGTTTGCCCGGTGCAGCGATCCGACTTACACTGAAGCGTCGCTCTAGGCGGACAGCATAGAGATGCCTCTCCTCATAGATGGTCCCATAGGAAGGTATCTCCGACCCCGACCGCCACACACCTAGTGGAGCCGGATCGAGAATCACGGATGGGTGTCCCCACGGTCGACTCTCGGTGGGAGCTGACACCCAGTTTTGTGTGCCCCTGACTGGACGTTGCTCCAGGCGAAGCCAGGCGTTGACCGACGGGACAGACATAACCGTGCCTGCGTCGAGTAACACTGGATGGGTGCCCCCATGATTGGTCCTCGGCGAAGAGCAGAGCTCAACGTCAGGTGCCCCTGATCGAGTTCTGCCCCGGTCCGGTTACCGACGTGCCACCCGGAAACCCCGACCTCGCAGTAGAACAATAGTGTTAAGGTATGAGGTCCAAAATTACATACTAGAAACTAACTATACTAGACTAATTCAAAAATGTTTAGGGAAAATACAAATTTTATTCTTTTTTAACGATAATGACCATTTTTCAAATTTGCTGATTTTTCTAAATCATTTCAGTCGATTATGCCGATCATTAGAAGAGTGTATCACTGTACGTGATAACGGAACTCTACAATATCGACCTTATCAACCTATGATTCAGAATTAATTTAACGTTATTTAAAAATAGATGGTATTTTCCAATATAAATTGAAGAAATTTTTCTGTTCCTTTTTTCACAGAAAAATTTCTTCATTTTTCAAATTTGTTTGTAAAAAACATAATGATTAATATTTCAAGACTGCGATGAATAAATAAGTGCATGTTGAGAGTTTAAAAAGTAGTTTAGTACCTTGAATTAGACATTTTTAGTATATATCTATGTTTGTGAAAATAAATATTAAAGAATTTTGAAAATCTTTCTGTGGAAAAAGAGACGCTTTCGACTGCGCTGGGATTCGAGTCCACGTCTTTCGATTGCCGCTCGACTGCTCTAACCACTAAGCTACACATAATTTGTGAAAATATTTTAGATCATAAAAGGACATTTTTATTTAATTAATTATTATAATTTTATTAATATTTCTTAACGCTGCTAAATACTAAATGTTCTCAGTTTTATAAACATTAAAGTCAAAGAGTTTACATAAATGTATTGCGCTCTAACAAACATGTAATTTTGGTAGAAAATATAATGTTTATTAAGATGTGTGATGTGTGAAAAATATTTAAATCATATTTGCGCATAAAATAAATACAATAAAAAGTTTATATAGACTTAGAAGTATTATAAAAACACTTTATTTATTTATTTAAGACGATATCGTCTTATGGTTTTTATTGGCATGTTTTTTAGTTGCAAGATTGGCCTTTTTTGAAGGCCTATACACTTTTTTAAAAGTTTTCTTCCTCTAAACTGTCTTTGCCGTCAATAGTACTACTCTAAATTATATTTTCCGTGAATGCTCTCTCCATCCTTCAAGCTTGATCATAGTTCTCTGAAATATAAAAGCAAAATTCAAAATGATATCACTTTAATGTTGAAGTGGAGTGTAACAGTTTTATAACAGTTATTGTATATAATAACATTCTTAAACGCTCACCGACTTCTTTTGAAACAGCAACCTTGAATCCTTTCTAATGTGATTCAGGTGCTGACGATATTTCGATCATTTCTTGTAGTTTTCCGTATTCTTTAAAGTTTGGATAAAATGTATACAATGCATTTTCCAATGGATAGGTTGAGGAAATTGGAACGACATTGATCAAAGTTTTTCGACGCTTGTTCTTGCGTGTGGAAGAAAATTACAACATAAGTTGTTTTTTCAGCAAATTCCACTTTCTCTGCTACGTTCATTCTGAGAAAAATCTTCAACTAAACCGTAATTAAAAGAGTCTCCTTAGGTCCTTATCTACAATACAAGAAACTGTTTCAAAACTAAGGAAGTAACTACAATCTAGAAATAATTCATTATTCCACAGATGGTGCAGGGCAGCACCTTAGAAACAAATATAGTTCCAAACTATTGTAAATATCTTATAAATTTCAATATCTTTTTCAAATATTATATAGATTTAAAAACCTTTTAAGATAAATGTGCAGTTGTGACAATATAAATATCTAAATTTTGTTTAGAAATCAGTAAGTGTAATGAACTTCGTACTTTGAAATTTCAACTAAAATACATTGCCCACAATCGTATTCCTTTTCAGATACAGTAAAACCCCGTTTATCGCAACACCTTCTAATCAAATGCCTCCCGTTTATCGCAAAAACGGAGGGGTTCCCACTTCTTCGCCACCAGCTTGAACAACTGATTATCAGCACATGCGCCTAAACGAATAGTTTCACCCGCTTTCGCTGTTTATCATTTTTTACAGTCGTGTTTCAATAACCTCGAATGCGTTTTTTTATTGTCATTATATGTGCAATTATAAATGAGTGAAAACGTGGAACCGAACGATGGTACGTAAACGACTAGTACAAACAATAAATTTTAATTACTTTAAAGCTTACATATTTCTCTCATAATTTTCGAATGCATGATTGAATTTTTTTCACTAGAAATATTCCCGCATTTTGTAAAACAATTGATTCGCAATTGGTAAAGCGATTGCTGTACTAGGCACAATTCATGCTATAATTTGTTATAATAATATACATTGAAATGTGAAAAATTTATATATTTTTCTGTTACATATAAAACACAAATATGTAGCAATATATACATAAACGATAGTTTGGAATGAACTGCTAAATAAAAAATTTCAAAAACATTTATGCATTTCATGAGAAAAAAAATGTACCTCTCAAAACAAGTACGGATTCCAAAGACGCTTAAAAAATGTAATAAAATCCTTTTAATAAATTAATGGCTACAAATAATTTCATTTCACCCTAATATACGAAAATTCATATAAATATATGCATCACAAATTTAAAAGTGAGGGGTATTCCCGCCTATCCTTAAGAATCACGTGACCACTCCTTCTACTAATAAGAAGGGAAAAAAATGGTAAGGTTTATTGCGATAAACGGGAGAGACAAGTTGCAATAAACGGGAGTTGCGATAAACGGGGTTTTACTGTATTCCTATTTGATATTCTCTTGTAAATAAAAACATGAAACTGCATAGAATTACAGGCAGTATTTAGCTTAGCGATTGGCCATTTCCGGAAATATCGTAAACAGCTTAGGCTATCGGTCAAAAGGGGCTGCGCCGGTACTACGCCCAAATAAATACAAATAAAGTAAAATGTATTTCTCTTCTTAGAAAATAGCATAAGCCATATACAATAGATAACAAAATTCTAAATTAATAAGAATGTAAAAATGTTCAGAATTTATCACGAAATTAATATTATTTTTTACATTCTTTTATAGAGAAAATTTGCTCATATGTTTTATTAATAAAGAATTTCTAAGCCTACTTGTATAGAAGCTAATGTTGTAAATCATGTTACGTACGAATAATTTAACTTTAATATAAATAAAAATATTAAATTCAAATACTGTTACGAGCAAACGTAAATGAAAACATAGCAAAATAAAACCTACAATAAATAAGGTGAAATATTTAAGTGATATTTCACTTGAAATCAAAAGAACGACGAAAAGTTCATTTGCGCTTCTCGTAACCTGATATATATATATATATATATATATATATATATGTGTGTGTGTGTGTGTGCCCCTTTATGAGTATAAGGATATAATTAGATTTCGGAATGTTTTATATATATATAATTTTTAGATTTTAGGATGTTTCCCAACTTCCCAGGTCGTTGAACCGACCCCTTGACAGTTTATGCTGAGCGCGCAACAGCGCTCAGGTTACGAGAAGCGCAAATGAACTTTTCGTCGTTCTTTTGATTTCAAGTGAAATATCACTTAAATATTTCACCTTATTTATTGTAGGTTTTATTTTGCTATGTTTTCATTTACGTTTGCTCGTAACAGTATTTGAATTTAATATTTTTATATATATATATTAGGGTGGTCCAAAATGGCGACTTTTAAATAAATGCAAACAATCCCCCCAAAAAGTTTCGAAATCCAAAAAAATAAAGGTCCTATTTTTTCTTTTTTCAAAATTTTGATTTTATATGGTGCCTGTTGGGACTTGAAATTTGCATGGGAAAATGCATGGGAAAAAGTCACTTTTTGGTATTTTTCGAATAATTGTTCAGGGTTAGGGAAAAGTTGACATTAAAGTTATAAGGCTTCTAGAGTACTTTCCAACGAAGAATTTGACCTATCATACATATGGATTTAACGCCCCTAACACACCCCCACGATGCCCTGAAAACTACCCTTAAATCGAAAAATGTACATTCTTCAGGAAATTGACTCTTTTAAGCAGTTTTTCTCCTTTTTTTTCCGGAAATTATTACTATAGGTCTATTGGAATGTTTACAAATGTTTTTTAGTTAATTTCCATTTATTTAAATAAATTCTATTTGTTTAAATAATATGTTCTCCTATAAAATTCGTTTTAAATCTGTTCTCTGAGATCGGAATGGCAGTTTATTATCTGAAAGTAATTTTATTTATTAATTTATTTCTTTCTATTGTTTAAACAATTAATTATTATTAATTTTCTACTTTTTTGCAATTTATGGTAAAAAAGTCAGCTTTTCTTATGATAAACCTATATATTTTAATTTCAAGGTATCCTCTATACATTATCTAATAAATCCTAAATTGTTTAAACAAATTTAATTTGTTTAAACAAATTTTTTTTCTTCAATTCGACTAAAATTCTGGTTTTTTCTAATAAACATATATATTTTAATTTCAAGGTATCTTCTCTACATTATCTGATAAATCCTAAATTTTAGGCGAATTGATGAAAAAAATTTCTTTAAACAAATTAAATTTGTTTAAACAATTTAGGATTTATTAGATAATGTAGAGAAGATACCTTGAAATTAAAATATATATGTTTATTACAAAAAACAAGAATTTTAGGCGAATTGAAGAAAAAAAAATTGTTTGAACAAATTAAATTTGTTTTAACAATTTACGATTTATTAGATAATGTATAGAGGATACCTTGAAATTAAAATATATAAGTTTATCACAAGAAAAGCTGACTTTTTTACCATAAATTGCAAAAAAGTAGAAAATTAATAATAATCCATTGTTTAAACAATAGAAATAAATAAATAAATAAATAAAATTACTTTCAGATAATAAACTGCCATTCCGATCTCAGAGAACAGATTTAAAACGAATTTTATAGAAGAACATATTATTTAAACAAATAGAATTTATTTAAATAAATGGAAATTAACTAAAAAACATTTGTAAACATTCCAATAGACCTATAGTAATGATTCAAATTCAAATTCTTCGTTGGAAAGTACTCTAGAAGCCTTATAACTTTAATGTCAACTTTTCCCAACTCTGAGCAATTATTCGAAAAATACCAAAGAGTGACTTTTTCCCATGCATTTCCCCATGCAAATTTCAAGTCTCAACAGGCACCATATAAAATCAAAATTTTGAAAAAAGAAAAAATAGGACCTTTATTTTTTTGGATTTCGAAACTTTTTGGGGGGATCGTTTACATCTAGCATCAAAAAAATTTTTGTAATGCATTTTTGGACCACCCTAATATATATATATATAATATTATTTCAACGTTTTTTTGTATTATGTTAATTACATTATTACATATGTGTATGTGTGTATGTATGCAGGTGCATGTATGTATGTATATGTGTGTATATATATATATATATATTTAGGAATCGACACGAAAATGTACAAGGGGATGGGTGGATGTAATGATTGTTATAAGAAACTAAATTGTGGAATGAGAGAATGAAAGAATGATGCGCACAGGTGGGTAGGATAAGGACGGAGAAGGACGGAGAAGAAAAGAAGAAGAGAAAGAATCAAAATGATTTTACTAGCAGACACGTGAGCCAAAACTTAAAGGTTGTGAGCGCGCGTGAACCCTTGCGGCGACGCCATGATAACCTTACGTCTGCCGTAAGCAGCTTACGCTCATCCGTACGCCCCTACTCTGGCGATTCCTAGGCACGTTAAAAACCATTCAGTGAGTTCTTTTATTGCTGGCATCGATGTTATATGCTAAAATAATGTCTTTTATGTTATTACCCCTAACTAAAATCCACTAAATACCTTTCCTGTAAATAAAAATTAATTTAAAATTTGAACAACGAAATATCGTTAGCCAGTGAGTGACGTATTGCCATAAAACCAGAACCAACATTTTCCTGAAAATATGAGAAATTTTTAAGGCATCACGCCCTAAATTAAAAATATAAACATATAAAATTCTGGAGTTAGAACAATCCAGGAATCATTATAAATTAATAAAATGGCCAAGTCAACAAAATTTCTCACTTGGCAACAGACGAAAGAAATTTCGAAGCTACCAAGTATTTGGCGAGTTCAGTGTCAGCACAAATTCCTTTCCCATGGACATCACGCCACAAGAAATAATTCTAAGTCATCACTATTCCCCACCTGAATAACATTGATGCGAGTCAACGAGGTAAATTAATTTTAAATCAAAATCGCAGTCTGACGAGCTTCTTACTCTGGGTAAGAACTCTAAAGAGCAAGACACGGTTCTTTGCATTCGCCCGTCCGTGGTTCGGAACAAGTACGTCCTATCACCTGGATAGTTGCCTTAGATTCGTAAAAAGACGTAGCCAGGGTCACAAATTGGGAATTGCACTTGGGCGGACGTAAATACTTCTAAAATCTTTCCTCCGGCGAAAGCCGTTCACGGGGTTGTCGCGCTAAAAAATTATACAAGTAAAATTTTTATACTGTGCGTGTACAGCCTGGCGTTGAAAACAAAATTCCGAAAAATAATCCTGTCGTCGAATCTCAAAACGACGAGAAGATATTTTTCGAAAAGCCACATTAAGGTTATAAACGATTCAAAGTGGAGAAAGAACACAATTTAAAAGTACTGTGTTCTTTCTGGTTCGGAACCATCCATCTTTTAATTTTTATAAAATTAATAAGGAAAAGTGTCGAGAATTCGTGTGCGTGTGTGTTAGTTGCAACCACGCGCAACTGGTGAAAAATAAACAAGAGTGACTAGTTTTAGTCACGCATCACAGAATTTTTAAAAGCCCAGCTGAGTCAGAAAATCAAGGGTGACATCGAAGACAGCTTTTTTCCCCAGCTCTTGTCCTACCAACTGGTAGAATTAACTACAAATATCGGTAAGCTGTATCGGTCCCAAATTATAATATTTTATTTGAATGTAGAAGCAAAATCTTTCGATTGAGCCCTTCCGAAATTTAGTAGATATTTTTTTTTCACCTAAATTCTAGCATTTTATTTTATTTTGGTAGCCAGTAGAGTTAGCAAAGATTCCGAAAACGATCCTACTTAAAAATAAAAAAAGGGACACGAAAGTGTCCTACAGTTTGTGAAGCCTCCGCGTACACTTTTTCATCTTTTAAATAAATGTTAATTTATTATTTATAATATTTAATTATTTATTTATCCTTACCACCCGTGCGTAACAAATACCCGTTCGTTTGAGGCTCCAAACTGCCAAACTTCAATTTAGAAATAAAAATTAAATAAATCAAAATTTGTCTTCATCTTGAGGTCGTGTTTGCCCTCTCCTCTGACTGAGGAGGCTATACCCTGTACAAAAGAAAACCTTTTTGGAAAAAATGAATGAAGGGATGAAAATGAAGGCAATAAAATTATTCCCAGTTCTTGAATTTATTTGGTCACACAAAAGTTAATAGAATAGAATATATATATACAGGGTGTCTAAAAAGTCCCGGGACGGTTGGATATTTCCTCAGGTAAAATATTTTTCAAAAAAGTGAAGGTCATTCCTGAAGTAAATTTCAACAAGGAATTCAATGGCGACCTTCATTTTGACCTTGAAGTTGACCTTCATGACTTTTTGAAGGTCAACTTTCTTTTTTAAAATGGAACCCCCCTTTTTTACATCTGCAATCGATAGAGCGGAAAATTTTACGTTCAGATACGTACCCAAGGCATAGGTCAATTATAACGTTCAAGGTCAATTAGAGGTTATTTTAAATTAACAAAGTTTTCCAAGAGGTCAGTGCAATTCCTGAAGTATTTTTCAACGGGGAATTCAAAATTGACCTTCATTTTGACCTTGAAGTTGACCTTCATGTCTTTTTGAAGGTCAAATTTGTTTTTTTTAAATGGAAACCCCCTTTCTTCACATCTGAAATTGATAGAGCGAAAAATAATACTAATTTTCCGCTCTATCGATTGCAGATGTAAAAAAAGGGGGTTTCCATTTGAAAAAACAATTTCGTATCTTAATATGAACGCACCCTTAAACTTTTTTAATGAACTTTCAATGTCAAAACGTTAGTGAAAGTCAACATTTTCATCATGGTGAAGTTCACGAGCCAGCAACGTTTGAAAATTATTAAAAACTACTACCGAAATTCTGAGTCGGTAGTCGCAACTTTGAGAGCGCTCACTCCAATTTTCGGCCGTAATAATCGTCCCACCCGACAGGCTGTGCGTGCTATAGTGGATAAATTCCAGACCAAATTTACACTATTGGACGTTCCGGTGTCAAAAGGACGTCGTATTGCTCGAAGCAAACAAATAATCGCAGCCGTAAGTGCATCGATTCAAAATGAGCCAAATCAGTCGATTCCACGTCGTTCTCAAGAATTGGGCATCGCTCAACCGACACTGTGGCGTATTATGCGAAAATATCTTGGTCTGCATGCTTTCAAGATTGAATTGACTCAAGAACTAAAGCCACCCTGTTCTGATGTGAACCGTATTCCAGTGAAGGCGTTCTGCATCGACCGGAACAAATGGTAGTCAGAAGGCGCAAGGTCTGGGCTATGAGGCGGGTGGGGTGAAACTTCCCATCCACTGTTTTCCAAATAGTTCTTAACCGGAATAGCAACATGGGGCCGAGCATTGTCATGATGGAAAATTATTGCCTCGTGTTCGGTCGCATATTCCGTATGTTTTTCGGCTATTGCTCTCTTCAAACGGATTAATTGTGTTCGGTAGCGTTCTCCATTGACAGTTTTCTGCATATTAAAGTAATAAAGAAGAACTCCCCGCAAAAACTCCTTTTCAGGCACAAAGTTCGACATATTTGAGTGGAAAAAAATTATTGTTGTTTACGCTTCAAATGAATGACATATATTGAAAAAGGCGCACAATGACAGTAGCTTTCCCACGCATGTTCGGAATATTGGGACGATGAAATAATAATCAAGTTACGCCATCTCTTAGCAAACCACACGAATTAAGTTATAGATCCAATAGAATAGAATATATATATTAACTGGAACGATACCTGCTAGTCCTTACAGTAAGTTTTTCTTATATCTACCAACTCTAGGAGATTTGCAATTTGCACATATACGCGCGCACGCAAACCGACACCACTATATTCACATTCTGTTAGGTTTAATAAGAAAAAATAACGGTCGGCTTTTAGCCAGAAAAGGGTTGAGTACTTCTAAACTCGCTCTTTTTACCGCTAAAATTTCCCTATTAAATCTAATTCAAATATTTTATGAAAATTATCACTATCGTTTTGAGATTCAGTAGTATTAATTTTTTGCGATTTCTCGCTGCCTTGTTCTGTTTTATTAATCGAATTGGACTTTAAAATAGTCCGCCGAAGATAGATATATTAAAAATATATTTTCATATATTTTAATATATCTTATATATTGCCTCCGTCCAGATCAAGGCTTTTGTCTTTTACGTCCGCCCTACACGTTTCGTAAAATATTCCGATAGGCAATTTTACGAGTTTTAATCAACTATCGAATCTGAAAACTGTCCGCTCCAGACCGCAGACGGGCACGATGAAAGAGAAGTATTTTCTTTACTACTCTAAGGTCTGATCGGTATCGAGCTGTTTAGAGGACTGCGAATTGGATTTTGCCTTGATCCGTTTTACTAGTTCATCGCGAGGTGATCATGGTAGGGTTTTTTTTATGATTAAGGAGTTAATGATTGGACAGAGGTAATAATGGTAAGGAGGATTTAGGAATTTGCACAAATGCTGATGTGGTTTGCGCCATTTGCTGATTTTTAGATGGCAATTATTTCTCCCCTCTTTCTACACCTATCGTGAGAAAGGAAATGTGCTCATCAATTTTTAGTATTTGATGCATGGCCATCAAATTGTAGAGACGATTTTAGTTTCTAATGTATTTCAGAGTAAATCGAAATATATATATAATTAGTCTAGGCTTATAATCATTAGGTGGATTAAAGCTTTAACATTATTATTCAAGTATACAGATGAGCCTTGGGTTTTAGTTTCAAAAAGCACGTGGCCTTTGCGGCGGGAGATCAGCTGGGAAAGCATTTGAGCAAGGATAGGTGTATGAGGAGGAGATACAATTATGAAATGTATGCTAGCCTCGCGATGCACAGCAAAGCGCATCAAGAAATTTTTAGAGAGACCAGTATATTAGGCATATGCATAGGCGAACGAAAGGAGGAATTGGCAAACGGCAGAAAGCTGTGGCGACAAACAGTGCTCTCTCTTTCCTATTCTATTTGTACATTCTATCGTGGTAAAATAGTCGCGAGTCTGCTATTGCTCATTCTTTTTCCTATTCTATTCTTTCTCCGCTCATCCTAGTTCTTATATCATCGCTCTCACCCTACACTCATTCTTCGTTTTTCTCTCATTTCATACCTTTATAGTTCATAGCGATCGAGTGCCTATGCACTCTCGCTATCAATTAATCTACTTTATAATACATTAATGCACCTGAAGAACATAGGGGTGAACTCTTCTTACCTTTCAAAGTTTTATTAATTGAACGTGTTTAAATAACTGGAAAAGTTAATAAATAAAAGTATACGCCTCAAGACCAGCTCGTATGTCCAGAAGTTCTGAGTTGCATTAGCCATTGTTACGCACGCTCAAAGGTGTGCATTTAATTCACTTCTAAAAGCAATCGATATTCTATAAATTAAATTTTACTCATCAATAAAAACATTTTCCAAAAAATATTGCACACTTTGGACCGCCCGTAACAAATTAATCAAGTTAATTTGAAATATTGATTTTATATTGAAAATTTTTTATCTTACGGCCAGAAACACAACTAAATCACGCATAATGTTAAAAGAGTTTATGTACAGAAGAAGAATTCCGGTTCATAATTTATGAAAATATATATATATAAATATTACACATTTCTCAAAACTTTAAATTCACTTTATGAAACTCTAGGAAAATCATATTATTTCGATTTAAATTATTAAACTAAGCTATCTCTCCGTACAATTATATATATATGCAAAAATATTTTAAAAACGCAAAATATAACAGTAATTCAAATATATATAATTTCTAGTTCGAATCATAGTCAATTCCAGTATTCATATTTGAAATACATATATATTCTATATAACAAATTGATTTCCAGTGTAACATAGTTAAGTAATATATAAGAATAATACATGCGTAAACTAAATACAGGTTTTAGTTAATAGTATTTACTAACTAAAATTAGTAAATCTGTTACCGAACTAATTATTTCAAAGTTAATTAATTTAATTTTTAATAATAATCAAATTTATGTAAAATTCCATTTTTATATAGCAAAACTGTACAAATGTCGCTATCTTTGAGGAGGTTTGTGAACCTGGAGAAAACTTGGTACGGCCCACAAGGCCCGTAAAACTTAAACGCCCCCGAATTTTCACTCTAGAGGAGGTTGGGGCGTAACTAGGCTTGCCTATCTAGGCCAATAGAGAGCTAAGACAGCTACCCTCAGACTTTTGTGACGTCCTAGGGATATCACACAAATATTTAATTTATTAAGTTTAAGCCTGAGCTTTCGCTAAATAGCTGGGACCCTTTAGAAAAAGCTCTTTTACCTAGGGGAAATTATTTATGTACTTGTATTGAAAGAAATGGTTTTCCTAGAACTCCAACCAAGCTGGAACTTAAAAGAAAAACCAGGAAGGTTTTAGGAAGGAAAAAGGAGCAATCCGGTCCTCGTACAGGACCATGGACTCTCCTTGGAGGATAAAAAATTATCGTTCGATAAAAAAAAACAGACTATATATAATATTAACAGAATGACAGAAGAAAAAGGTAGAGATAGCAACGAAAATTGGCACTTACTTTTTCTTTATTCTGAAGAAAAAACCCTGAGGAGCCTCAACCGAAGATGGGATTGAAGGTCTGCCACTTGTAGACCTGGAGCTGGTTGGACCAAAAGTTTGAGAGCAAAGTGGTTTTAAAAAATCATCTGCGAGGAATAAAAACCGATTGAGACTTGAAATTTTAACTTTATGAAAACAACCGAACAACCAAACAACCGAAATGTGAAAGAGAGAGAAATGCTTTCTGGATTTGTTTTTGAAAAACTGGCTGACTAAAAGTCAGCGAGTGACTGACTAACCGAGAGATTTTTTGGTCCTTTTAAAAAACTAATCCACGCCCTAATCTCCTCGCTTTTCTATTTCCCAACCCCTTGAAGGTGGCTAATTTCTTATATGATTGGTTTATCAAATTTTTAAGTCTCTTATTCGGCTCTTTGGGAAACTCCTTATAGAAATTAGCCGCCCACGTGCTCGTGTGGTTGGTAACTCCCATAAGTGCTTAAGTGCGGGGGAGTGTCTTATCTTTAAGTTGTTTTTGACTCCCCTCAAAAAATGGCTCTTCAAGTACCTTTCCCATCTCCAAACGAGGCTACTAATTCCTATTTTTTAACAATAATTTCTAATACATATAATTTGTTGCTTAAATTCACTCAGACTTACACTGACTAAATGTACAAAGATAAACCCTAAATGTATTGTATAAGAAGTTTAGTCAAATTTTACAATAATTTTTGTTAATATGTATCGCAACATTCTGCAGTTCAAATGCTTGTAAGAAGAATAAATGAGTATTAATAAGAGATGATAGTATATAAACTTAGGCTCTGCGCATAAGATGGTCAGTTAAGTTGGTTAATGGGCATTAACGATTAAATATATTAAATTTATAATATTTAACTAGGTCTTCAAAAGTAATCTTTCTTCTTTTTCTTTTTGTAAAAAAAAAAAAATAACTTTCCCACGCGAGAAACATCTGTTTAATCTAGTTAAAGTTCTGTACGTCAATTGGTCCTGGGAAAGTTTATATTAGAAGGGTTGAAGAAATCTGGAAATCTACTCTTCTTTCATTTTTTTACCTTTTTCCATTAAGTTCTGCAATTGAGGAGGGTGCTTCAAGAACCGCCTTAGCGCGCGGCAGCGCACGGCCTAGTCCAACCGAAGATTGACGAAGGCTCAAATCGGGGAGAATTTTTAAAATTTCTCAAATTTTAAATTGACTGATACCAATCTATAGAAAATTTTACTGCGCTTTTTTTATATGTAATATTTCCATTTAATTTTTGCATGGTTTTGAGTTATCTATCAAAAACGTCATTTTTTTACTAACCTGAAAAACAATAAAATTTTGTCTTCAACTCGCGAAAATAAAAAAACCACTGAATATTTTCTAACAAAAATTTAGCACGTAATTTTTCAACTCTTTTCAAGTCCGAATAAATGATTTAGAAGTGTTCATTTCAATTTAGGACTGCTTTGTGATTTTTTGAAAAAAAAAGTTCCAATTTTTTTAGGACTAACTTCGGATTAAAAAAGAGTCGTGGGTACTTTCGAGTTGAAAAAACTTGTTGCGACAAAGTTGTTCCTTATTTATCAAAGAAGTTTTTTGGAGAGTTTTAGATAAAAATATTCATTAGGTAAAAAATGGGAGGAGTTTTTATATTGCCGTCCGTAAAAGTGGCACAGCCCGACCAGCCTCAGCGGGCGTGTAATGTACGGCGTTGCATCTTAGTTACGTTCTGACGCAACGATGATTGTGAAGTATTTTTTATTAAAACCATGGATAACTTAATTCATTCAGTTTTTTAAAATAAAAAAAACCTATGCAAGTATTTTTTTAATAGGCATGACTGTACTTTTTAGGTAGGCAAACGATTAAAAAACAGGATTTACAGAATTTTTAAATATTTATTTCAATTATTGACAATAGTTATAAACCAGCTTATAATTAATCGTTTTTCTTTTCTTTCAGATGCTATTTACTGCATTTATTTTGTTCGATATGAGTTTCAATGTCTCTTTTTTTACAGGTCTATTCTTACTTTTTACTTTTAATTTTTCTTTTTTTACTTTCAAATTTTTTTCCTTCATAGTGTTTTTTTCCTTTTTCAATGTAGATTTTTCTTGTTTTATTTCTTCTTTGATAAACGTTGAATTTAAGATTTGTCTTGAATATGTTTGGCCTTCAGGAGTGCAATACGGTAATAGTTTTTGAAAATCATCATATTTTTCTTTAGAAATTCCTTTCGTTTTTGCTGAAATAGCTGTTAATAAAATGTCCACAGATTGAGTCTTATTTATCTTACTTGTTTTGTGTAGTCCTTTATAAGAGTTAAAATAATCTATTTGACCATCGGGATAATAGATAATTTTTTTTACTTTACTTATTTGTATTTTTTTCAATTCCGAATCAATCGGTAATGTCGATTCATAATCTCTTATGCCTAATTTTGAGACGTCTATCATTTCAAAAGGAGGATCTCGTGACTCTCTAATCAAATCTACGTATTGTTGTACGGTTTCAATGTATTCTTCCGAATTTTTTTTTTTGCCGTACAAGCCGAAATTCCTGTCACATTGACAATATGAATGTCCTCTAACTGGAAACAGATGTTGAATTTCGATTTGGTATTTTTTTGATAGTAAAGAATAAAATCGTAAAGACAAATAATTTCTATTTTGACCACCAGCTGCATCAGAATACAAAAAAATTTTATTATAATAATTTTTTTCCAGTTCTTTTTTAATTACAAATTCAACAAAATTGCACACGGCATTGGTCCCCTTTTTCATATTTCCTTCTAAACAATAAAACATATAACTATTAGTTGATTTAAAAACATGTACGTTGAAAATATACAACCAGAGCAGTCTACGAAAAAATTGTTCATTAACTGGCAGTTTCGGTAATGGCAGATTTTGGCCAAAATCGAATTCACAGTGAAGCACTGACTCAGTTGACAACATTAAAGGCTTTATAGCTCTATAATCTGCTACGAGTGATTTGTGTTCATCATACTCTTTTTTATTATTCAGGCTTTTCACGTATGTGTAACAAAGATTACACACATCTGTTCTAGGAGTTCCGAACGAAAAATTGACATGGCGATTAAAATATTTAGAAAATGTTTTTTCATCTATCAGAATATCAGAATCGCCTGTAACTGCCGCATAATAATCAAGAAATGAAATATATAATGTGTGTAGCGTTATTGAAGAGTCATTAAAATAATTTAGTTGAGTTTTTTTGAGGCTGTAATGAGACTTATGATGAGGTATGATTTCACAATGTTGTTGGATTAATTTTTTAACACATTCGGTCACGTTCACACGTTGATTTCCGTGTTTTCCTCGCCTGTCAGCTAAACTTTCACCTTGAATGATTTTTTTTTGTATTGTTTTGAGTCTTGAATTATCAACTTGAAATAGATTACAAATAAAAGTTTTGCACAAATCAACGCTAGCGCCCTCATTACGACAGAAAAAATTCCATTGTGTACGTTTATTTTTATCTGCACATTTCTTTTGTTCCATCATTGAGTATAATAAAACATTACTAGCTTGATAATCTTCACACCAAAACACTGTATATAACTCCTTTTGCTTTTCCACGCCGATTTTAGAGAAGCATTTCTTTTTACAACAACTTACTACTTCTGTAAACACTTTTTTTTCTTCAATCTTTCCCGAGTCTTTTATATATTCTTCTCCCTACATAGTATTCGAAATTATTAATCAAATTATGTTTCATTACTGTTTTTTACTTTAAAATATTTAATTACAACAAATGCTTACACTTTAAAAAAAAAATATTCATGAAAATTCGCGCGTGCGGATACTTCTACTTTTTACTAAATAATTTTATCGGTCAATTTTTTCCTTTCAAATCAATATTTATAATGATGTTTTACCTTATTTCTGTTAGTTTTTGCAACGTTCCTTTTCCATGCCTTTTCATCTCTCATTTTCTTTCGACCAAGTTTACCATTACTTTCAGACATTTTGCCTCTGAATAAATCAATTTTATTGATGCAGATTATAGAACTTTGTATTACTAATCCAGAAGGTCCCATAAAATTTAATAGTAACACTGTTCTTATATAACCTAACCACACTCGAAAGATCACTGGGAATGCAAGAAGTATACTGCTTATCTTTAACAAGGTAATGCTTACTGTCATTGTCAAATTCATTTGTTTTTATTCTTGATATAACAAGAGCTATTCGCAAACGCTATACGTGTTTTACTATATGCATGCACGTGTGAAGATATTATGTCATTTTCATTTGACAGCTATGTGAAATGAAATTCAAAATAATTTTCTTTTTTATGTAAATTACTTTTTATTTCAGATAAAATCAATTTTTGATTAAAAAAAAATGTTACATTGAATTACACGCCCGCTGAGGCTGGTCGGGCTGTGCCACTTTTACGGACGGCAATATAAAAACTCCTCCCATTTTTTACCTAATGAATATTTTTATCTAAAACTCTCCAAAAAACTTCTTTGATAAATAAGGAACAACTTTGTCGCAACAAGTTTTTTCAACTCGAAAGTTCCCTCGACTCTTTTTTAATCCGAAATTAGTCCTAAAAAAATTGGAACTTTTTTTTTCAAAAAATCACAAAGCAGTCCTAAATTAAAATGAACACTTCTAAATCATTTATTCGGACTTGAAAAGAGTTGAAAAATTACGTGCTAAATTTTTGTTAGAAAATATTCAGTGGTTTTTTTATTTTCGCGAGTTGAAGACAAAATTTTATTGTTTTTCAGGTTAGTAAAAAAATGTCGCGGAAGAAAGCTATTGCCTTTAGAGGGACTGATATGGCGCCAAAGTGGGGCCATGTGTGCGGCGCGCGACAAAATTTTTTAAACTCAAAGAAAACTAAAGGGTAAAAAAATAGCTGGTGTCAGAAAGGGTGGACGTGACACCCCCATCCTTAAACGGTTGCTAGGTGCTAAAAGCACTAGCAAAATTACATTTCTGGAAAATAACATCTCTATATGGGAGTTTTTTCTGCGCTCGTATATGTTTCTCAACATATACAAATTTAGAGTTTACGTAAGCAAAAATGTCAAGAATGAAAACAGATACTTTCTTTGCTATTGCAAACCTTTCACCGTATGTCGTTTTAAAGAGTAGTAGTTTAGGGTGCTCTGTTTTGATAACGCTATAACCACAAGCTGTTTCTTTTCCTTTATAGGCTAGTGCAAATGTAATATCCTGGGTTGAAAGAGAGTAAACTGCTTGATTTTGAATATTGTCATTATCGACCATCTTATTCTATACCTGTTGAACACAGTGTGCTCAGATCGGACACGCCAACTATGCGCACACAATTACAGGCTACGTCCGTGTCAATAAAGTAGGAGTTGTAAGTTTGGTTGCGCGCGCAACCGACTTCTCCTTTTTTGAATTCGAAAACTCGGAGATGCTAGAAAACCTTCGGGAAATTTCGGCTCTCTCCTTATTTTGTCTATATATAGTATATACGAACTTAAGTAAAATCAAGCGTTCCCTAACTTTCTGAGTTTCTGCGATTTCTTCGATTCGATGTCTCGTGCATCTCGACTTCTGCTCGCCCGGCGACTTCTGTTTGCAAAATTTGACAACTAACAAATTTTGTAAAAAATCTTGAATAATGTTGATGACGTGACATAAATTTTATGAATTTCAGGAAATGTTAAATAATTCTTTCGAGTGTGTGATCTGCAAGGACTATTTATTTGAAACTATTTGTTTGTAGAATTTAAATGCAGAATTTAGGGTTAGGTTAATAACCGTTAGTATTTAAGTAGTTTTATTTTTGAACATTCTTTGGTTTCACTCAATTGATTTTGAATATTGTAAATTTTGAATGTTAATTAATGGTATTTTTTTGTAAATTTTTTCAATAATCATAATTTTTACTTAATAAAATTTTTTTAATTTTTAAAGGGTTCTTCAAAGCTATAAGTGCTTTTAAAAAGTGATTAATTAAAAGCTTACAAGAATATTATAAGTGGACAAATTAAAAATAATGAGGTATTGAAAATTGCTCAATTAGCAATATTTCCAATTTTAAATTGAATAAGTTGGGAAGATTTATATGAAAAGATTTTCAGATAATAATAATGGTTTCTCTTTACAAAAATTTTAATTGCAAACAATTCCAATTGTAAAATGTCCTGAATTTTTAAGGGAGTTACTCACCTACCCGCCTAGTTAAAACAGAGTTAAACACGCAGGTTGACTACAGCAGTACTTGATCTGGCAACGTCGCATCTTGTTTGTTCGTGAGCGCACAGGTGTACAGTCGCACATATGGTCACGTCAGTACCTAAGAAATGTTTCTCAGACATGAAATTATACAATGAGTTAAAAAGTTGCACATCCGTCCAAATGAGGAAAAACATGATTGCCTCTGACATCGCGGTAGCTATGGTTATCGATGCATACAAAGAACATGGTTTTGATGGATTATCTCGTTTGCTTGGTGCTGATAAAAACGGGAAAATTCGTGTGACAAATAATAGGAAGTCTAAAAATAAAATCTGTGATTATCTGAAAAGAAAATACTAATTTACTTTAGTTTAGTTGGTATATATTTGTTGTATATGTATCAAATATTCTAAATAATAATTAATGAACGATTGTGATGATAATAGATATGTATTGAAAAATTGTTATATCGATTTAAGACTGTGAAAATAAGAAAAATTTAGGAGAAAAATTTTACGTACTACGTAGTATGATGTGTATGTAAATAAAGGTGTTTGTATGTACTTAATTAAAAACATGATTTTCGTAACAAATTTTAATCACCAGTTGGTTCGAGCTGCTGAATAGATATAACGCATACATTTCATTGATTTTATTAATGAATATATACATTATTATTGAAATGAGGGGAAACATAGATTTTAATTTTTTTAGTTATATACTTTCAAACTTTTCGACTCTGATCGGAGTCCTCATCAGTGATCTTCATTCCTCAAATATCAAAACTTTGAATAAATATTGCACATATGAGCCCTATCTTGGAATAAACTTTGGTAATATGAAAAATGTAAAAAAAATTTTTTACAAAATTATAAAATGTGAGGAAATTTACATAAAACTGTACAGAAGACATCGATAAATTACCTAAAAACTTCCTCAGGAATTACAATAAAATTCTATCACGTAAATCTAAGATACATCCACTAACAACTAGTATATATTTGTGCCTAAAAGTCACTGAGGATATAGATGCAAGTACTTATATAGTATAAAATTACAAAGGATTATTTATGAGAATTATCATAGAATTGCTGATATGAATTCTACACTGTTAGAAATTTCTACCGCAATTTCCCAGAACATGTGACTGAAGTTTTATTCAGCTACCGCTTCACAAAATTAAGACAGAATTTCAGATAATTCTGTTACTTTTTAGTAAATTTATGATGAAGAAAAACTTTTTACTATATAAAATTCAGTTACAAAGTGTTGAATATTCTGTATATGTACTTCTGGAAATACTGGAACTTGTAATAGGAATAATTTTACGTTTTTATAACCGAAGTTTAATGCAGTTACATGCAGCTCGAAATTCCGCCACATACAACCAAAACTCCGTTTAAGTTACGTAATTTTGTGATAAATTTATAACAGTTCTATTTGTGACGTTGAAAATGTTTGCAACTCACAATTATGAATAAAATATACGATTTGTTAGTGCTTAATTTCGAAATGCTTAATTTTGAATGATTTTACCGAACTAAAGAGTTTCTCAAAGGCTGCACGGTGCTCCAGGACCAGGGGCTATATTTAGAATTTAATATTAAGGACTTACTGCTGTGTTTGCTTTATTGTTTTATTTATGTAAAATCGCCGAGAGCGACGTGGGACGTCGAGGGAATTCAGAACCAGAAGGGCGAACTTAGGACTTGTGCTGACGTCTAGCCCGAAGTTTTGCTGCATATTGCCGAACCTGTCACCTTCGAGTTTCGCCGCCTATTTTCAAATCATCACCTTCGTCAACCCATGAACTGGGCACCCTTCGAGGACGCCCCTAGGACTTGTGCTGCGTTTCCTGCCTCAAGAATCCTGCATGACTCCTCCACCTGGCAAGAAACCTCGAAGACCGAGTCATGGGCAACTCCAGTCTCGACCTCCAGTTCACTAGCGAGGCCCCTATAGCTCAGGCCCGTGACATGCCACCTTTTATTGGATCCCAGCAAAACTCCTCGCATAACGGATGAGCAAGGGAGTCCCCCAAAATTTTGATTACGATATGGATGTCAACGTAGGGGAAGGAGGCTGGAGCAACATCTGCTGACGAATTAAGTCTTGAAATTTCACCAGGAATGTGGACGTTGGGGTACAGCAGGCTCTTCGTCAATACGCTCCTGCGATACCTCTGCGCTAGATCATAGCAGAAGTGGGCTGCCAGCCAATTAGCGCGCCGGACCAGCGGTAGGGGAAGCGACAGGAAGGCACGACCGACCGGCAAGCGACAGCATCGTCCTATTTCAGGGCAGGTCGACCTCTAATGTATTGTGTGTCCCCGTAGGATAGTTCATGTGCGGATGTGTACGCGGCGCTAGTTGTCGGAAGCGGGCGGAGTGCGGCAAAGGGAACGGCTTCGTATGAGTTCCGCTATTGTTGTATACATGTATCAACAATTCGTACGCGATCGCGCTTTATAATCATTTAAAATGAATTCGAAGTACGAAATTCAGTGTGCTGTGAGTGGGTGTACCTCCAAAAGGGGTCGGAAGAACAATGTGTCAATTCATCGGTTTCCGAAGAAAGAAAATGCCGGACAACGATGGATAGAAGCATGCTCAAATCCCTACTTGTCGAGGTTAGGATACCTCGAAGTACTAGAAAGACAATTTTTTATTTGTCATCGACATTTTTCCGACGTTAAATTTACCGTCGTGTAGTGATGTGTCGAGTGGAAGTGTTGTGAACATTAAACCGGCGAGTGTTTCTTCCCCATCAGACTTCGAAATTTTTATTCCCGAAGTAGAAAAACCTGCAGAAGGCACACGAGACTTTGAAGAAAGTAGCGTGCAGTTTGCACACGTAAGTAACAATATTTTTAATTTCATACGATATTGTATATAATTTCAAACTTTTCGACTCTGATCAGAGTCCTCATTAGTGATCTTTATTTCTAAAATTTTATGTGCAATAAATAAAATATTACATATATGAGCCCTATTTCGAAGTAAACTTCGAAAATGTGAAAAAATGTAAAAATCGTAAGAAAATTTACATAAAATAGTACAAGAAACTTCGATGAAGTATCTAAAACTTCCTTAGGAATGACAATAAAATTCTAGCACGTAATTTTGAGATACCAAACTAAAAAGTAGTATATACACTACTGGTCAAAATTATTTATTCACCTGCTGTGTTAGCTATTCTTAAAGTGTCTTAATTTTTATAATTATTTAAATTTTGCATCTAGTGAGCCCAAGTTGAAGGCAAAATGATAATTTTATAAGAATATATTGCAAAAACGTCAAATTTCGATCTTTTTTGAATAAATATTAATAACACTGAAATTAATTAAGACCTTTAAACGTTTCTGGTCTCATTTTGAAGGTTACTCTTCATAGTATTTTGTTAACTTATCAAGATATTTTTAGAATTTTTCTTTTGGATTCTACCCTGGGGTCAAACATGGTACAAACATGTCGAAAATTTTCAAATGAAGACAGTAATCTATAAATTTTATTAAAATATGATACACATTGGTTTTTAAAAATTTCTTGTAAGTAGCTACACATTTTTAAAATTTTATGACCTTTTTGTATCATTTTTGACGCCGGGTAGAATCCAGGAAAAAAAATCTGAAAATATCTTGATTAGTTAGCAAAATACTATGAAAACCTACCATTTAAATGAGACAAAAAACTTTTAAAAATCTTAATTAATTTCAGAGTTGTAATATTTTTCAGAATGATTGAAATTTCAAGTTTTTTGAAATATTTTTTTATAAAATTAACATTTTGTTATTTTTTCTGATTTTTCTAAATCATTTCAGTCGATTATGTCGATCATTAGAAGAGTGTATCACTGTACGTAACAACGGAACTCTACTATATCGACCTTATCAACCTCTGATTTAGAATTAATCCAACGTTATTTAAAACTAGATGGTATTTTCCAATATTCAATTTTGTTATTTAGTTTATTTTATTATTTTTTATTTTGTTTTATTTGTTATTTGCAAAATTTTATTAACTTTTATTTTATGATAGGGAAAAAAATTTCAACTTGTTATTATAAAAATTAAGACACTTTAGGAATAGCTGAAACAACAAGTGAACAAATAATTTCGACCGGCAGTGTACTTCTGTCTAAATGTTACTGAAGATATAGATGCAAGTACATATATAGTATAAAATTACAAAGGATTATTTATGAAAAAATAGCTGAGAATTGCCAATACAAATTCCACAATGTCAGAAATTCCCACCACAATTTCGCGAAACATGTGACTGGAGTTTTATTTTATAAAATTTATTTTTATTTATTTTATAAAATACGTACGAAATAAATTTCAAATATTCATATAAATTAAATGCTTTTAATCTATATTCCAGAAAAAAGAATCAGAAGATATCCCAGAAGCAGGAAGCAGCAAGGATGTATTTGGAGAAGACTTTCACACAACACCGAAGAGAGCTATCTCGACCCCACAAAGTGTTCGATTATCTTGTAGTACAAAAATCAACGCAAAATGTGCTAAGCAACTATATTTTCTGAAAATAAAAATACAAATTACAGATATTTTTGATTTTTATTTATGACGAGAAAACCATGATTTAAGGCAAAATTGTGTAAATGTAATTAAAGAGTGAGTTGATATCAACATAACTTCTCACTCTTGAATTAAATTTTCACAATTTTGCGCTAAATCTTCAATTTCCTTTTAATTTTATTTGAATATATTCTTTGTAACACATTTAAAGAACCTACGTATGCATGTATATGCATTAACACGTGCACACATAATGGTAGTTCATGCGCAGTGCTGTACGCGGCGCTAGTTGCTAACGGTCCACCACCTTTCCATTAGGTTTGCACGGCCTGTCCTATTTCGTCCGCAGCCTTTGAGAAAGCCAGCTACTTCACCGCAGCGCACCACATCCTCCAGCTCTTACGGATTACTATTGTTAAAGTGTGTTTTCTTTTTATATCGAACTCAAAGTGTATAACGACCCAGAGACGACGAAACCAACGTCCTCAGTCAACGATTTCGGCATCGCTGCCTTCTGTAAGGTGAGGCCGCTTTATTTTATCCTTTACAGGTACCCTACCGACACGCGGCCACCGTTTTTTTGAGTTGGCTTTTAGATTAATAATTTGGCACATGCAAGGGCGGATTCCCGGACTGGGCTCCGATTTTAGTCACTTTCCTTTTGTATTGTTGAGATTTAAGACCCCCAAAAGTGTTAACGACCCTCCCCTATTTTTCTCGATTCCTTTATTTTAAAGTATTTTCAACCCCGTCCCTGAGTATCGGACGAAGTAGCCTAACCTCTAAGGTTAGCCCCCCCCCCCCCTTTTTTGGATAATACGTTCCCAGATTTCCCGTTTTCGACTTTGTTTTTCCTTTTTTTTTGTACATATAAAACCCCCTTATTGTATTTGTATATTGTATTTGTATATTTTCTAACAGTGTAGTGTTCAAATTTTTTAAAAAAATAATAACAATTTTTGATAAAAACGCGTAAAAAACTTAGAGTAAGAAATTGAAATGTAGCGAATAAACTTGTAATATAAACGTAAAATTATAAATAAATTGTTCATAATAATGCCTGTTTTCAAATATTAGTTTTCTAAAAAACAATGTGTTCTGACAAAGGGATATCTAAATTTTTCCGACTCATCAACATTTGAGGTTTGAAAATAAATTTAACTAACCTTGTGTAATGTAGTATTCTATAGTTGCAAACTCAGGGATTGTGATTCCTGAGTTATCATTTCTAGACCCTAAAGCCAATTATGAACAACAACATCGTATGAAAGTAAAAATTGTTTTCTTCAAAAAATTAAAATCTATGTTTTCCCTCATTTCAAGAATAATGTATATGTGACGCGATCCGAGAAAAGGGACCTACTATCCATTTGACGTAAGAGCGTTTTAGTATATACTAAATTTCAATAGTGTATATATTCATTAATAAAATCAATGAATATATATAATATATATACATTAAATAAATATATATATTAACTCTAAAATTATGCACTTTTTAGTACTTTCAGATTATAAGTGTTTTATTTGAAATATTTCATCAATTGTAATTTGAAATGATTTTCATGAATAAAGGATCTTGGGGGGTATGTATGCAAAAGTTGCCCCTGCTCGTATCCGGTTGATATTAACACCATAGATGGGTATCCATGTGACATGAAATCCCTCCAAAGGAGAAACTCCAATATTCATTTTTGAGGGAGTTATGGAGGGCGTCAGTAAAATCGAAAAAGTTTTTTTTCTCGAGAACGGCTTGACCGATTTAGATGAAATTTATATAGGTTATAGTCACTATCAAGCCTTTTTAGAGGAAAAAGTTCCAATTTTTTCCCGCGAAAATTAGAGGTAAGAAATTTTTTGAAATTTAAAAAAAAATTGTTTTAGGTTATGTTTTAGAGGTACACCTCTAATTTTTTCGTGTAAAAATTGCTTGAAGTGTCCCCTTCAACATATATTTTTCCCACATTTTTAGTCAGGGTGCGTCATGGCTCAAAAACAGAAAATCTTGCAGCGAGGTGCCATGTGCGTAATGGGTATGACTTGTAACATCGTCTGAGCGAATCTAATCCGAAACAATGTGGCAAAACATCAGCTTCAAAAGATCTCATCACACTCTCACAATAATCAGAAACATTGTATTCGTTTTCCAATTGTAAGAAAGAAGAAAGCATTTTATTAGAGTTTCCACTGCGTAATTTGAACAAGAAAACTACGAGTGCTTGGATCGCAGAACGAGATTAGCTGTTTCGCAAGGAAATCAACATATCATTCAGAGAATTGAGTTGTTCCCATTTTAATCCTGTGAAAACTTCCAAATCTTTTTCGGGAAGACTATATTCCCCTATTTTATCAAATAAACTTGAATGACACCTCATAGAGAGGGTTTCCATTAGTTTAACTAACTCCAATGCAGTGACACTCGTTGTATTAGAATGTACCTTCAGAAGTTTGAGCTCTTCTTCGAAAAAACGATTCTTGATAATATGAATTCGACAGCATCGATTTCCCTGTGGTATGTATATATTTTTCTGAATATAAGACTGCATTCGAGCATCTTCCGGAATCGTAGTCCAATTCGTCGTAGAATAACAGAGGCAACAATATTTATGAGTCGCAGTAGTCCGCTGAATATCAAGTTCAATGCATTCAACATGAGGGGTTTGATTATTCGATTTGAGTTTAACTTCAAACGTTGGATCCTTAATGCTGATTGATTCATTGTCGGAAGAAGAGGCGCTCTCGAAGTTAGTATGAGAGTCATTGTTCAGATTCTTTTTGTACGCAGAAAGTCGACAACAATTACACAAAATGTCATCAACATCTATTTTTCGTTTCAGAGCAAGTGAAAAATGATTTGCTTCTGTTACGTTTTTTATCATCTTTTTCTTACCTTTCCTCTTTCTCAGGAAAACATCGAAACCAGCACATGTGACATTAATTTTTTGCTTGTTCATTATTGCATCAAAGATTGAAGATTATTAAATCATAAGTATATAGTTCAATCGATACTCTTAACAAAGTATAATCAATTATTGCGGTAGCATAAAGTCAAAAGAAGAGAATCAATTATATATTTCCGAGCATGAGTTGATCTTTTCGTTTCTACGAGTCGACAATTCACCAATAAGTTGTCATAGAAACATTTGACAGTGCGGTTTAGAATAGGATGAATGAAGGACAGTTAGTAACGCAACGGCAAACAAGAGAACATAAAAATATTTGACGATCACTTTGAACGAAAGAAGAACAGGAACAGCAAGTTAAAGTTTCGGCCACGAGTATTCTGCCAAGAGAACATTCAAGAACTCGTTCGAAATAATGGAAAACCAGAATAAGAAAGCTTATGTCCCGATGCACAATGGAATATCACGAAAACATTTGACTGACAGTACGAAACAACTGAATAACGAAATCAGCGAGTTGCATTCGCAGCAGTCTAAGAGATATTATAAGAACATTCGTCAATTAGTTTGAAACAAATGAAAGTGGAATATCATCAAGTTGGCATCGTATTACACAATGAAATGTCATGAAAGCATATATCGTCTCAAAACAATCGAATCATGGGAGCAGAGCTTCAATGTCGTAACGACTTATAACATGTCATGGAAACATTCGACTGCATTCATAGAATTAAAAAAAAAATTGCATCATGTGTACGTTTGGGTCGTTAATCAGGACTACGTAGGTGTATGGCACCTCGCTGCAAGATTTTCTGTTTTTGAGCCATGACGCACCCTGACTAAAAATGTGGGAAAAATATATGTTGAAGGGGACACTTCAAGCAATTTTTACACGAAAAAATTAGAGGTGTACCTCTAAAACATAACCTAAAACAATTTTTTTTTAAATTTCAAAAAATTTCTTACCTCTAATTTTCGCGGGAAAAAATTGGAACTTTTTCCTCTAAAAAGTCTTGATAGTGACTATAACCTATATAAATTTCATCTAAATCGGTCAAGCCGTTCTCGAGAAAAAAAAAATTTTCGATTTTACTGACGCCCTCCATAACTCCCTCAAAAATGAATATTGGAGTTTCTCCTTTGGAGGGATTTCATGTCACATGGATACTCATCTATGGTGTTAATATCAACCGGATACGAGCAGGGGCAACTTTTGCATACATACCCCCCTAGATCCTTTTCTAGTTTTTTAAAGTCCGAAGACCATTTCAATTTTTTCGATACATAAATAAAATTACTTTAAATTATATGGATTTAGTTTATTAAAAACGCTTAAGGGATTTACTCAGGATGAAGAATTAACGAACAGAAAAATCTTAAACTTTGCAGAGCGTTAGAATATAATTAAAAAATTATCCGTACGAAATTTCAAGGTCTGAGGTGGGTTTTTTAGTGAGATATTCATATTTCTATTTTGCGCCTCTCTAGTTTTTTCAACATGGGCTCTTATGAGAAATCGCGGAGGTTATCGTGTATTAGCATTGATATCTTTTCAACTGATAAACAGATTATAACGGGATTTGAACAGTAGAAAAATAAGATGTTCAGGAATAGTTATTAACTTTGATAATATTCAAAGGTGGGTTCTAAAAGTAATAACAAATACGATGAAGATTGGAAATTGCTGTGATTTTGGTCTTTGGTTAGGTATGCGGCAACATCGCATTCGTAGGTTATGTGACGTCTGAAGACACATAAGAGAAAGATTTTAATTAAATAAATTCAAGTTATTAAATTTAAATTATTATATTCTGGAAGAGAATATAATCACTTTAGCAGTTTCGGGTCTGTAAAATTAATTCCAATAACCCGGGACTACTGTTCGTTAAATGAATTATTCTCGACTTAAATAAAGAAATAAAATATCATGTGAATTATAAAATGGGAAAGAACATGTCGAATTTAGGACAAAGTCGTACTATTCCCATAAAAGCGAGCACGCCACTTTGTCCTTAATTCTAAGGATTTGGAATTGAAGGAAACAAAATATGTACAAATGTTATTACTGGAGTATTACCAGCACCCAAACATTTGAAAAAAAATATAATTAAAATTATATAGAGATAGACGAGAAAAGATGAAGAAAGTACACAGTAATTGAAATTCGAAACTTACTTTTTATTTGTTTTATATAAATCTTTGGTAAATATCCTAGTGATTTTTGGAACTAATGCTGCTGGGAGAAATCTTGGTAAAAATAGTTCACTTATTAAAATTCCGTTATAAAATGTAAACTCTTTAATATTTACTGACAGAACGGTCTGTCTAAGTTAGAATATTCGCTCGCGATAAAATTGTCTTAACGAATTGAAAATTTTTAGAAAGATTTTGGAGATTTGAATGCCGAAAATAACTGAAGAAAATTTTGTCTGCAGTTAGTTTTATGTGCAGCGTCCCGCTTCCCTCACCATATTTCAAATTTAGGGAAAAGTCTAGGGGTAGCTGTCCTGGCTTTCTATTGGCCTAGTTACGCCCAGACTTCCCTTAGTGTGAAAATCTAGGGGCGTTGCAAGTTTTCCGGGCCTTAAGGGCCGTACCAAGTTTTCTCCAAGTTCACTCACCTTTCAAAAGATGGCGACATTTGTATATTCTTAAATAAAATGTGTTAAAAATTAATTATTTAAATAATTATGTTTACAGATTTCGTTAAATTTAAATAATTGAAAAAGTAAATTACAATATAATTCATTTATGTCCAAATTTAACTTACAAACTAGTTAATTTACATTGAACTAAATATTTTTTTTTTAAAAATTCAAAAGAATTATTAATACATAGGATTAATTTTTATTCTGTAATTAGTTTCATGAATAAGCATAAACATCATAAAATTCAAACTAAACATCGAATATGTTGTTTAAGTATACAAAATTATTCATTTAAAAGGGTAAATTTAATATAAGTTTTCTTTTGTGAATTTAATTGATAAAATATAAAAAGTAGTTCTGAAAGTTTGTGATTTTTCATTTTTATATAAACTTCTTATTTGTAAAAATAAGTGTAAAGATTTACATATTTGAAGTTGAGTTTATTCGTTTGGAAAATTAACGCAAAGTTATTTATAAAATAGATATTCGAATATGAAATATTGTCGGTAAAACAGAACATTTCATTATTTCAAATCTTTAATAACAGTATTTTAATAAACTTAAATTGTTAATTTTTCTAGTATTTAGCTTATGCTTATATGTATTCTGACATTAGTTGAAAATTGAATTAAATCTTGTGCAGATAAGTTTGGGTTTTTTAAAATTTACGAACTTAAAAATATGTTTATAAAGATTGGAAATATATATTTTTGTGAAGGTAAAATAATAATGTTTAAAAATTTACTGTTGAAATATGTTGTGTATAAATTCAAATACATATCATGTAAACTACTATAATACTTTAACTTTTTAGAATTGAATAAAAGAGTGTAAGAATATCAGTTAGTAAATTTTAATTAGTATTTTACCTTCAGAATGGAATTCTCATAAATTTATTCGTTGATAAGGTAGATTCCTAATTATTAAAATCTTCAATATATTGCTATTGGTTTTTTAGTCACATTTAGATAGGTTTGAAATATTGTTTCACATAAAAATTAGATTAAAATTACTGCTCCTATTATTAACTACTATAATAGTTTTTTTTTAATTTGTATTCATAGTATACTGAATAACATAAAAATAAATAATATTAATTTAAAACTAGATTTTTAATATTTCAACATTCTTATTAAGCATTTTTATTATCTATTATATATAGCCTATTCTATCTTCTAAACGGAGTAAATACAATGTACTTTGTTTGTATTTACTTGGGCGCGGTACAAGCGCGGGCCCTTTTGACCGTTAGCCTAAGCTATTTACGATATTTCCGGAAATGGCTAATCGCTAAGCTATATACTGCTATAGCTCTATGCAGTTCTATGCATTTATTTATTAGAGGATAGTAAATAGAAATATCTAAAAAGGAATACGATTGTGGGCTGTATCTTTTGGTCAAAGTTTCAAAGTGCAAGTTTATTACTTTTACAGATTGCTAAGAAAATTCAAATCTTTATATTTACGCAGCTGCACATTTTCTTAAAAGGTTTTCGAATTTATACAATCTTTAGAGAAGAGATTGCGTTTTAAATCTTTACATTTTTACGATTAGGATTTCGGAGAAAATATAAAATGAAATACTAAAAATTTACTTATTGCAGGAATTAATAAAAATTAATAATAATAATAAAACAAAAAGTAAGAGACGGACGCAGGACGTTAAAGTTATGTGCGCGAAATTTGAAATGTATGCGTTATATCTATTCAGCAGCTCGTACCAACTGGTGATTAAAATTTGTTATGAAAATCATGTTTTTAATAAATGAAATATAACGTTAATTATTCGTATGATAAATAAACGAATTAAGTACATACAAACAACTTTATTTACATACATATCATACTGCGTAGTACGTAAAATTTTTCTCAATGACATACTAAATTTGTCTTATTTTCACAGTCTTGAATCGATATAACAATTTTACAATACATATCTATTATCATCACAATCGTCCATTAATTATTATTTAGAATATTTGATAAATATACAACAAATATATACCAACTAAACTAAAGTAAATTAGTATTTTGTTTTCAGATAATCACAGATTTTATTTTTAAACTTCCTATTATTTGTCACACGAATTTTCCCGTTTTTATCAGCACCAAGCAAACGAGATAATCCATTAAAACCATGTTCTTTGTATGCATCGATAACCATAGCTACCGCGATGTCAGAGGCAATCATGTTTTTCCTCATTTGGACGGATGTGCAACTTTTTAACTCATTGTATAATATCATGTCTGAGAAACATTTCTTAGGTACTGACGTGACCATATGTGCGACTGTACACCTGTGCGCTCACGAACAAACAAGATGCGACGTTGCCAGATCAAGTACTACTGTAGTCAACCTGCGTGTTTAACTCTGTTTAAACTAGGCGGGTAGGTGAGTAACTCCCTTAAATATTCAGGACATTTTACAATTGGAATTGTTTGCAATTAAAATTTTTGTAAAGAGAAACCATTATAATTATCTGAAAATCTTTTCATATAAATCTTCCCAACTTATTCAATTTAAAATTGGAAATATTGCTAATTGAGCAATTTTCAATACCTCATTATTATTAATTTGTCCACTTATGATATTCTTGTAAGCTTTTAATTAGTCACTTTTTAAAATCACTTACAGCTTTGAAAAACCCTTTAAAAATTAAAAAAATTTTATTAAGTAAAAATTATGATTATTGAAAAAATTTACAAAAAAATACTATTAATTAACATTCAAAATTTACAATATTCAAAATCAATTGAGTGAAACCAAAGAATGTTCAAAAATAAAACTACTTAAATACTAACGGTTATTAACCTAACCCTAAATTCTGCATTTAAATTCTACAAACAAATAGTTTCAAATAAATAGTCCTTGCAGATCACACACTCGAAAGAATTATTTAACATTTCCTGAAATTCATAAAATTTATGTCACGTCATCAACATTATTCAAGATTTTTTACAAAATTTGTTAGTTGTCAAATTTTGCAAACAGAAGTCGCCGGGCGAGCAGAAGTCGAGATGCACGAGACATCGAATCGAAGAAATCGCAGAAACTCAGAAAGGAGAAGTCGGTTGCGCGCGCAACCAAACTTACAGCTCCTACTTTATTGACACGGACGTAGCCTGTAATTGTGTGCGCATGGTTGGCGTGTCCGATTTGAGCACACTGGTTGAACTTACAATTATCGATTGGTATGGCATCCCAGAAGGTATATCCTCCTGCTGAGTCGATGCAGCTACCTTCGGAGACGGAACATGCTGTACCGGAGCGCAAATGAATAGCGTTTTAATTCAATTTGATCATATCTTCTTGTTCCGTTAGTGTTATTTTAACACTCCCTTGAACTATTACAGATTCCCAAGTTCCGAATGGGTCACTATAAGCAGCTCCGTTACATCTTCCGTCTCCGTTAACGTAACCGGCAAAAAGTACTGCGTGTCTAGCTGTATGATTTGCGCGAAGTCCGTGTATTACATGGGAGTTAGTTATTTGAAAGATCCCTGTCCTATGCGCAATTTTACATGCTTCCCTACTTACTTCTAATACATACTCGTTTTCGCCGTTTACAACTATTGATACATGAGAGTGCATACCACAGTAGTAAATAGTGCGGTGTGCTTCTATTTTACATTGGATAACCTGTGCTTCGCTATATTCATTAATTTGCAGTAGCTGGACATATTTTCTTGTAACATTAATTGCAGGATCCTGGAGTTCGCATTCGCCGACTTCTCGTAAAGATAGTGTGGTGACATTCAATTGGCGGGATCCGCAATCATACCCTATAAATCCTATAACTTTTGATGGCACAAATGAAAGTAAAAGGAGTATTCGAAACATCTGTAATCAGAAATGAATGTTAATCTCAGGGTTTTTTATTTTTTTATGTGTTTTCCCGAATGTAAACAGTAGAAAGAGACGTGAAAGGACTATTTTGCTTTAATTATTCACTGTCTGTATCTTTAGGTGCTTTCTTTTTTATTCTAGGTTCATGATTTATGTGCGAAATTCTAAGTCTATTGGCATAAACAATTTTACTTCCTTTACTAGTTTGTATTTTAATATTGTTTTTGTTTAATATTTCAAGTATTTTGTGGGGACCCGTGTAGTGGTTTCCGAACTTTTTTTCTAGTTGACATTCTAAGCATTGTTGAATTCTTCTGCGAACGTCTTCTTTAAGATCCTCCCAATAATATTTTTTTTTAATTCTGTTATAAGTTTTTAAGACCCCCTTGTGACCACCTACAGGTGATTTGTGAGATTCGTAAAAAATTTCTTCGCGTTTTCCTGACGGTAAATATGTTAAGGTTCCTGTGCATATCAATATCTTGATTGGAGTGTTTGAGAATACTAAATCGATAAGGTTGAGTACTTCGGACCAATTTAAGTTTTCGATAGCCTTACTTTTCGCTATGCTCACCTCTTTTTGATTTAGTTTTAGTAACAGGTCCCGAAGAACTTTCAATGTTTTAAAAATATTCGCTTTAATGTTACTCATTGATTCTGGATTTTCTCTACGTATACAAAGTGAGAAGTGGTGTCGGTTATTTCCTTTTTTGGTTTCTTTTACTTCACCTACAGTCGTTGATTGGTGAGGGCTAATCTTGTTGAATTCTAATAATTTTCTTGTGCCTTCGTCGCTAGGAAGTCCGTTGCTTGTTATGAAATATGCTATATTATCGGTCCAATATTGGATTGCTTCTCTTGTTTCCACGATTTTTTGTCTGTAGCTTGTGTGTGATACGTTATCTACTGATTCTGATGATGCAATCGATCTTGAAGGAACGGGTATAGCGCGTGGTTTTATTGTGTGATTTTTATTTGTATTGTCGTTTTGTTCTTTTGTAGATCTCTTTTGTGAATTTTGTTCATCTGGGTCTGGATTTATGGTGGATGGGGACATACGTGCTTCACCCTCTCCATCTCCGGATTCTGTGTTGCTTTCGAAGTAATTTAGGTTTTTATTAATGTGTCGTTTAGGGTAACGCTGTGATGGTTCTATGGGTAATAGTTCACTTTGGTGGTTATTTCCTTTTTTATTAGTTTTTGGGTCGGTAGTTATCTCCTTAGCTTTTAAATGGACAGGGTTCTTGTCAGGAATTAAATCGTTATCGTGTTCCTCTTTTTTCTTTTGAGCTCTGGTGACGGCGCAAACAGGTATTGGTTTTAAACCATACTAAAGGTTGATGATCAGTTATTATTGTGAATTTTTACCATAAACGTAAGATCTAAAGCTGTTGACAGTATGCAGGACTGCAAGTGCTTTCTTTTTTGTAGACCTCATACTTAAGTTCGGGTCCGCGTAAAACTCGAGAAGTATAGGCGATAGGGCGATCCTTCCCAATTTCACCTTGGGAGAGAACCCCACCAACTGCATAGCCAGAGGCATCTGTGGTGACATTAAAAGGTTTAGTAAAGTCAGGAAATTGTAACGAAGGGGCGTTGCATAGGAAGGTCTTTAATGTATAGAATGAGTCTTCAGTTTTTTCATTCCATTCAAATGGCATTTCTTTTTGTAGAAGTTTAGTGAGTGGTTTTGCAATTTGTGCAAAATTTTTAATGAAACGACGATATTTTTCGGCCAGTCTGAGAAAGTGTCTCACATTTTTTACATCTTTGGGCTGCGGAAAGTCTTTCACTGCCTCCACCTTCTTTGGATCTGAACTGAGTCCCTTTTCGCTTTACATGTGTCCGAGATAATTAACCTTTCGACGTAGAAATTCACACTTGTCGATTTGTAATTTTAATCCAGCTAATCGGAGTCTTTCTACTAATAACTTGAATTTATGATCGTGTTCTTCTAAACTATTTGCGTAAATTACTATGTCGTCCAGGTATACAAAAAGTATAACTCCCCGGAGTCCGCTTAAAAGATTATCCATAAGACGCTGAAACGTTCCTGGAGCGTTTTTCAATCCAAAAGGCATTCTGCAAAATTCATAGTGACCGTATGGAGTGCTAAATGCGGTTTTTTGCGCATCACGGGGATCCATTCTTATTTAATGGAAACCTGAAGTTAAATCTAAAACTGTATAATATTTTGCGCTTCCTACTTGAACAAGGATTTCTTTTATATTAGGTAGGGGATATGCATCATTTATGGTTTTTTCGTTGAGAGCTCGAAAGTCTCAAACCATACGCCATCTGGGCCTTCCTTGTGAATCTCGCTTCTTCTTGACTATCCAAACAGGGGTATTGTATTGTGCGGGTATTTATATTGCCTACCCTTAGTTGGTTCATCATCGGTTGTTGGTATCCTATGCATAACGAGATCGGTTCTTGACAGTTCATCTCCTGGTAAAAAGATACGATCCCTATCTTCCGTAGCTATTTTTAAAACGTGATTTTTCAATGTCATCTAAATGATCTGTGTGCAAAATATCTTCCAAAGTGGTAGTTTCAACAGTAAAAACTGAAATTGAATCGACCCTGGATTCGTATTTTTATAAGTCCTGTTTTGTCTCGTCTTCGTTGATGAAATTTGGTATGTTGAGGTCGTCGAAGGTCGCGATTTGTGAGTGGTACCCATTGTATTTTTCTCCGATGCTGAAGGTTCCTTGATATTCGTCGTTTAAGTTTACATCCTCGTCCTCCAAGAAACCTTCATTTTCATTTATGACAGAGTTTACTTCTACGTTAAGGGATGTAGTTGAAAAGCTGCTGCTCATACCTTCGCTACCAGTGGTGTTTTTAATATAGTTTATACAATCCAACTGTGGCATTCGGATTTTTAATTGAACAGGATTGATAGTACTAATTTTACTATTGAGATAAAACATAGCCACATGATCTTCTGTTTCTAAAAGATTTTTTTTCAAAATTTAGAACAGATTCAGCCTGTTGGAGATACTCTGTCCCTAGAATTCCTGCGCCTGGCTTGTTGACGTCATCTGGGATCACTTGAAAGGTGATCTCGATGTCAAAAAGTTTGATTTTAACATTACCTAATGATGGTATAAGTTCGGAGCCTAATCCTTTTAGTAGTGCGCGTTCGCTCGTATCTATGAGACTTGCAGACGGTAAGGAGCATTTTTTAATTAAATTAGGCTCTGAACCAGTATCAACTAGGAAGAACTCTCATGCGTTTGTAGAAGGGTTAAAAATATTAACTGAGGGTAGATGCTTATACCCTCCTTCGATTCCTGCGTTAGCTATCTGAGGATTTCCATCACGAGGTTCTAAATATTCTTGTTTAAAATCTAAGCTTATGTTATCTAGCTTCAATAGCCTATTCTCAAAGTCTATTTTTGATTAAGTTTGAATGAAGAATTCTGATCCGCGAATTCCGTCACAGGTTATACGCAGTGAGTCTGGTACTACTAAAAATTCAACTATGTAATTTGCGATTTTAATTTGAATTGTTCCGACCGTTGCTAAAGGTGTTCCATCTATACCTTTGATTATCGACAACTTTGAGGTTTTAATTAACTTGTGGTTTGGGACTGCTTTTAGTTTTATAAGGTTATCTTCTGAACCAGTGTCCAACATTAAAGCTATAGATGGTCTGGTCAGTGATAATTTAATCGTTATATAGGGGATGATTTTCATATAATTGTGTGATTTCACGGAAGCAATTCAAACAATAGGTCGTCCATCTCTGTTCTGTTTTGAGAGCGCGTTTGGGATGTTAGAGTCTCCTTGTTCGCGCTCGTTACCTGGAGACTTTTCTCGTTTCCCGCATTCCTATTGCTGTTGTATTGCCTTTTATGACACTCTGCAATAGTATGCCCTCTATTCTTACAATAGTAGCATAGCGGCCTAGTTGTTTCATCTAAAGTCGATTGACCTTGTTACTGGATACGACAGGTTGCTGCTGTGTGTCCTATTTTGTGGCAGACTTGACAGGATAGGCGGGCTCGTGCTTCAAAGCGGAGATCTGGTTTATTTGCATTATTTTGTCCATTTCTTTGGAAGCAAGTATCAGCCGAATGTCCAGATTTGTGGCAAATCTGACAGTTGGTTCTCGAATAACATTTCAGGGCTATATGTCCTGTTCTGTTACAAATTGGCTTCTCCAAATATTTTGGAACGTATTAATTTAGTCAGGTTTGATTCAGCTTCTGGATCTAACATTTCTTTGGCTTCCGAACATTCTTCTAAAAATTGGCTTAAGGGTATATTCGAACCATTGTATTCAGGTTCGACTTGTAACGCATCCTTTAGACTAACGGTCTGGTTACTGGTTAACCCGCTTTCGGACATTTTGGATGAATTACTTAGATTTCTGGTTGAATAGTTTTTCTGAATATTATCGGTTTTTTTGGAATTTGATTTATCCGAAACAAATTTTATTGTCTCGTTTAGATCTTGGGAGCTGGATCGACTCTCGTGAGGGGTACTCGTACCGGGCAAATTTCTAATTGGGGTTGATGGAAAGTCGTCGTCTTGAGGTATAGATTTGCTAGGGGAAAATGGATCAAAAGCTTCAATTTCGTTTTTTAGATAAGGGTCTGCTTGAGCCTGTTGACGTGTGATTCTTTGATTATTCATATACAACTAAATATCGTGAGGTTTCAATAATTATTACTTTAGTAAAATTAAATTTCCTAGTCGATTGTCTAGTCGCTATCTAATAAGGAAAAGTTATGTTTAATTAAAGTTACAGCTTGATATAAGAGATTGATCTTTCGCTCTAATTTCTTCCGACGTTTCTATAGGATTACACAGTATTTTAAAATCCTTAAATTGCGGTCAGTTAAATCAAGTAAATTCTCCTTACTTTCTGCGAACCTTTGCTCACTTACGTCGAATAAAAGTTTTCTTAGATCAGGAGTTATAAATTAGAATAAAAGGTCAATGATCTAAAGATTAAGAGCTTATTTTATTTATATTTTCCTACAAAAAATTTTTTGAAAAAGAACTAAATTAATTTTGATTACAATTTTAATGTTTATTTAACTAAATAATAATTAAGCTATAATAATTAGTTCCGAGAATGTCATTCAGATCTTTGTTTCTTTGAAATCTTGTAAGTCTTACGCCACTTTTTCCAGATTTTTATCGAGACTTCTCTCCAATTTTTCCTTTTTGAGCTTCCTGTACTCCTCAAAAGGCAACCAGGATTCCCCCTTCGCAGCTTTAGCCTTCGCTAATTTTTTTATTATGGGATCTTCTTTGCCTTTGAGAGTATCGGTTTTGACGCGTGGACATATATCCTGGGGCTCCGTTATTTTCCACTAAAAATACAAGAACCGAAATTGCACGTTTATAATAAAACTTTCATAAGAATTTTAACGTGAGAAGTAGAATTGTTTCATGCCAATATTTTTCTTTTATTGAATGACTTCATAAATTTAACATAATTTTTTAAATTTATAATTTATATTAGTTTATATTAATATTGATTTAAAACACGAGTATGTCTAATTTAGACAAATAGATTTTAAAAAATTTAGAAGATTCGCTACTTAGTAAAACTTTGTTTATTATTTTCTTTGTTTTGATATATTTAATGGATTTATAATTCATAGTATCTTATTTGTTTAATAGATTTTGATTCAGTAAAAATTTCTTTTAGTAATCAGTAATCAAGATTTCTTTTCAAAAATAATAAATTTCATACAGTTTCCTTCCTTTTTCATTAGGATCTAATAGTTTCAAAATTGAAATTTTTCAGATTCAATAGATTTTGATTCAAGTATTTCTTTAGAAGGAATAAGTTTTCAAATTAAAGTTTACCAGATTTAGTACATTTATTTAAATAGTAAATACCAGATATAAAAGATATCAGATTTTATAATTTTCGAGAACAGTAAATTTCATATAATTATATGTTCGGATATAGAATTTTTAGGTCTAGCAGATTCCAGATATAGAATATTTCAGATTCATTAGATTTCAGATAGTAAATTTAATATAATTATATTTTCAGATATAGATTTTTTAGATATATTAAAATTTAAGATATAAGAATTTCTGATTTAGCGACTTTTACACTTAGAAAAATCTGATTTCGTTATATTTTTTAGATTTGGAAAATTTTCAGATATTGAAACTATTCATATTTATATTTCAATTATAGTAATTTTATATCTAGTAACTCGCAGATCTAGAAGGATTTGATTTAATTATTTTTTGGACTTGGTAGATTTCAGAAAAAAGAATCTAAATTTCAGATTTAGTAACTTCGAATTGAAATTTTTCGAATTTAGTAGAAATTGATTATTTTATATTTTCAAACATAGAATTTTTGGTATGGTAAATTGCAGGTATTATAATTTTCAGATTTTGAAGACTTCGAATATAGTATTTTTCAGATATTTTTAATTTGAGGTATAGGGGAATTTGATTTAATTTTTTTTTTATTTTAATCGAATTCAGGTATAGGAACTTTTTTAGACATTTAAATTTTCAGATTTAGAAGATTTCGAATACAGTATTTCTCAGATTTAGGAACTTTGCAGCTATTCTAATTCCAGATATAGGAATTTCAGATTTATAATTGAAGTTTTTTGTTTTGTTCAAGCTTTTCCTTACAAATTTAATAGTTTTTGAATTCAAAAGTTTTAGATTTAGTAAAATTTGATTTAATTGTTTTCTTCAGAGAAAATAGATTCACAATTTTTCATAGATTTAGTAGATTCATAGTATTTTTCTCGTAGTATTATTTTTCATGGAATTAGTAAAATTTGTTTCATTACTTTTTTAAATATAGTAAGTTGAATTGATTTTTTAAGATTTGGAAATTTATAATTTTTCATAGATTTAGTAGATTTATAGAATTTTTTTCATAGATTTAGAGTTTCTTGATCTTTCAAAGATTTAGTATAATTTCATTTCTTTTCTTGATATAGTTAATTCAATGGAGTTTTAGATTTGGAATCTTATATTGGATCTATAACTTAATTCGTGCGGTTTGCTAAGAGATGGCGTAACTTGATTATTATTCCATAGTTCCAATATTCCGAACATGCGTTGGAAAGCTAGTGTCATTGTGCGTCTTTTTCAATATATGTCATTCATTTGAAGCGTAAAAAACAGTAATTTTTTTTCACTCAAATATGTCGAACTTTGTGCCTGAAAAAGTGTTTTTGCGAGAAGTTCTTCTTCATTACTTTAATATAAAGAAAACTGATGCCGAAAGTCATCGTATTTTGGTGAAAGTTTATGGTGAACATGCTCTAGCTGAGCGAAAGTGCCAAAAGTGGTTTGCAGGATTTAAAAGTGATGATTTTGACTTGGAAGGCGAAGAACGTCCTGGGCAGCCAAAAAAGTTTGAAGATAAAGAACTGGAAGCATTACTCGATGAAGATTGTTCCCAAACCCAAGAAGAGCTCGCAGAATCTTTGGGAGTCACTCAAGCAGCTATTTCAAAACGTTTAAAAGCAGCCGGATACATTCAAAAGCAACGAAATTGGGTTCCACATGAACTCAAGCCGAGAGACGTTGAAAGGCGATTTTGCATGTCCGAAAAAATTATGAGCTGCTAAAACCGGGTGAAACCATCAATGGAGAATGCTACCGAACACAATTAATCCGTTTGAAGAGAGCAATAGCCGACAAACGCCCGGAATATGCGACCAGACACGAGGCAATAATTTTCAATCATGACAACGCTTGGCCCCATGTTGCTATTCCGGTCAAGAACTGTTTGGAAAACAGTGGGTGGGAAGTTTTACCCCACCCGCCTCATAGCTCAGACCTTGCCCCTTCTGACTACCATTTGTTTCGGTCGATGCAGAACGCCCTCACTGGAATACGGTTCACATCAGAACTTGGTATCAAAAATTGGTTTCATTCATTCTTGGCCGCCAAGCCGGCGCAGTTCTTTTGGGATGAAATCCACAAATTGTTAGAAAGGTGGGGGAAACTCATAGCTTTAGATGGGCAATACTTTGAATAATACTATTGTACATGTTTTTCTTAAATAAACGTTCAAATTTTGAAGAAAAAAAACCGCACGAATTAAGTTATAGATCCAATATGTACGGTGCGAAAATCAAGAGAAAAGCGATGACTTTACGCCGGGCGCCAAAAGACGCTCTCGCACTTTGCACCCGAATTTCTCATGATCTTTTCCACTTTGCCTTGTGACACTTTGCACGTAGTTTATTCTATATGTAAACAATAGAAATGCAAATAGTCAAAAGTGTTCCTAGATATGTAAATTGGCCAAAATCTTTCGCAACTTCGGCAGCTTCTGACAACCCTTTAGCTTCCACTTACTCTTCTGACAATTTTTTCCCTACTTTCTCTCATGCTCCTCAATACGTATGCAAATTTTCAGTCGTGTTCATCAACAGTTTTTTTGGTCGGGAATTTTACAGGTTTGAACGCCTGCCCACGCATTAAGCTTCCAGTGCGCCTTCTGAAAATTGGTGTACCGTTTTGTGGGCAGCAATAGAACCTTTTCCAGGTAAGAAATTTCATGAACCGAGGCATGTTGCTTGCTCTGTAGCCAGCTCTCCTTCACTTAATGCCAACAAGGTCACAAAAAAATTATTTTCAGATATCAGGGAACTCCCAAAAATTAGAACGTGTTTTTTTCATGGGCAACTGCGCGAATTTGGGGGTAAAAATAAAAGTTTCCTTTATTTTTTTTAGATTTCAAAACATTTGCGAATTAAGGACAAGGAAACGAGGATTTTTATACAAAACGTTCAGTCTCGAAAAGTAAAATGTGAGTTTTTATTTTATGTCCTCAATCGTTAAAATAAGAAATTTTATTGAGCGAAATTTTCCCCCTTCGTGGAACCCAACGACTGTTTTTTAAATTTGTGAATTCCAGCCAAATTAGGCAGCAAAATTTATATAAAAAAACTTAAAAATAAATATTAGAAACCGCGAAATAGCGAAATGTTTCATAATATTGATAAGAAAAATTTTCATAATTTGTTTCAACTTAAAGAAAAATCCATGATTTAAAATAATGAATGATTGATAATTAGCGAGTATTAATCATTAAATAATTAGGTATCATTACGTACTATTGATCAATAATATAATTATAATATTAAAAAATTAAAAAGTTATTAATACCAATAATTATTGTCAATTCAAAGAATTTGAAATCTTTTTGTGAAAAAACGGCAATCGAAAGACCCAGGCTTGAATCCCGGCACAGTCGAATGCGTCTCTTTTTCTTCAGAAAGATTTTAAATTCTTTAAAATTTGAATTTATTTACATTATTATAATATAATGTGCATGCATAAACTAATTGTTCGATGTACCTAAATTTTGTTAAGGGTCATTCTATCCAACAGGACAATAAATTGACTCAATTTTGATCCGTTTCGGTAACTTCAAATTTTTGGGTAGTGTCACTTCTGAAATAATGCCCCATAGATTCTGAAATAGGATGGAGGGTCGGCCCCTTGACATGAAAAATTCAAAGTTTGAAATAGTAGCTTGCATAACAAGGAGTAGAGCGAGGTCTTTTCATGGCAAGGGCAATATTTCGGAATGAGTGGTTCAGAACCTTTCCCTTGCGGTGAAAAGACATCTCCTCCGTAGTATGCATTCAAGTTTTTTTGGTAGAGACGCGGAAAATTAATAGCATATTATGCTCGGTAACGGGTTGAGCGTGATCTCTCTTTTCAAGTCGGCGAACCACATGTATTCAAACAAACTTAAACAAACGAGAGAAACAAAGCTGTCGGATCTGTCACTTCATATATTTCCAGATTCCACCATTTGGTATTCCTCACTGTTCTTCGCTGAAAACATTGGCATATCTCCGTCTCTTTCTAACCACGTGCGACCGCGCATGTGTCTCCATTTCGTTTTTAGTATGTAATGTTGGACCTCGTACCCTAACACTACTGTTCTACTGCGAGGTTCAACATTATATAGGCAGGTCCACGCACGCCGATTGAAAAGAGAAATGTTACATTCAATTCCTAAACAGTAGAACACGCTCATTTTGTGCGGCTACCATAAAAACTACCTTATTGTATGAAATAATAAACATGTCCATTGTCCACTATATGTCCTTCAAATTTTTCTATGAAACGAGTCGTCAAAACAATAATTTTTATTCAAAAAAATAAAAACAATCAGTATTTCTTTAACTACGAAAGTCTTCATATCGTGTAGAAATAAAAAAAATTTGTTGGTAAAAAAATGCGTTGGTTGTTGAAAAAATTAATTTTATAAGTAATTAAAATGAACGGTAAATTAAAAATAGTACATTGTTCTATCATGGTCGTTAGGAATCGACTAGTCTCCTACTCGGTTAACGTGCTATTTTCTTCACATACCGAGAAAGGGAATGCGATTTCGGGGCCTGGCGCGAAATACCAAAAATGAACGGTTTCACAATTGATTGATGCAACCACGACATCAACAAGTGCGCATTTCCCGCGCGGGTATCAAAGAAATGCTTTTTTAGATAGAAAACGTAATAAATGTTTATAGTGATGTTGTGACGTTTTAGGCTAGTATATAGTATAAAAAATGTTAGGTGTTACCAGTGATTGTAATAGTATTGTAGGTATTGGCCTTTCTGGTACTAAAACTTGGGAAAACTGCACACATAAGTGTAAAAACGCACTTAGACCGTTAATGTTCGTATTGAACAAAAAAAAGTGTAACGCATGAGATTGTTATCTTCCAATTTCACACATTCAGAGATACTCAGGGGTAAATTAAAATAAAACTTATCTACGGCGGACGGCCGTCAAACTGGCGAAAAACTATACTCATAAGTATGAAAACGGACATAAACTGTTAATGCTCGTATTGAACGAAAAAAATTTAACGCATCTTCGAATGTCTTGAGCAGACGGCCCTTGAACTGGGAAAAAGCTGCACACATACGTGTAAAAACGCACGTAGATGCCAATTTTTCATATTAAACCATAAAAGTGAATCGTCTGAGGTCATCATCTCTAAATGTAACGTATTCAAAGCTACCCAGAAAAAAATCAAAATTTAAATTATTTAGGGCGGACGACCCTTAAACTAGGCAAAAACTGCACACATAGTTCAAAATCGCACTTTGACTGTAATTTTCGTCTTGAACAAAGAAAGTGCAAAGACTGAGATTTTTATACTCGTAAAAAATCAAAATTGAAATTATGTAGGGTGGACGGCCCTCAAACTGGGCAAAAACTGCACACTTGCGTGTAAAAACGCACTTATACAGTTAATTTTCGTATTGAACGAAAAAAATGTATCGCCAAAGATTGTTATATTCTAATGTAACACGTTCAGAGCCACACAGGGAAAAAAATAAAAAATATCTAGGGGCGACGGCCATAAAAAACTGCATACATACACGGAAAAAAATAGAATGTCAAACTTTGAGTGTCAAAATTTAGGTAGTAAGTTTTATATTGCAAATAGTACCACGTACTATCTATAATTTGTTCTTGATGGTCAGGGAGAACATAATTTTATAGTCTGTTTGAATATCGACAGAATGTCAGGTTTACATTCTGAAATAGTTAACCTGTCAACACTTACATTCCGAGATAATCGAGCTATCGCTCCTGAGTTACTCAGGTTTACATTCCAGGATTGTCATACATTCTGGGAAAGTCAAGTTGAACATCTAGTTGTGATACTTCACAGAGAGTACGTTACACTATGTAGAATGTTGTCCCATAGTTAAAACTCAAATATAATGAGGTTGACATTCCAGATATTCAAGTTGACTACCCAGTTTTCTCCATGTACGTACACAGAGAAAAATAGCACCTGGTCATAATGAATAGGAAAAATATAGTTGGTTGTTACTACATGACCCATGGCTACAGCAGCATGGTTTGTAGCCATGGTAGTCATATTGTGAATACCTGGTCGTGGCGACTAATTAACGTCATTGAAATTGTCCTTAACTCGTAAACCTCGCTACCAGAACTTGGAATGTTGAGTTCGCACGGCTAGAATAACGTAGTCGCTATAACCAGGCGAAGGAAGTCGATTTTGACTATTATTTTGATTATACGACCAACGAAAAAATGTTTTGACCTTTTTTCCTGTATACCAAATCAATGGTTTTTAATCAAATCAAAGTATTCTCTCAGCATGTGATGAATTTCATGGCTTTAATAAGAATTGATTCATGTATATAGAACATTATCGTAAATTATTCCATTAGTAAAATAATTTGTTGGCTCTGAAAAGGGGCAATAGTTATTACTATTACTTTTCTTAATGTTTCTACTGACAAGAAAAAAATTTTAATCCACACTTCACAAGCACCACGAATTATTTGGTAAAAAACGTAGCTTCAGTAATAGAAAATAAATATGCATAGAAGAATATTCATTGTTCTCAGCACTAGAAAAATAATTCTATTAATATTAATTGGAGAACTGAGGAAATGGAAAAATCGAGGGAAAAAGCGAGTAAGAGGAACCGAGTAAACTTTTCTCGAAAAAAGATTTAAAATTATTGAATTACTCAGAAAATTTTCGAATTCGTAAATTATTTAATTGGAAATTTTTTGGATTCCGTATGTTAAAATTATTGCGATAAAATCAGTGGCTCATAAAATATTTCACACATTAGATGAAATAGGTCTATTTGAAATAATCCAATTTTTCTAGAATAAGAAAATATCGTTTTTAAAATTTGAAAGATGCTAAACGTAAAATACAATTTGTTTCGAAACATTTAAGTGTTCTTTTAGGTTCATGATAAAAAAACATTCCACTTTGTTGGAAAATAAAAATTTTTAACTTGATTGATTGGGTTTTGAACTAGAACTTGGAAGCATTTAAAATCTGAAAGTCTGTTGTTTTTTTTTCTTTTCCTAAAAGTAACTGTCTAGTTTAAAATTATATCTACTTGTCCAATCTTATTTTTAAAGAATTAATTAGTTACTTTAGTAATTTTATGTGTATTTTTTTTCTACGCTCTGAAAATGGTTCAAATCATTTCCTCTGGATATGTCTTTCATGCAATTTTTTATCGACAAAAGTACGAAGGTTGTAAAAAGAATTTTGTTTTTCAAATCTGATTTGACAGTTTTATTCGTTGAAGTAGAATTTAGGCGTTTATGTCTGCACTGTTTATCAGGGAATCGTTATCGTTATCGGGGTGGGGCTCTGGTATCGACGAAGGACTTAAAATGGGGTTGCCTATCAGTTTACTCAGAGTATATATAGGGCCCAGGTGTGTTTGGGGCCCGTTAGTGTTAGCCTTCACTTTTTCAGTGAGATTCTCTTGTACCTGAGGATTTTCTTTATATTCATACTCTAGATCACTTCATATTTCACAGTGCCTCTCTGGATAATCAAGTTTTCATTTCTTTCTTGCATAATCGTCAATGGACTTTTATGGAAGGCAGTAAAAAGCCGTTTTAATCCTTTTTATTATTATTATATTTCAATCAGATGGCACTGTGCTCCTAAATTCGTGTTATATAAGAGGTGTTTTTAAATCAAGAAATGGCTCAGATAAAAAGATTCCTTAAGTTTTGGTCGCAAACGCTAGTGCTAATAAGAAATTACTTGTGAAATAAGCTGAAGATTTTTCACTTTTTTAAAAGCAGCTAATTTTATTTTGAATGGATTGAAAGCAGGTAAAATTGATTGAGGCAATTAGAACATTTTTACAAATTAGTTATTCTTTGGACGAGTGTAGTTCTTTATTTTCGAAATTCAATTCAAGCAAACTGCAGTTATTTTTAACTAGTGCATGATAAACTTTTTTTCTATCAAATCTCATCATTTTCTTCGTGAACCAATCGAAATTTAATTTGAGACACGTAAAATATTTTTTACTTTCATATTGCATCAGTTTTTCTTGGTTCTTAGGAAATAATCTGATTTGACTTCTTATCTTTTCTCTTCAAACAGTTAATTATACTCTTTATTTCAATAAAGTTTTACGAACAAATATCGTGGCCCTTTTAAAACAGTCTTGAATTTTTTATTTTTAAGCGATTCAAATAAATTTAAATTTCTGTTTTGATTTTTTATAGTGAAATTTTTATTGATGTTGCTTTTGATTTAAATATCGTTGATAAAGTAAAAAATAATTTAAAAAAATAATTGTGCTATTTAAAGTAGAGCTGAGCAGTTAATATACATGTATATATAATTCAAATTTTTTATCAGCTGTGTCAGACCTTAATACAGAATTTTCAGACGTATATCCAACTTAATCTGTGATCTTAATTTCTCGTGGATTTTCTGTTTCTACTGACTTCTATTGCGTTTTGAGGTGCAAACAAATTTTGTAGTACCCAACTGATCTAAAGTTGGAAGAGAGGATCTTGACAGTGAGTAAATACGCTCTGGGAACTTGCCAGATCTAACTCTTCCAGCTCAAGATTACTTGGAAAATGTCATCTATCATCAATCTCCGACTCCAAGAATTAAAAAACTGAAGACAATCTACCGAAGAGATTTAAAAAGAAAGGGTGTTGAGGTTCAAGTGGAGTAGTGGTCTCTGCGCTTAGAATTTTTAAAGTGAGATTCAACTCCTCCAACTTATTCCCAAGGCCCTAAACGACTTTACCATTTCTGTATGTCACGTCATAATATTATCTGCAGCTTATCTGCAACGTGTCAAATAAAACTTTGATCATCCAGCCAAGATTACAATCTTAGTTAATCAATTGCTTAGATATATTATTTTGGTTTGATTTAAAGGAAACAAACAATATCGACGGTCAGATAGCAACTGGTTAGGAATTAGATAAGACTTATGATTTTTTTTCGTATGTTAACAAATTTATGAATATAAAAGAAAATATGTTTACCTGGAAATAAAAATTAGGAAACGGTGCCATTAATTATATTTATATTTTTTTATATATTTTTGTATTAAAGATTAAAAATTTTGAAGAACTATGATTTATTAATTTATAGTTTTTCTTTTCCAGAAAGTCTCAAAGACTTTAACAAATACATTACCACTCTCAATCTTATGCAGGATCTTATCTGGGAATTTTTTAACCGCTGCTCGATATAATTTTATTCCTCTTGATTATTTGCAGATTGCTCACGTAGATGAAGAGTGTATCAACGCTTTATTAACCCTGGAGCACTTGAGTCTATTAAGTCAAATTATTCCATCTGAAAAAAATTCAGATATTGTGACTGGACAAAGCTATTTAAATCAAGACCTGCTTAGCAGACTAATTAAAAAACCTGGAATAACGGATTGTTTAGAAGGCCCGCCTTTTATCGAGGAACGAATTCATTCAAAGCTTTTCGTTTTTGATACTCTTAATATTTTGCCAAAATTCCAACAGGCTGAGCTTTTGTTCTCTATGTTTGACGATGGTTAGAATTTTCTCATGATTATGACCTTATTATTTTTTAAATCTTAAATCTTATAAACCTTTATTTACTCAAATATTGAAAAATAGAATTCAGCTTGTCAACATTGTCAACAAAACTGCTATTGAATCTATAAAATTTCTGCCAAAAGTATGTATATCATTGATTCAATTAAATATGCTATAGAATTTGTAGCATATTTTTTGAATTAATAATATTCATGCTTTTGGCAGAAATGCTGTAGATGCAATAGAATTTTTTTCTCATTGAATTTTATATAAAAATCAAAGAAAATTAGACATATTTTCACTTTTATTAACAGCCAACTTCACTTCATAGAACACTGAAGTATTGTTTTAATTTTAAATGTACAGGTAAGATAGGATCTTATTTCTTAATTCGGTATTATGACTTCTGACTTCCATCGAGTATTTTTAAAATCTCCGTATAAACTTCTTTTTTAACAAAAATATATTGAAAAATTAATTTTTATTTTTTGAAAGCTATTTGATAAAATAACAAAATTAATCTAAAATAAATTATTTATTTTCTTATTTAATCAAATAGATTCCGAAAAAATAAAAATGAATTTTAAAATGTATTTATGTTGAAAAATTATTTTTTAAGTGGATATGTTTGCGTGGATACCTATATTGTCTCTTTAGCTAACCAGTTGATCGGTCAGCCATATTTGAAGTGAAACTCCCCAATTTATGCAATAGAAAAGCATTTTTCTAGATATCTTATCAATGAAAATATATTTTATTAAGTAAAAGGAATTAAACTTAATTAAATTATTCAAATAAAAAAATTACTCAAGTTTAGTATTTGACTTAATTTCTTTTTTATAAAAGAACAAATTTGGACCAATAAAATCTTGTCGAAAAATACCTTTTTATAGCAGAATTTGGAAAATGAGATCCTTTCTTATATATTTTCAACGATAGGAGTGACAATACTCCTAGGTGTTTGACGAAATTCAGTTGGCTGTAGATAGTAATAAGAATACCTAATAAGGCTATCATTTGTCGAAGATACAATCTTTTATTTTTATTAGTTGCTAAACTTTTCTTCGCTTTAATTATTGAATTAATAAAACCTACTAAATTGCAATATACTTATACTTTTAGTAAAGAAAAACTAAAACTCTTTTAATTTACGAAGCTTCCTGACTTTAATGCATGCACATGGTGAAGTCATTAAATTTCAGGTTTTATAATTTTATATTATCTTTGCATTTGAAATCTGAAAATAATGACTAAAAAGATTGAATCACAATACATTTTGTTGGTATGAAAACGCTAAAAAATTCTCAAAACTCGTTGTCAATATTTTTTTTCCAACTTCAGAATCTTGATCATTTTCTAATTTTGAACATTTCAAATAATTGTTTTTTTTTTTAATTTAATTACAATCTTAAATCAATCATGTCTCTAACAGGAGTTTACAATGAAGATCCAGAAGACGAGAATGCAAATTCTATACTGATCGAAGGATTTTTAGAGCATATAAAACATTTGCATAATAAGGAATTGCTTCTTACGACAACGGAATCTCAAAAGTTTACCGAAATTCTACTTAGTCGTCCTCGAGATGAAGAATCTCAAATTCCTTTCTTTCATTCCAGTATGTAGACAATTATATTTATATTTTTGTTTTTCCACAGAAAGATTTTCAAATTCTTTAAATATTTATTTCTAATATTCACAATGATCACACTCTGTTCCTTAAAGATTATGTGTGTAAAAAAGTTTTACAGAACATTCGTAATTAATTGGGCAACTTTCAGATCGTCTCAAGGATAGAACAACATACGCTTGTCCACAATGGAGGTGCTTTGTAAAAGGTGTTAGTATTACTCATGTAGTCCTGACTATTTTACCAGCCTCAGAAAAAGACTTACGACTGCTCACGTACCCTGATGAAGATTTTCAAGATCCCTATTTAATGACTGGCTCTAACTTGATCTATAAATCTGTTAATTCAAACTTTCATCTCAGGGATACAAACTTAACACCAATGCCTTATGCGGCAAGTCAAACGGAAAATTATAGTACATCATCTAGTCACAATTTTGATGATTTTGGTTCCAACGTTTCGAGTCGCACGAACACAGCCCACAGTACCCCTAAAACAGAAGCAAATCAAAAAATAGGTGAAGATAGTGCAAAGTGTGGGCTGATTCTTCCTGTTTACGTCTATGATTGTTCCTTAGCATTATTAATCGACGCTTTGGTGGATAAACTTCCATCTCCTGGAGCCAAGGACCTTTACAGGGATTATACATTTCGGATTGGAGATAACATTAAAGAAAAATGTATTCATTTAAAATCAGATGGAGGTGCAAAACCCACGTCGCCTGAGCCCAAGAGCGAGGATTCTGATAATGTTTCAAGTGGTAAGTCTGTAAAAGGAATATACAAAAATCAGAATTATTTTTATTGAAATTAAAACGTATGATAATATTACGGATTTCTATTTGTCAGAAGATTTAGGTAAAGCGTGGAAAAATTCAACTTTGAAAGTTTTTTAATGAAGGCAAAATTAAACTGAAAGTCTTTTAATGCTTGCCCTCCGATATTCACATCTGAACGAAACGTTCACCCTATATTTCTAAACAATAATAATCGCAATGAGTAAAAACTGAAAAAATTTGAAGTGACTTCTTCAAACTGCCTTACTTTTTACTACTTATGTCAAAGTCATTGAAACATGGTAAAAATATTCTTTAAAAGAACATTTACTTTTCACGTTTTGCCAGTTTTACTACCAGTTTGCAAGGAAAATCTGTAAAATCTTTCACGTCGCTTTATTTTATGTATGTTCATTATTAAAAAAAAAAGTTGACCTAATATTTCTAAATTGTCAAGTTGTTACATACTTTTTTTAAAATTTCATAAAAACACAAATAGCAAAGCGAAAATCTCAGTATGCAATTGATGAAAGTCTATAAAATAAAAATAAAAGTTCAAACTCTAAACATTTTTTTTTATTGTGAAACCTAAAGACTACGAGAAGACAAAGATTAGCAAAATGTGCAAAAATTATGAAAATTTTTAATTGTCTATATTCTTACAAAAAAGTGAGAGAAATACTCTTTTTTTATATTTGATTTCGAACAAATTTACAGAAATAAATTTTAGTCTTCTATTTTTGAAGAATTAGATTTGAATCAATTTACGACTTAAATGTGAAAGTGAATCTGCAATTGTGAAATTAAAAATTCCTCAAAATGAAAAAACAATTTAATTCCATAAAATATTTTACAATTGCGGAAAGCGGTTAGAAAGTAGCTCTATTGAAATATTATTATTAAAAAATAAACGTTCCATCCAAAGAAGTAAATTTATTATTTTTATAAATCACACAATAAAATATAAAATATATTTAATAAAATTAAAATAATAAATCATAAATTTTATGATGAATTACGAATATATCTATTCAAAAAAATATTGTATCTAGACGGCAAGCCGTCCTTCGGCCAGCGCAAAATACACGAGGAATATTATTCGCGTACTTGAAGTTTAACGTTCATCATTCTCCACCTATTAATTTATTTGGAAAAACACTACACAGAAAACTTTTTTGTACTTTTCTGAACATTTTCTTAACAGGAAGTTTTTATTTGTTCAAACTTCACTCTGCAAACGAAACGATCAAAACTTACATAAAACAAATTATCCAATACATGAAAAAAAGTTCAATTTCAGAAAAATATTTCGGAAATTTTTTTTTCATGATCGAAGCCAAAAGTAGTGTATCTACATCCATTTTCATCTTCTCTGCCGTTTCCCAAATTCATAAAAAAAATCAATAACAAAATCTTATGTATTTTAGATGTAAGCATGTAGAAAGTAGATAAAGTTGTTCACATGAACTTAATACTTTTATCAAGTATCACATGTCCTTAAAATTTATTTGTAAAAAACGGGTTTTTTTTACCACTCTTGCAGAAACTGTAAAAAATACATGTGTTTCGAAAAGTAACTAAAAATGTTTAAACGTCTTTATGGCAAATATCAGTCGATGATCATAATTGTTTTAACGATTTTGCTGCTTTTCTTTTTTGTTGAGACAGGACCGAATAAGCATTATTATTTTTTTCAGTGCAATGTAAATAATATTGGATTTAAGGGGTTATATACAGTCAGATGGCATAAAAAAAGCGAAATTTCAAGAATTTTTCCTGAGAAGACTTTTAAATTTATTAATGCAAAAAATGTGTACACATATTATGTTAAATAAATGTATAATCTTGTAATTAATCGAAGGAATAAGCAAAATAAATTTTTTTGACAAAATGGCGGCTTCTAAAAAAAATCGATTTTTGACTAAAATTTTGGCCTTAAATTGTTTATAAAAAAAAATATTTATCAATGAAAAAAAATCTTTGATTAATTACTTAAAAATATATTCAAGAAGCTTGTGTTAAAATTTGAGACTGATCGGTTCAGCAGTTTCAGAGAAATCTTGGTCACCGACTTTGAAAACAAAGTTTTGAGAAAAACGCGTCTAAAGTTTCACAAGCACTTTACATAGTATAAAAAAAAATTTTTTTCAACTTACATCGAGTCGTCTATTCCAGGGCCATATAATTCAACAGCTTCTAATAACTCGAGCTGGTGTTGTCTGCGGTCCATTCTTCCCTCTCGTGTGCTCTCATGCGCTCTGTGGTCTTGAGATCTTCACACGCATTATTTTTAGAGAGATTTTCCATATCAGTTGATTGTAGCTCTCGTTGTTGTTTTGGGTGAAACCACCCACACATCTTCCTAATAATTTTTCATTGCTGCGATCTGTATAAATTGGAAGTATAGCATCAGCAATATCTTGTGCTAATGACGGATAATCATGTTTGAAAGTGGATAATTCATTGGCAGCTACTGCCCGCTGACTACTCTGACACGTCTTTACACATATGCATGTAACTTCGAAAATAATCGCTGGATTGACTTGAAATTTCCTGTGTGTGTACTTAAATATATGTACATTACGAAAATGAAAAAATCTGCGTTTGAGGTAAACTCATCCCTAACCTGCAAATGCAGGAAATACTTGCTCTTTTCGGTCAGCGTTCGGACTTCACGAGCAAGACATTAGTGCCTCCCTCGCAAAGACATTTCCTTAACTTATTAAGCATAAATTCGTGCGTTGAAAGCATGCTTCGACCCCGAAATAAGAGCATAGATCACTCTCATGCTTCTAGAGCTCGTTTTTTCTTTCAGTATAGAATGTGAATAATAATCAACTTTACTTAGAAAATGTAAGAATATGCTCACACAAGATATTTCGTACATGGGAAATTCTTTTACAAACCGTATACCTAATTTGACTTCACAATTTATATTAGTCGGAAAAATGTTGTATAACTTATATTTATATTAACATTTTTGTGCTTATATAAACAATTGTTTAGAAATAAAATCTTGATTCGCAATTTTAAATTGCAGTTCTTTGCAGAACAAATTCAACATTCATACTGTGAATTAATTGAACTTTAAAATCTTCTAAATTAGAAGACAATTACAATTTATTACAGGAAACGTGTTCAAACTCAAATATAAAAAAAGTATTTCTAAAGCATTCTTGTAAGAATCTTAAATTTGCTAGACTCTCTATTTATTGAGTGGATTTATTTACAAAATATTTATATTCTTGAAAATATTTTACTACAGATCAAAAAAGTTTGATGGAACATTGCAAGACTTTGAGTTTAGCTCATTGTCGCTGTTACGTAATGGCTGTTTACAAATCATTAGTTCTTCAACGACCTTTGAGTTATGGAGATATGGAGGCTGCTGTAGAGCAATGCAAGAAGAATTATATAGAAATACACATTACTGAATACTTGCGTTCAGTGTGTAAACATTTAAGTTCTTCATCAGCTAAAAATGTAAATACTTGCCTCGGACGTCCTACTTGTAGCGATATTCAGCCTTTTCACAAATTGATAAAAATCAAATTTGAGAGGATAATTAATGTTGCCTTTAGACCAGTACCAGCCAACCCGGAGTTCTATTATTTTCTTCCTTCGTGGAACCCAGAGAGACTGGTTAGTCTTTTTTCTAATTAAATAAAAGCTTGAATATATTATAATATTTTGATTACTTGAAAAACTGACTATTGTTTAGGATCGAACAGATTCGCAAAACACAGATAGCGATGACGATCTCGAAGGTTTTACTTTTCATTCAGAAGTTATGGACTGTAATATGACTGGAAAAGGTATTTATTTTACATCATATTATGTTTTTAGCATTATTTCTTGAAATCTGTGCAGTTATATTTATAAAAAAACGCTAATTGTGGTATAATTACAGTCAACCCAACATGGCCTGAAGTCAGCAGTTACAATCAACTAAAAATGGCTAGTTTTCCATCTATGGAATCCTTTATTAGTGATCTTCACATCGAAACAAATTCTGGGAAAGAACATCCACTCTTCCTTCAGCTAAACTGCTCTGTTCGAAATCATTCTAATCTTTCTAGCACACCTGTAAAACTTCTTCCGACCTGCGTTACCGAAATAATGAAAAGCTTTGATGACTACAAGGATCACAAAGTAACTCTCGACATTATTTGCTTTTATCTGCCTAAAGAAGTTTTGGAAGTGAATATTGATCGCTTTCCAGGATTAAGAACAACATCTTTTTGTAGCGTTTCGCCACATGGAAGTCTACATGTTGAAAATAGCAACAGTATCGGGAATGGGGCGATTTTCTCAGAAGTCAAGGCTGTGTGTGGCATAGCTCATCTTCCTCTCTACCAATATACAGCGATTAAAAATCTGAAAGAAGAAATAGATTGGCTTCTGCGAGACGAAACTGCGACTGCATATTTGGATAAGTCATCTCTCACCGAAGATACTTTGAACTTCGTAGCTCGACACGTCGCCGAATCGAAAGATCGATCGAGTTGTTACACTGAAAAAGTTCCCCTACATTTTGTCTTTCCCTCGGAAAATAGCGTTCCTAAGTTTTTAGAAGAATTGACTAAATTTGAGATCGATAGGTACTGCATTCGGCAAGAAGGTAGTCTTTTTTACTTTGTTAAAAACGTGGATCACCTGTTTTGCAGCACTGATTCAAATGGAGAACAGAGGAGCGAGAAATCTGTTGAGCAAAATAGATTCGAAGGGGAAGAAACATATTCAGAAAATGGCAAGGATAACACCCAAAGGTCAGATGGTCGAACAAGAAAACAAAATTCAGGAGAACCTCCAGGATATCTTTCAGAAATATCCAGCATTGGTGAAGGACAAACTGGCACAGACGATGGGTACGATGGTGACAGTAGTAATTCCGAAGATGAGTGTCAATGGCTGATCGAGATGGACAAGCGCAGAAAACTTCTCCCAAATTTTTGGTTGATCCTCCGAGTAGAAAATACGCATGTCAACGTCTACTTCCATTGTAGGTTTTTGGAACTAGCTTCCACAGAAGTTTCTCATTATCAACAAATACAGAAGCTAGTAGTTGCTCAAATAAAAACTATATATCGTCGAGTAAATCAGTACCTTTTGCTGCATCGTCTCCATGACACCCGTCACTGTGATCCTCTCCTCGAGCCAGAATCGAACGAAGATCACAATTGGAAAGTTGATTCCTTTAGTGAAGGAAGTGGAACCATCCAAAGTCAAAATTCCGATATGAACGTCACACCGGGAATATTCAGATGTCCCGTAGTTTGGGAAATGCCTTTCTGTTTACACCCGAGGCTAAAAACTGGACCTGGACGATCTGGTCTTTCCCGAGGAATTAAAGCTTTGCATGGGGTATTGAACAGACTTTCGGTAAATAACAGAAGCAATATGTTCGTTTATCAGGAAAAAAACGGTAATGTTTTTTACCTCCGCCTTCACGAACAAACATGCGATGGAAAATCACTACAGAACAAACTTTCGGAAAGTGATGAGAAACTCATGGTCTCACGAAGCAGCAGTATCGCTTCTTTATCACAAGCAAGGGGAACGAGTCTGTTAAATGAACACAGTGCTATCCATGATACGAGACCTAGAGTGCGATCTTTCGGAGAGAAAGAATCAGATATTTTAAATAAATCAGGAGACTCAATTGTGCTAATGGTTCATGGTATCTCTGAAGCTGGTCCAGAAATAAAATGCGAGTTGGTACAAGTGCTGCAAAATCGATTAGATGATGCAGTTCTGGAAGTTCTTTCAGTGATGCTGGCTAGAAATCCCATGTGTAAACTCACTCCTGCTGACGTGCATTTCATCCAAAAATCATACAGATCACCAGAAAGCGTTGTGAGACTCACTGTTCCACCTCATTGCTTAACACATATGTGTGCATTGGGCTACTATTTACGTCAAAACGTATTACAGGTAATATTATTTATGTTAATTTTAAATTATTAATTCAAATTCACGGCGTGATCTATTTGTTATGTAAAGCTACTTTTTTAAATTTCGAAACTCTAAACTTTAGAATCCTGAAAAGAAGCTAATAGAATTTTCTTAACAACCTATGTTTTCATATTGACTGAAATCTCATACTTTTCATGTAATAATATTTATATTGTGTCTTTTCTATTCTAACTAGCATAAAAGACAAACAATGCTATGACAAACGTAGCATTAATTTATTCCAGCCTTTGATAGTATTTTACAAACAAAAACTTCTCTTTTTATGTCAAAAATCATTGGCGAGTATACATTTATTTTATTTAAATACGAAAGTTTCTTTGAAACTTTGCTGCTCTATTAATTAAAATCCACCAGATATGTATATATTTATAATTTTTTTCAATTAAAAACAAAATTTATTGAATAATTTGATTGCATTTTAATCATGGTCTCTGTTTTCGTTTATAACAGATTGGACATTTTGTTTCAGGAAAAGTCGATCAACAAGCGGAGTCTAAGAGTTGGTTTTTTGTTTCGATTTATAATTTTTTTTAATAAATGGTAAAAGTAAAATTTTTTTTTTTCAATAAAAGGTGCCAAAGTAGTAAGGCCAGATGATTGACCATTTTCGAGAAAAAAACGTTTAAAAAATTCCACGCAGGCTATAAGGTTTTTTCCGCGAGAGCATTCCAACGGCCAGGTGGCTTAGGCTGTAGTATTCCCGATAAGTGACTCTTAAGTTTTTGAATTTTTTTAAGTTTGTTGAGATAATAGAGAAATAAATTATTTTTCTTCTTTTTTCAAAGAAAAACTCCTTTTTTTAAATCCTATTATTCCTTTCCTGAAGCAATATTCTATTTATGGCCATGGGCTATGCAAGTCATGTAACCAATTCAGTCCCTGGCTATTGATTTTTTCTCCATATATAAAATTTGAAACTAGAATGAATGAAATTTAAAAAAAAAATTATAAATATATATAATATAATATATAATAAATAATAATAAATAAATATAGATAGATGATTTTTTTCTTTGGCTTTAGGGTCCAGAAATAATGTAAACTCAGGGTTTCATTTTTTCCTCAAACGTTTCGACTCAGATTGGAGTCCTCATCAGTGAGATTTATTTCTATAAAAATACAACGAAAGAAAAGAATAAAGAATTAAAGAATAGAAAATTGCACGTGTGACGGATAAACATTGTGTTGACAAACGATATAAATGAATTGTAAAGTTAAACCACTTCAAAAAAATACCCTCTCCTTATCCCTTACTCCACTATGACTTTCCAGCAGTCTTTTAAAACATAACTCAGTTCCAAAGTAAATACGTTACTGACAGCAGTGGTGATAAATATGTGTCTCTTCAGTAAACGTAAAAAGAAAAAAATCCGGGATAATTGTGAATTTTTTGATACAATTCTATTCACATTCTGACTGAAGGTTAGTCTCAATTATTATTTTGTAGCTTCTAATGTTTTTATTAAAATAAATTAAGAATTGTATCTATATACAACTTCCTGATGAGGCTGAAAAATTTAGAATTTATTCCCCTTTTACCACAATGTTTAATTGTCACTCTTGCAATTTTTAAGTTTCTTCCACTTGTATTTTTACAGAACAAATTATATATGGCTTATATTGTTGTGGATTTAGTTATTCAGACCAATTTTACAGTTCACACGTGCAATTTTTTATAAAAATTTTTTTTACCACAATGGTTTTTCCGTCCCGTGTTACTGCAATTTATCATAATGTTATCCGTCAAACGTGTAATTCTTTAAGTTCCTTCACTATGTATGTTTATAGCAAATTTTGCACAATTTTCAATTTTCATACGTAAATTTAGTTTGACCTATTCTATAGTTCCAAAAGTGCAATCCATTTATATCGGTTGTCAACACAATGTCTATCCGTCACATGTGTAATTTTTAAGGTTCTTCCTTTGCATTTATTTGAAAAATTCTGCACACTTTTTATTTAGTTTTTGTTCGAATTTAGTTAGTATGGACCAATTATATGGTTTACATGTGCAATTTTATCATAATGTTATCCATTACACGTATTCAAATTTTTTAAGTACCTTCCCTATGTATTTGTATAGCAAATTTAGTACAATTTTCAAATTTTTTATACGTAATTTTAGTTAGACCTATTCCATAGTTTCAAAAGTGCAATCCATTTATATCGTTTGTCAACACAATGTCTTTCCGTCACAAGTGTAATTTTTTAATGTTTCCCCCTTTGCATTTTCTATAGGGAAATTAGGCACATTTTATTCATTTTTGTTCGAATTTAGTTAGTATGGACCAATGATATGGTTTACATGTGCAATTTTATCATAATTTTATCCGTCACACGTGTTAAAAATTTTTTTAAGTCCCTTCCCTATGTATTTTTATAGCAAATTGTGTACAATTTTCAATTTTTTATTCGTAAATTTAGTTAGACCTATTCTATAGGTTCACAAGAACAATTCATTTATATCGTTGTCAACACAATGTTTATCCGTCACACGTGCAATTTTCTATTCTTTAATTCTTTATTCTTTTCTTTCGTTGTATTTTTATAGAAATAAATCTCACTGATGAGGACTCCAATCTGAGTCGAAACGTTTGAGGAAAAAATGAAACCCTGAGTTTACATTATTTCTGGACCCTAAAGCCAAAGAAAAAAATCATCTATCTATTAATATTATTGAGGGTCGATATAAGCCAGTTATTTATAAATAAATATAATATATATAAATTAAATACTTTGATGCATAAAAAGCAAAAAAAAAAGTGTAGGTAGCGAGAATCAAGCCCACAAATTTACGGATACATATCGAGAATGCTACTGCTTGAGCCGTCTAGCCGTTGGAATGCTTTCGCGGAATAAGCCTTATGCCCTGCGTAGAATTTTTCAAAGGTTTTTTTCTCGAAATTCAATAATTGGTATTGTATTGAAAAACTCATGAATCGAAACAAAAAAAGCAACTTCTGGGCTCCCCTTGTTAGTATTCATTATGATCTACGTTTTATTTGAACACTCAGAGACGATATGGTTATTTTAAACTATAATCGACTACTGTTTCCAGTGAGTGGTGTATGCGTCGCACATTATTTTCCATTATTTCATTTTCACGTACTTATTTAGAATAAAAACAAGTAGTTTTTATTATTATTGTTTGGGTAAAGACCCGAAGAGCCTTTGATGCTTGGGTAATCCCATTGCGTCCCCCTGTCAGCATGACACATGACTCCGGAGCCCTGTCCACAAGAAAAGAACCACGGTCACGCTTTTGGCTGATAGGCCTGACTCACTGATTAAGTGACTGCCTCTGAGTGCTAGACGTTTACCTATGAATGCTGGAGAGTGCCAAAGGATGTGAGTTAGTGTCTCATCACCTTCTGATGCCATACTCCTGTGCCTTATAGACACATTGGAGTATAGCCATGATCTCAAATTGTAGGACTGTGGCGTAGGAGCCCATTCCACTTCTACGGTATACGCCGGCTCCTGCCTTCTCCTTTTTCTTGGAACCGTCTGTAAACCAGTTGTCTCCATCACTATGTAGGCAGACTTCGCCATTGGCCCATTCCTCTCTCGTGGACAGGCTCATTCGGTACTTCTTTTCAAAGAGATAGCGACGAGACGTTTTTTCCCCGGTAATGCGCAATGTCAACTGAGATCCGTAATTTTGTCAGGATCCTTTCGCCGAACTCCACTTTTATTCTCCAGGCAGCTTTCGCAGCCACGGTCTTGATGGCTCTCGTGATGCCTCTTAGGATCAGTCCTCTGATTCTTTCGAGTCGAGGTTTCGCTGTTGACAATTCGACCATGCTCCACCAAACTATCGTCGCATAGGTTAGCCTGGTTAGAAGGATCGCTGTGTGAATCCACATCAGTGTGCCAGAGGGTCGTAATGGGCTTTTTGCACTTGCTTTCCAGGTGCTCATCCTGCAACAGCTTCTTATTCTCTGGTTTCCACGCCTTCTGATTTTTTCGTATTTTACCTGATGTTTTACCAGGTCCCTTTCTTTCTTCTTTTGCTATAAAATTTTTTTCATGTAGATAGCTACTTTGTCCCAAACTTTTCCGTTCCTCACCGTTGCATCAATCACATTGACTAGAATAAGGTGACTGGCCTCCTTTTCAAGTCTTACTAATAGCTCAGTCCATCCGTTGCACTCAAAGAACGTGTGTTCTGTATCTTTCCGTTCGGACTCGCAGCACACATATGTCGAGTCCTCTATCTTATTTATCTTATGTAGGTAGTATTTGAAAAAGCCGTGTCCCGAAAGGGATTGTGTTCAGAAGTAATTGACTTGCATCTGCGCGTATCTCGAATCCATACCATCTAATAGACAGTGATACCGTTAATATTAAACACCGTTTACTTTGTCTTGGACCATTGACATTGTCCATGAAAAATATACGTTATTATTCTTAAATCAGAAATTCTATAGAAAAAAATGGCGATAGGGTGTTTGCAAAAATGGGCAAGTTCCTTTTTAGGAATCACAAATATTTGAAAAACAATAACGCGTCGACAATTCAGAGCACTGTTTAGAGATGTTTTAGTGTAATAAAAAGGATTTTTTCGTGCGATATGTGACAATGGATAAAACTTGGATCCATCACTACACTCCTGAGTCAAATTGGCAGTCAGCTGAGTGGACAGCAAGGGGTGAAAACCGTACAAAGCGACCAAAAACGCAAATTTCACCTGTAAGGTTTTGGGCTCCGTATTTTATAATGCACACGGTATTTTATTCATCGATTACCTTGAGAAAGGAAGAACCATCAATATTGAATATTATATGGCGTTATTGGTGCATTGAAGGAAGAAATTGCGAAAGAACTACTCCAAATGAAGAAGAAAAAAGTGCTCTTTCACCAAGGCAATGTATCGTGTCACAAGTCGATCGCAACGATGGAAAAATTGCACGAATAACACCTTGAATTGCTTCCCCGTCTACCGTATTCTGCCAATCTGGCTCCCAGCGACTACTACCTGTTTGCAGACCTAAAAAGAATTCTGTAGGGAGAGAGATTTAGCTCCAATGAAGAAATGATTGCCGAAACTGAAGCGTATTTTGAGGCCAAAGATAAATCGTTCTACAAAAAAGGCATTGAAATGTTAGAGAAGCATTGGAATGGATGTATTACTTTTGAAGGAAACTATGTTGATGAATAAAGTTGAATTTTACCTGAAAGTTGTCGTTTTATTAGTCACCCTACGAACTTATTGAGTGATGTGTTATGCTAGTTGAGAATGGCGAGACGGAACTTTTTATATTTGCTGTTTTTTGATCCACTGATTATTTTTAATAAGTACTTGCAAAACTAATGAAGAAATTCTTCTCAATTCAATTAGTATTCAAGAAAATGGCTAGAATAAGTTGGCCGAATATTATTGAAACTTCAAATTTTAAAGAATTTGAATTTAATTTGCATTTATTGCGATATAAGAGTTTGAAATTGTCTACGAGGACATCTGTCGGCAACGTATTCTATCTGATACGCGACTAATCATCCTCCGATAATGTAGGCAGTGGCAAAAATTTCGAACTCAACCAAATAATTTGAAATTAATGAAACTGTTTGAAACTTGGTGTACACACGTAATATATCCTATCAATGCCTGAAAAATTAAAAATAAAGTGAAAGTCGTCTATTGTTTCATAATATTGAGGCAGGTAGGTAATCATGTTTTTTCAGTTTGGCCAGCAAAAAGTATCGAGAGTATTTTAAAGTTGAAAGAACTCCCAGGGATAGATTGGTTCCTCACTATCAGAGAAATCTTTCTGTAAATTTTCAGTTTGATTAATTGAAAATAAGCTAAATGTGCATTATACAAAAAAGCATGTGATACCGCCAACGATAGCTCCGCGAGCTTTAATGTTTTTTGTGGAAGAATGATATTATAAAATGATATTTATGAAGCGAGAGTTTTACTACTGGTATTTGTGATGCGCTCCGAAGAAAGACCCCTAAGTGTCCTAGCGTAGATTTTAGAGAAGAAGCAAGAGAACTGGCGACGAGCCGATAGGACTCGTTCGATATTTCTTTCTCTCTTCACCACGCACATCAAGAAATAGCTCGACCGTTCAGTGACCATAAAATTCATGATCATTGTTTTGCTTATTATTTTGAATGTTATTATTAAGTTTCAGATCGTGAACATCGTTGGTTCTAAATAAATGTTCAAAATTAATAGTTTGAGAGAATGTTTTATATTTTTAATGAAATAATGCAATATAAAATTATATTTTTATCACAACTAAACTTTACAATATTACTATCTTATCCCCTAATTTGCAATAGCTATTTTCATTACAGAAATCATAATTGATTGCACAAAAAAACTTGACTTTTCCAAATCAAAGACAAAAACTAATTATAGGCCAGTAAAATTAGCTTTTTGTGTGACGATAATTTCAACAAAAAAGTTAGAGGTCTTAAATGGTTCGGATACGTGTGTAAAACAATAATTGAACAATGATAACCAATAGTTTTTTTAAAGTAAATTCACAATAAACAATTAAAGTTGGATTTCAGCATTTTTTTTACACTTACCTCTGCGGTTTGAAAAGTACTGATTTTAGCAGTAAAATTTGTGAATAAAAGTTCTTCGTTATTAAATTATGCACAAAAAATTCACTTTTTTATATTGATATTTTAGAAAAAGGTAGTACTTAATAGTCTAAAGCAGCTTGCCAGATTTCAATCGTCTATCAATTATAGTTTTTGTTTAAATGCTAGTAATATTTCGAAATTTTTTTATTGTCACAGTACTGGCAAACTGTAAACAATTAGACAGTATCGTTGCCTGTGCTTCAACGTGATCTAGAAGAGTTATATTCCAATAAACTTTTTAGATAACCACAAAATTTTAATTAGGAGCGCTCCTGGATGCTATTGTTCATAAAACCTCTAATTAACATTTGTACCAGAGAAAACATTTAAATTCGATCTAAATCTAATATAGTCCACTGAAATACTGCGATTTTTATCTAAATTTTAAGAAAAGCCGTTCATTTAAGAGAATTAGGAGCCAAGATACGTTTTTTTTTTAAACAAGCCATTGCTCCGTAAATAAACAAGATATCGTAATGTTTAAATCCAGAAATTGCAGTTAGAAACTTATACTTTATGCATGACTTCCAATGGTTACTGTAAAATGAAGTTTAAATTGTAAAACCTGTGTCTTAAAAAAGGTGATCGGGCACAAATGAAAATCGGCACCGTGGGAGGCGGAGTGGGGGATCGTCGTGCGCTCGAAGCTCGAAACTGAAAAATATACTTCATATCGGGGCGCTAGGAAAAAAGCACCTTATCTTGACCAAAAATGATTGTATCTTGCTTTTTTTTTAATTCGGGGTAGCGCGAATAGAAAATAAGTTTGCCATCATTGAATTTTACAAATTAAATTATTTTAACAATGATAATTGTATAATAATAATTTTATTTAATCGATTTTTATTGACTGAAAGTTAATTAAATATAATTATTTGTGTATACGTAATTTAATAACGAAAAGTTTTTATTCACAATTTTTTCTGCTAAAATCATTACCTAAAGAGGGTGGGGGAGTCAAGGAACTCTGGATACCTGGTAGTAAAACTGAAGCATTAGGAACAAGAGAAATCATCGTATACAAAAATAATACATGAGGTGCGAGAGAGCGCAACAATCGTCTCTGGGAATACCGTACGTTGCTTAGAAAGTATATTTCGTAACTTCTCTTGAATTAACATCAAGATTATTTAAATGTAAAATTCATTTGAGATGAGGAATTTGAGAATTATGGAAAAGCCTCGGGAGTTAAGATGATAAAGAAAGGGTTCTATAGAAAACAATGGAAAGGATCCATGCTGCATGAGGGAAACCTCCATTTCTTGACAGACTAGCTGCCAGATTGTAATGATTGAAGCGAATTCTAGAAATGAGAACAATCGTTCTTCTATCCCACTTTGATTTATTGAACCAGGGTTCATTAGATTGAGGAAGGTAGAAAAAATTCTGAAAGAAATAGACTCCCTTATTTTCGACTGTTGAAGTCCTCACCCATTTGTCAACTGAAGCTTTGAGGAAACCCGAGAAATGAGCATCCCATATGTCTGTATGTGGAAGCTTTATGTCCGCCAGTGAGCCCTCAGTCACTGACAATCTTGCCAGGTTGTCTGCTGTTTCATTTCCAATAATTCATTTATGTCCAGAAATCCATACCAAAGTTATAGAAAGGTTGTTAGTGTGAGCTGTGTAAATTAGGTTCCTGATTTGAAAAATCAAATAAGATTTTGATGGATTGAAACTATATTTCTAACAAGCCTGTAAAATGCTTCTGGAGTCAGAGTAAGTCAGTAAGGCTAACATTATTATCTAGATTATACTGAATTGCTTCACAGATTTTTACAGCCTCAGCTATATAGATCGAGGCATGTTCCGATATTTTTTAATTCTATTCAAAATCCAGTTGAGGAGAGTATACAGAAAGACACAAAAAGGAGTATGTGGATAAAGACCCATCTGTGTAAAAATGTGTGGTTTGGATATTCTAGTGAAACTAAATTATTTAAAACAAGGTCCGGAGATCTACTGTTATAGATTATAGGGCCCAATTGTAAATCTATTAAAGATTGAAAGAATTGAGATTCGTATGGGATAACGAGACACATTTAAATTGAAATTCTCAAAATTTTATTGGTATAACCTCTAAATTGTCTAAAGGATTTTAAAAGGAAAAAGTGTTTATTAAAAGGAGATAGAGATACACTATTTTGTGAGGTATAATCAAGTTCTTCCAAAATGGGGAAGATAGGGTGCTGAATTTTGTGTAGGGTTTTAATGAAGAATTTATCAGAAATTAGTTGAAATGTGTCTCTGAGAGGAGTTTCTCTCAACTCAGCCTGCATTACAACAATTAGGGTGGAAATGCGATAGCCTAGAATCATGCGTAGGATTCTATTATGAATTTTTGTGATCTTGTAATATATCAGTTATAATTACAATAATAAAAGATATATTAATTTTTATTAAAATAAAGCTTTTAATAATAGGGAAGATTAAAGAAATTTCAACATCAAAGATTAAAAAAATAATTCTAATTAAATAGAATTAAATAGAAAAGGGTTATTTAAGATGTGTTGTAGAATCTGAATACCTTTCTCCGTGTCAACTGTAGTTACAAAAAGAGCAATGTCGTTCGCATATTCCAGGATTTTGCAACCTGGATCTATGACTTTATGAATGTGAATAGTGTGAATAAAGATGCACATTCTTTTTGGAATGCCTAATTGGAACGCCTAATTGGAACATATCATGTAACAGGATGTTTTTAATGACATTGTCATACGCAGCGCTGATATCTAAAAACAAACAGGCTGTGAATTTATTAGAGGCTGAGGCCAAACAGATCTCAGATGAAAGTATTTCCAGATTTTCAGAGCAAGGATCGATCTTTCCTAAAGCCAAATTGCGATTCTGGAAGAAGGTTTTCATTTTCCAACCAAAAATAAAGCCTATTCAAGATAAATCTTTCTAGTAGTTTCAAAAAACAAGAGGCAAGAGCTATTGGGCGGAATTTTCTGAGAATCGTCTACAGTAAAAGGAATGTTAGGAAGTCCTTCCAAGGATTGGGGAACAGGCCTCTGTCAAAGATGCTGTTATAAATATAGAAAAGGTGGTTTAAAGATGACTCGGGAAGATTTTTTAATACCAAAAAAGTAATTTTGTGAAGACCCGGGTGAGGGTATTTCGGCATTACCAGTTTCCTCTGCCATAGTTAAAAAGTTCTATATGTATTCATTCATGTACTCTAGAGTTTCCAGATTAGCTGGGGTGGATGTAGGAGAAGGAGGGCTCAGAAGTCGGTGGAGAAACCCACGAATCTTGGCCCATACCTTGGATATTGATGATTTCGAGGAGAGGAATTCACAGAATGATTTAAAGCTTAGCGGATTTTATTTGCTTAAATTTTTTTATAGTGTGCACATCAAATTTTTGGAAATCCAGATAGTTTTTGTAGCTGGAGACTGCAAGATATTTTGAATTTAGCCAACCTTATGCTTCATTTATTCCTTCTTCTTCATTCCACCAAGGGGGAGAACTCGGATATGATCTTCTCCTATGGGTTCCGCCATCATGTCCAGGATCCGCCTTTTGAAGAACCTCATCCACCTTCCTGTAAAAATCATCATAAGCACGAAGAACTTCTTCAGAGCTCTCGAATAGATGCAAATCATCCCTATGGAAAGTATCAAGGTGTTTCTGAAAGACTTTCCAACTTGTGGGAAGAAAAATTGTAATATGTAAAAGTAATGATTCACGTCGATACGAAAAATTCAAATTTTTCTCTCGAAGTCGTTCGTTATCGGTTTCTTTCTTCGAAAGATCATGTCGGGTATTCTTTTGTTAAATTTCGAATCGTATCGTCTAATTTTTTGAACAACCACATCGAGCGAGGTCCTCGAATAACGTCACTTGTGACAGTTTTCACATGACAGCTCTACTCCTGGTAACTGAGACAACCAAATCAGAACGCAAACATTCCGGGAGAAGTGAACACGAGCAAAAGAAAATCTTTGATGTGAATAATAAATTTGAGTTTTGTTTTATTTGTTCAAACTTATATAAAAATAACCTTTATTTCTAAATCTGTTAATTTTTTTATTACCTTTACCTTTTAAGGGTATGTGATACTTTACCATAGGAGTTTTTTGCCTCTAAGAACCAAACTTTCTATGAAAGCGGAATTATGAAGCTGACTGAAAGATGGCAAAAGGTCATCGAACAAAATGGTCAATACATAATTGATTAATGTTTGTGTTTGGTGTGATGCAAGGAATTTGATTGGGAGGGGGAATTTGTTTGGAAAGCAGTTTTTTGACATCAATTGAAGTATTAGTAGATTGAGCAGTTTTCTTCTCTTGGTTATATAGGGTAGAAGCATCTTTGATAGGGATGTTTTTATCTTCTTCTTGTTTGTGGCAGCTTGGGATGTTTTTATAAGCAGCAATTTTCCTAATGAGACCAGAGCTGGGTAACTATTTCAAATGATTCCATTCCAAATACTTATTTGAAATACAAAATGCCATTTTCCATTTTGTAATTTAAATAGGAAGAAGAAAACCATTTTGCATTTTCCATTTTAAATAGGTTTTCAACCTATTTTCAACTTACAATACTATTTTCTAGTTTTTTTTTTGGTTCTGCCCTGGACAAGTAAAAGCACATGTTGGCATCCCACTGAAGAAATGATGTCATAACAAAAATTCCAATTTATTTTTCAACATGTTCCCCTTTGAATTACGTTGAAAGATGCTCAAACATTGCTCAGACGCAATCACACGAACCTGCTTGTGATCGGCTATGAGCAAACGCGGTACCCATCTTGCAAACAGCTTTCTCGCTTTTTTCCATGGTTTTGTTCTTACAATGAAAAATTAAATTCAACTGGCTGTAAAAATTTTTCAACCAACGTACTGATTTGAAACTTTGTATGCGCACTGATATTAGATGGTATTCTCTTAGAGTAGTAACATATTTACGATAACCATTCGAGAAGTCACGGACTTATTGGACAGCCCTCGTGAGGACCTTTGTTATGAACTGAGTAACGGTTATCAGAAAGAGATTCATGTGGGTTATGGTTTGGTTTGTTGGAGATGTGTTGGATTTTGGATTGATGGGGGGGGGGGGGGGGGGGGTTCAGAAATATGCGTAGAATCGCGTTTTTTGAGTTCTGTTTTCCTTTAAGGTTAAAATTCTTATTATGATTTCCAGTATTTGGTTGAGAAAGTGTAAAAGCGTCATTACTAAGGTTAATGAGTGAATTATTAATTACATTTTCATCAAGTTCCGGAGTGGCGCCCAAGGGCATGGGATCATCATCCAGGAACTCACGGTCTAAACACTCTGACGACATGTTGAGCAACAATGTAAGCAAGGGCCTAACGGCCTTCGATGATTTCCTTTGACTTATCTTATGCTCGGAAGAATAGATGGTTAGTAAAGTTCCACAGGAAGGGCACAAAGGAAAACACTTTCGGCACTTCAGCAGTCACACAAAGCTCTTGATGTGAAAATAAGTATTAGCGCAGACCAAACGATACGCACTCGTCAAAGTCCAACACAGGAGTTTTTGTCAACTTTTTTGTTGGAATCATGGTCAAAAACTCGGCCTTTTGGGCTTAATTTGACTAGCCTATCTTCTCTCTTTTTTTTTGATTACGCACTTTACGGACGTGGAGCAACAGCATCTTCATTGCTTTCATTGTAACAAAATGCTCGTATCTCTTCATATAAGTACCATTCCCGTTCATTTGAAAGTCCGGAAGATCGAATGATTTTTAATTAATTTAATTTGCTATTTAATTCCGACATCTCAGAGTGAACATTTCTGGGAGAATGGATAAATAATTTTGCAACGATTTGACCATTAGGAAAAAATTTAAAGTGATGGTACTTCGTAATTTTTGGAATATTTTAGAACATATTACAAGAATTGTTCACTACTGAAATGAAGTCTTGAAGTTTGTTTACGAGTCCCTTCGTTATGAACCCAAAAAATGCCGCATTTACGGCATACTTTAAAAAAAAATTCCGACCTGCTGGCGACTAGAGGGGTAAGAAACATTCTGAGCATAATCGAAGGAAATAACGAGCTGCGACGAGTTTTCTTCCGTTGGTAATTAATTCACTTTCAATTTTTCATCGTTTTTGCATAAATTGTAATATTCACGCTATTTTCTTGCTTTCTCTAAATGTTCTATAGCAATGTTAATTTTCAAAGTTTTTTCTTCGTCCGATAAATTTGCAGATCGAGCTATTTCCAAATTATTTCCTCAACATGTATCGCACAGATCATCCGCAGGTTTCATAGTCGTTATATAGAGACAATAGATGTTCCAAATTTTTCTGAATGTGACGAGGGATATTTCTCTTATCTCGTGCTCGGTTTTAGCAACATCAGACTTATTATATATTATATCCTACACAAGCATATGTTTGAACAAAAAAAATGTTTTGACTTTCTAAATTTCTATTCTCCGAGACGTTTGGACAATACTTTTACACGATCTCAAGCCCTAGGCGAGTTATTTGATCTAGATCCTCGATTGTAAATAATTTTTTTTTTAAATTTGAACACTTTTCAACGAGTCACTTTGTCCCTTAATAGCCTCGCGTAATTATTGAATAACATTTTTACATTCTCACCACATATGAAAAGATATTAGATTTTTGTAAAGTTTGACATCTACATTTTCATGACCCCCTGAATAAAAAAAAAGGGTTTCTTCTAGTGATGTGCAAAATGAATTCGATTCCACTCGGAACTCAGCTTTCGACATATTCGAATCGTAAATGTTCGAGTCCGAGCCAGCGTTGGCTCAAATGTCGAATTTTAGAGCCCGAGCCCTCACTGGCTCGAATCAAAAAATTTGAGCCGAGATAGTGTTGGCTCATATGCGACTCAACGGTGGTTCGTATGTCGAATTTTTAACATTTCATTAATTTCTTATCCTGAAAGATTGTAACAAAATCGTAATCGAAAGAATTATCAGTTTCGGTATTCTTTGTTAGGGCCAAATAACAAAGGACAAATTCGTTAACCAGCCATATCCGACAAATTCCAAAAAATAGGGCATTTCTGAAACAAAACATCTAGTGCGCCGTGATTGGTTGTGCAAACTATGTATTCAGGGCTGTGAATTCAAATATATGCATTTGAGGTCACACAAGCGATAAATAAACAATATAAGACCTGCAAGAAAGGTTTTTGTCCCATATAGTTCGGCTATGATAGTTTCAAATGTACTTGAAAATATCTGTGATTTATCTCAATGACTTTTTGAATTTGACTAAAATTAAAAGAATTACAGTATCTTAGAAAATGAACAAAATAATGATCAAATTCCATTTTCTATTTAAATTATTTGAGATAAAAAAAGTTTCGATGGAAAAATTGTTTGCTTAAGAAAGAACTACAAATTTTCATTCACACATTTTCTGAAGGGATGTATATTTTTCGTTTTATTTTAGAAAATACCATTGGAAATCAGAAATTGTATTTTTTATTTATACAATGGGAGAAACTAAAAGACGTTAGAATGAAAAATTATTTACTTAAAAAAATCTGAAAATTTTTATCTACAATTTATTGATAAGATGTATATTTTTCGTTTTAATTTAAGAAATACCATTGATAATCAAAAATCCTTCTTTTTAAGCTAAACTATGCCAGATATAAAAAAAATGTCCTAATGCAAAATTATTTGCTCAAAAAGGTCTACAAATTTTCATCTACATGTTTATTGATATTATGTATATTTTTCGTTTTAATTTAAAAAAATACCATTGTGAATCAAAAATTGTATTTTTCATTTAAACTATGCAAGATACGGAAAAATCTGATGCCTCACAGACGGCAGCTTATATGACCTTTTTTATCAATGTTTCTTGAGAATCGCCGCTGAGCACTTAGGGCCACACCGAAAAAAGCAATGTGCCAAAGTGTTTACTAAGTAACTTAATCTAAGGCGCCGAGGCACGTAAGTATCAGAATCAAGAAGATCAGAAACAATATCACTTTACACAGAAGTATGATTGCCATTCTAATTCGGACAATCGTCATGTCACATTTCGTTGAACCAAACAAATTAGCATTTCTTAATAATCACATTAGAAATTATTTTAACTATGATCCTAAATATATTTTATGCGCGAACAGTTACACTTATACAAATCTATTGATTTTTCCAACTACACGGAAAAAATAAGTACTGGAAAATTTACATGATAGAGTGCTTGACTTTCAGATACGTTCAAAAGTTACTTTAACCCGTTTCCGCCGAAAACGCCACTCGCGGTACATCGGTCTTCGGGAGCTCATAACTAATGCTGTAGGCTTCAAAAAAAATTCAGAGACATATTTTGAAAGTTTAAGACCTGCCCTTCTCCATAGCGAAATCAAAATTGCTTTGACATCTCACTAATTATGAAAAAATCTTGTTTAAACAAAAAAAGCATGATTTTTCCACTCTCTTTTTTTGAAAAACTTAGTTTTCAAGAGCTTTTCTGTCAGCAATCAACCTGGAACCTTTTCAGTCGGTGGAATAAATGTCTGAACTTTAAGAATCCATGGTTCAAAGTTCGATTTTAGGCCTTGGTATTTTCAAAATGACGTCTTAACCGCAGAATTTTTGCAAATACATTCATGATTTTTTTAATCGAAAACTATGAACTTTCGGAGAAAACACCAAGAGTGAAAGAGTTCTTAAAATTAGTCAAAGTATGCACTTAAATTTTTCCAACTGCTGTTGAGAAAATTTTTAATTTTTTGTATATGCTTAATTTTTGCAAAATCAAAAAATTGTTCAAAGCGCTTTATAAAAAAAAAAAAAAAAAAAAAACAAACAGAAAATTAATAAATTCTAATGAAAAAAACAAAAAAGACTATCTATATTCGTCGACCTTCACGATAATGATGGTTGGGCAACATAAACTTTGTTTACGGCAGACAGACCATAGGAGCATTTTGATAAAAGTATTTTGACATTTGAAATTTTTTTGACAGCAATAAACTCAAAACGAAAACTGGAAACGGGATCATTCTTCAAGTGTGGAATCATATGAATCGTGAGCTAGTTAACGGAATAATTATACTCGCATAGAATCGATTTTAAGTGAACGGCCCCTCGTGTGGAACTTTACGCTTCATTGGCGAGCTTTTGTTTTCGAGTGTGTTACGGTTTACTCAAGAGTTGAGGAAAACGAAAATCCTTAGTCACACGGGTCACACGTCACCATAAATATATAGATATACTTTTTTCCATTTGTTTCCTACCACCTAACATCCTAATAAGTTTTTGAAATGTAATTAAGAAATTATATCCAATAGTTATATCGGAATCCGAATGAATTTCAGTGTAAATACTTTTCTAAATTATTTAACACTTAATATTTTAACCAAGTTTTAATAAACAAAATTCTATTTTCCTCATAAAATGTTTAAAATTAATGTGCCATTTATTTGCACATACACTGAGAAAACAGTTTTGTCAAATCAACAAAAATATTTGGTTAGTATTTAGCTAACAAAAATCTTTTGTTGTGCCAACAAAACATTTTGCTATATCAAACAAATTTTGTTGGTTAAACAAAATGTTTTGTTGGGACAACAAAATATTTTGTCAGGATAACAAAAAAAGTTTTGTTGGCTAAATTTTTTTCTCAGTGTAAGTTATTTCTTCATGGAAGTACAAATTATAAAAATTAGATTATTAAAAACTTTCAGGAATTTCAATTCAGTTTTCAGATAATTTATTTATTTTTTATTGGAAGAAATTGTATCTTAGACGATAGTTATTAGGTATGAATTACCTCGGGGGCCTTCAAAAATTTTGATCCCTCACTGGCAGACTTCGAGGCACCTACAATATTTGACCCGGCTATGAATTTCTCACAGCGCTAATATATTTTCCCAGTTAGTATATAAGGACAGTTCGAACCTTTAGACTCAGCGAGAAGCGAGCGATATTCGTTCTGTTAGTATAGTGTGTATTATGACAAATCCATTTTAGATTGATACACCTTACGAAGTTACTCAATTTTTTTTAAGAAATTTATTTCCAATATACGTGACCTTCACGACAAAACTTCATAGAATAAGAAGAATCCATGACAAAATTCAATAATAAAATATGGCTTTATGGTTTCTGAATGAAATTATAACGGAAGGATATTTCCCTTGCGTATCTTACATTTACCTTAGAACATATAAACGGATGGATTATAAACGTCGAATATCACCCTGGTCCAAGCCACATCGATCAACATTACTTAACAAAGATATATTTTAAATCACTCACATACGTGTAACCTTGCACGAATATATCATTCCCTTTGTTTTACCGTTCGCTGTGGCCACACCAGGAGTCTGTGATGTCAAAGTCCATTCGATAGCCGCCAATTCGTTAATCCCATAGATTACCGGCAAAGCTCGTCTTCAAGGAGTGAAGCAACTATACGTGCCACCGCAAGTTAGGAGATCCAATGCGTCAGGATCGATGGAATTCCTTCCCAAGACCTGCAATCAAGGTGTCAGGCAGATGTTCGGCAAAGGAAATGGATCATATACAAAAAGCCGCCACACTACATTAACAGAACGGCACGACGAATGACGAGATTTAACATAATCCTATAAACTTGCACTCTTTCAACACATACCTTTATGAATCTCTCGAAGCACGTAGAGCGTGGCGCGGATCTATCCGTTACGACCAGAAGAAGGCGATCTGACGATTATTCGTAAGAGCGACCTCCCTTCCGTCTCACCGTAATCGACCCTACCCCCGCTCATAAACCTAACTTGCCATTAAATTTAAGTAATAGGTTTGTAGAAGAGAATTGTTTGTGTCTTATTCCAACATTTAACCTAAAAATGGAGACACCACCCTAGAGAACTGGCTGAACGGTAGCTTTACGCTGTACCGTAAAGCTATCGTAAAGTAGCATTATAACTCATGAATGAGGCAAAATAAACATTCAAAATGTTTCGTTGAAAATAACGTTAACTGGTAATTGAAATATGCAATAATTTTATTTATTTACGCTAAAAATTAAAAAAAAAACATAATACCTGTCATTCAAGGCAGTGCAGTGGTTCATCACTTTCCATGTCTTCACCGTCAGGATTGAATATTTGTTAGAGTGAGATGAAAGTATATATGTGTCTCACTCCAACCAATGGTCAACTTTAACGGAGAAGTTCCACAAAAGGTGAACCACTGCACTGCCTTGAATGACAGGTATTATGTTTTTTTTCAATTTTTAACGTAAATAAATAAAATTATTGCATATTTCAATTACCAGTTAACGTTATTTTCAACGAAACAGTTTGAATGTTTATTTTGCCTCATTCATGAGTTATAATGCTAGTTCGCTAGGGCAGTTATTTAAAAAATTTTAAATTTTAACGAACTCTCACAATAACTTACCTAGTTTTGTGATGATTATTTTAACTTTTTACAAGATAACTTTACGTTTTTAATATGGAATTTTAAAATATATCTTTACAAAAAACGTTTAAAGTTTCTCCGCATATCAAACAATTTTGATGCAAGGAAGTAAATCTTTAACAAAATGTCATCCACGTCTTCATAAGGACCAAAAAATTGGTTGAAACGTTGACGCTCTTTATGAATAAACAACTATTCAAAACCGGAAAGGCCATCCACATTACTTTCAAAATTTAAGTAGCAGGTTTGCGCCCGTACCCAGAAATTCAAAATCGACATGGATTTTCTCGAGCGCGAGAATTCAAAGAAATTACTCGTCTCAGTATATATATCTTTCTTCCTGTAATCGAACGGGTTTTGTGTACGACCATGTGTGTTTTTCTGCTTTCACTGCTTCAAAGTAGCTCACGATTTACTCAATTCGGGCGTAAACTTTCAGCCACACGTCGATGATACATTAATCTATTTTTGAGTACGTTTTCTAATGTTTTTATTAAACTGCACTCCATTGTAGCTTAAGTTTTACGCAACTGTGAGATAAATGTTTACCATTAGTTAAATTACTTTTTATAAGACTGTACGTTAAATAATAATGAACATGACTCATATTTTATAACCATAAAAAGTGAGAATTTAACGTACATATTCAAATATTGTTGATGTTCTTAGTTAGCTTTAGGGTTCAGAAAAAATGTAACTCCGAGTTTCATATTTTCAAACGTTTTGACACAGATTGGAGTCCTCATCAGTGAGAATTTATTTCTATAAAAATACACTACCGTCGGAAATTGTGCGCACGGTGCTTATGAGCGCTATTAAAAATCACTGCTGACTTTGAACAACGATATCTCGGTGAAAAAAAGAGATAAGGCATTTTTAAAAAAACAGTTGGAAAGCTTATGAAATTCTACGTCTAGTGATGCTTAACAAATATTTTTTTGACCTGCTGAAAATAATATAGCACGTGAGGTGTTAACAAAAAAAATTCAAGATTTTCTCAAATTCTTTACCTCAACTTCAACTTTTAGCCTGACCTAGGGAAAATGTTTCCACAATCTGAAAATTATACGACATAGAGTCTAAAATCTTATCTTTAATTTAAGCCAAGAAAACTTCAAAAATATTCATGGGTACCCGAGATACGATTAAAAATGTTCAATCGTATTTGAGTTGAATTTTAATCGACGATCACGGTTCTCGGCCGGTCTGTTGCTCGCCTCCTTCGTTGAGGCAGGACCGAAATGGTCACGCACAAAGGTGGCGCTTAAGTGGAGCCCTCTTATATGTTCTTTGATCCAAGAACGTGTTTCCTTTATTTCCTTCCTTTCATTCTTAGTTGATATTTACAATGACTATTAAAAATTTGATTAATGTTCTATTTTATAAGAATTTTAAGAAATAAAAAATGTTTATATAACATTGTTCTGTTCGTTAATATGGGGATAATATTGGATTTAAATAATTTTTAATAATCACAAATAACAATAAACATTTTTTAAAATTTAGATTAATTAGAAATAAAAATTACTAATGAACAGAATGAAAAGTACATATAAGAGGGCTCCACTTAAGCGCCACCTTTGTGCGTGACCATTTCGGTCCTGCCTCAACGAAGGAGGCGAGCAACAGACCGGCCGAGAACCGTGATCGTCGATTAAAATTCAACTCAAATACGATTGAACATTTTTAATCGTATCTCGGGTACCCATGAATATTTTTGAAGTTTTCTTGGCTTAAATTAAAGATAAGATTTTAGACTCTATGTCGTATAATTTTCAGATTGTGGAAACATTTTCCCTAGGTCAGGCTAAAAGTTGAAGTTGAGGTAAAGAATTTGAGAAAATCTTGAATTTTTTTTGTTAACACCTCACGTGCTATATTATTTTCAGCAGGTCAAAAAAATATTTGTTAAGCATCACTAGACGTAGAATTTCTTAAGCTTTCCAACTATTTTTTTAAAAATGCCTTATCTCTTTTTTTCACCGAGATATCGTGGTTCAAAGTCAGCAGTGATTTTTAATAGCAATCACAAGCACCGTGCGCACAATTTCCGACGGTAGTGTACAAAGGAAAAAACTTAAAAAATTGCCCGTGTGACGTATAAACATTGTGGTGATGTTACGTACGACCCAAAAAAAAAATAATTAATTGAAAAATTAATTATATTTGATTTGCGTACGTGGAGGCTACACAAACTGCAACACACGAATGTGTCTTTTTAATTTTTTTATGTGGTTCCGCGATCTTTCTACCCTCGGCTGAGGGTGCCTTATCTCCACCAATTTTTCTTAATGCTATGGTGATAGGAAATAAATTTATAGACGAAAGTTTGTTAAAAAGATTCCCAATTGTATAAAACAGTTTTATTGGATTTGAAATTAGTTATTACAAAAATTACAGACTCACCCTTATTTGATACTTAATCCTACCTGTCGAGAAGGACGACGACTGGGCCTTAAATTCCTTTCAGGATGGTGACTCTAAGAAAAGTCACTCAAGTTTTTCTTTTTTGTCGCACAAACACATGCACGATATCTCTATCACCTTTTTACACCCTAGTTTTGGGAAAAGAATAAGGTGGATGGTTTTCAACCAGAGAACAAACAGTGCGGTTAAATTGTTTGTTCTCTCCACTCTTGTTTTCTTCGCAACCCTAGTGCTGGTTTTTTTTAAAAAAAGGGAAAATCTCCCCGTCGTTTTAAGATTCGACGGAATGAAGTTCTCTTTTTGTCTTCGACCCCAAGCTGCCAACGCACTATTATTTTACTCTACTAACCGACCACCGGCGTGCCCTAACGCTAGGGCGCGAATCGTAGTGGTGAGAAAAAATAATTTTTTCCAAAAAATATATAATGGTTTCCCTGCGTGGCAACTCCGCGAAAGGCTTCCGTCGGAGAGAAGATTGAATATTATTCACGTCCGCCCACTGTGTACTCACGAGACTTCGTTCGATTTACTGACACCTGTCCCGAACCGCGGACGGGCAAAAGCAAAGACCGGGCTTTACTCCTTTAAACTTTTTGATCGAGTCAAGAAGCTTGTAAGACTGCGTTTTGTGATTTGAAATTAATTCTTTATTATACACTCGTATCGATGTCACTTGGAGAAGGGAGTTTTGATGACTTAGAATTTTATGTGGAACATGCTGACCGGGAATTTGGAAATAATGGATGTCTAAATACTTGGTAGCCTTAATTACTTTCATGTCTATTGCCAAATTGAGAAATTTTTCCTCTTTCTGCTACGTAATCGTTTTCTTTTATTTTCGATCCGTAGAATTACTGAATAAGAGGTCGATGTTAATTTAACCCTTTAGGTTCATTAGTTTTGATTCTGAACCCTCCTTCTTCTTTTTACGTATTTCTCATATTAAGAAGATATTGGTTCAGATCTCCTAACATTTTACTCACTGGCCGTGACAAGTCGTGGCTATCCAAGTTTCAAATAGTCCATTTCCATTATCTATGTATTGTACTTCTGTTGGGTATGGATAGGAAATATTCTGAAGGCATGACATCGATACCAGTAGTTGAGAATTTTAATGTTTGTTATATAAAATATGGAAACACGTATATGGTCTGTGAGTACACGTGTGTGGACGAGTGCCAGCTTTTTATGAAATAGGCGGCAGTTGTTACGTGCGTGTATGTTTTTGTTCATTCATCTCACTCCTCATCCTTCATCTTGTTATATTACATTCTGTTTTTAATTAAATTTGGGCATCGTGATGTGAGGTACATTTCTTAATTTTCCCGTATTTTATAATTTTATAATTAGGTGTCAGGTAATTAAATACACGTCGTGTGTGCGTATTTAGTTACCTGATGTCGGTTTGGAATTTAATCCGAAATTTTATTTACCTATTTGTTTGGAGACATGATATATATATATATATATATATATATATATATATATATATATAATAATATAATAAATAATAAAAAAAAAAGAAGAAGAAGAAGAAAGGAATTTCTTAAAGTTTTGATATTATTCCCCTTCGGTCTTGTGAACTGACCTCCTTTTCATTACATTTTGTGCTGAGCCTATAACATACTCAGGTTACGAGCACCAAGAATAAAATTCGTCGCGTTCACCTGTATTAGCTAATTTTGATGGAAATAGTTTAGTGACCCCTGTTAATTGTCCTGATTGAGAAAGAAGTTATTTTATTTTTATTTTTGGTCGCTCGTAACAATCCACACCGGAATATTACGCTTTCGTCCCCGAAAGCAGGGGTGGTTCCAAGATCGAAGAAGAATAGAGGATTCTAAATTTATCAATTTTTATATTCTCCTCTAATATTTACTTAATATAAGTCCCTACTAGGTAGAATTCTACAAGCTTGCTCACATAAGTTTATTCCCGACAATAGATCACGAGACGATTTCGAAGATCTTCATCCTACATGGGTTGTAGATTCTGTGGTGGTAGTTGAACTGCTGCACTCAAAGTAGGTCTGGCTGCTCTGGTTTTTGGAGCAGGCATATTTGCTTCGCTGATTGCGACACTGGTAAGTGGTGTCTCTTTGTCTTGTTGCTTTTTTCCGGCGTCATTCTGGTTGATGCTTACTTCGAGACTTATTCCTTGTTTTTCTTGGTGTTCCTTGATCTCCAGAGTTCGCTTTTTGCTTTTTCGTTGTAAGCAATGCAAAAAGATTGTTGCGCCTGCCAGTATTTTAGCACGGCAGAGGAAGACCAGCAACCCCATGGAAAGGAATCCGATACCGAGGTACGAGCCGTGGGTCAAAATCATCTGCTTTGTCCTGATTCGTCTTTGGAAGCTGATCTCGTTGAGTTGATTTTCTAGCTGAGCTAGGGTTTCATCAGTTTCTCTGTAGTCATCTTCCTTGGCTGCAACATCTGTGGCTATTTGCTCCGTAGTTTTTGGCATGCCCATAAGTTGCTGATTTTGCAGTAAGATTGGCGACAGCTCCGATAAGTTCAGGTGGAGTCGGGGCTCATAAATGACTACTGATGTTTGACTTGGTGAGCTAATCGATGATAAGGTTACTCCGCTATTCTTCAGGCGGCATCCTGGCGCAATTTGCAGTATGCCGATCCCGGATAGTTGCACTTTGATCGCTTTTTTGGTGAGGCATACTATGTTGGCTGACACTTCTTCCAAGAAAGAGTATATCCAGCCCCCTACTGACCCTATAGATTTGAAATAAGGGTGTTTCTTATAAGATACTTGGACTTCACACGTCCGTAATGACTCGGCAGTGGGATCGTTTAGTAGCAAGCTTTCACAGGTCTTAAAGATTGATACTTCGTATACTGGCAAGTTTCCTGGACAGAAGTACGAGTTTCTCAGCTTCTTGCATTAATCCACTTCCTGTTGGTTCATCTGTAGGTAGGTCCGCTGTGACTCTTCCATGGCCATGTGAGAGAATTTAGGTTGAATGTATGCTCTTCCTGAGCCATTCTTTAGGATCGCCTGGGTTACTGGGACCGGATGGAGTTGGTACAGAGTGTAATCAGCCTTATCCAGCAGGGGAATGTCCAACCATACCGTAAGTGTTCTGTTTTTGCAGATTATTATTGTGGTTGCTATCCGTGCTAAATCCTCAATGTCCACCTTGGGGCCTGAGATTGGAAAGACGACCGAAGGTGAGTGATCCTGTATGTCCCTATATATTGGCTCCATCTGTTCTGACGTTAGTAGGGAGGGATGTAACAGTCCTCGTCTAGCAGCATGTACTATTTCTAGTACTCTGTCGGCTGCCTGCAAATGTTCATCAAGTCCTGCTTCCAGAGAGTGTAACATACTCGTGAGCACCTGAGTATAATTTAATGTGTAGAGAGAGAAGGATACTTGATACATGCCCCTTTGGATTTCGGCAAGTTGAAATTTTAATTGCTTTTGGCGTTCTTCGTAAGCGGTAAGTTCTTCATGGATTTCCTCGAATTGTGCTCTTACGTCATGGGTTTGCTTCCCCACTAGGTGAGATAGGTTGGCTGATACTTGGTTGAGTTTGTTAATCTCGTTCTCGATTTGTTGTCCGTCGTCATATGTCAGGAGGCCAGCTACAGGGCCGATGACGCCTCCTAAAAACCCGAGCATTGGGGTTGTCCGGCGCTTTCTCATTTCCCTGGGCACGTGAACTGGTGGTCCATAGTCTGCTCGTCGACTCAGTTCGGTTATTTCACGAGTTATTTCTTTTTGAAGGTTGGTGACGACTTGTAGTCTTCTGTCTAAATGATATTCGTCTACGAGTTGTAGGCATTCGTCTTTCACTTCGGGTCGACATAGTCTGGGAAGGGTTTTTAGTTTTTGTCTATAGTTTTCCAATCCCTGTTGTAATTTTTTCGTATCCAAGATGCTTGTAATCCTCCAGATACTTGTAGTGCATTTCATCGTGCCCAGGTATTCGTAGTAGAGACCGGTGCTGGCTTTGAATGGGAGAATCCTGTAGACATCTCCCTCAGTCTCCTGACCAGTAGTTGTCATCATAATGGATGCGACTGCCAGAATAAGGATCATAGTTTCCATCCTGATACAACCTGCGAAATTTAAATTGTTTTTAGATCGTTATTTGTGAGTGGGATTGTAGGGATGCATCACGGGAAACAGGTTAGAAACACCCTTACTTGCGATGTTACTTTGTCTAAGACGCTGTCAAACTTTTAATTTCTTAATCGTGGAAAATTAGAAGTTTGTCAGCGTGCTTCATACAGCGTTCCCCGAATTCGTCTTCGAGTACCACGTTATTGTTTTCTGTAAGGCCCACGATTGTGAATGGGCCTTCCCGTCTATTGTCGAATTTCCCATCCCTTACTTCCTTAATTGCGTATACTTGATCGCCGATTTTGCCATTCAAAGGTCGGGATTTTCGGTCGTACACTTCTTTTGATCGGACCTTAGCCTTAATCAAGTTTAGAGCAGCGATTTTCCGCGTTTCTGACAATCGAACTATCAGGTCGCGTAAATAGGAACCGTATGTTTCCAATTCTTCGCCCTGAGGAAAAGAACTAGGGGTCCTGGCTATTCGTCCAAACACTAGTTCGTAAGGTGTAAAATTAGTTGCTTCGTGGACCGACGTATTGTAGGCGAACATGGCAAATGGGAGCAATCGATCGCAATCGTCATAGTCATTTGCATAGTGTTTAACATAGTCGGTTAGTACAATGTGACTTCTCTCTAAGGACCCATTAGTTTGGGGTCGATAGCCAGAGGTCGTTAACTGCTTTACATTGAATAGCTTCTCTAATTTCCGCATCAGCTTTCTTACGAAACTTCCGACCCTGTCCGTTAGTATGGCCCTTGGGGCGCCGTACTGCAAAAAGAGGACTGTAGCGACGACGTGCGCAATGGTGGTGGTTTTGAGATTTTGTATAGGAACCGCGATGCAGTATTTACTGAAGTTGTCCTGCATCGTTAAAATATGACAGTTGCCATTGGGTGTTGTTGGCAATTTTCCAACTGTGTCGAGGGAGACCTTGTCGAAAGGTTCGGCTGGGGTGTCCGTGATAAGCATTGGTTTTCGCGTTCGGGTGCGTACTAACTTCTGCTCAAAACAGCTCTTACAGCCGCGGATAAATTCGGTTATTTGGTCCCGTAATCCTGGCCAAGTGTACCGCTCTCTGATTCGTCTGTATGTCTTAGTTATGCCCTTGTGGCCACCTATCAGACTATTATGATATTCTTCAATTATCTTTGGCCTCATCTCGACAGGTGGGACCTCGATTCTTCCGTGGCAGAGGGTGATAGTGATGTCACCACCCCGGAATATTTGTGACAGAAGATCGGTCATCTTATTTTGAGGTAATAATCCTAGGAGATCTCCTGAATTTGCCATCCGGACGGTAGTCTGCTTGTCCCGTTTCAGAGCCAGGTAAAGGTTCCTTAGCCCCTGGGTCACGTCCTCCCAGTCAACTTCGTCGAAGTGCCGCTTTTTTATCACGACTGAATACGTTTTATGTTGCCCGTGTGGAGTGATGAGGACTTGCCCTGTTTTGGGTTGACTTTCCCGAATGTCTTGCAGATCAAGACGTTCGGTAGCCACAAGCAATTTTACTATGGGGTTTGTTGGTTCACAATCATCGGACAAGAAGTGTGCATAGTTGTCTCGTCTGTACGTCAGTGGCTCGGTCCATTCGTGAATGATGTTAGTTACGTTCGTGCAGATAGAGACAGGTTTTCGCTCCTTCGGTGTTTCTTGAATGGTCAGAGGCAAAGGTGGATCGATATAAGGTATTGTAAGGTCAATCAAGGAGCTGGAGTGAAGTGGAGAGCTCATGGCGGTCGCTTCGCTCCTTTCTGATTGTTCTAGTCGTCGTGGTTTAGGCTTCAATCCTACCCTTGTGGGACTGTTATTTTCTTCCAAGTCCCCTTTTTCTTCAGCGGCTGAGAAAGGTGTTGACCTTGCGTCCGGACCAATCGAGGGTCCTGGTGTGGTTGATAATGATCTCCTTGGAGGCTGCCTTCCAATGATTGGCGATCCACTTTCCTCCGGGACATCCCTAAATCGGACAGTAGTCTTCCGTGTTGTTTTGGAATATCCTGGCTGAATATCAGGAAGCTGGAAGTCCGGGATGCTAGCCTTGGTCACCCTTTCTTTATTCTCAGGAAGCTCAATGTTTTTCTCTGTCGTTGTATCTGTTTCGGCTACCGCTTCGGATACCTTCTCTTCGTATTGTCTCAAAAAGTTTTGAACTCTCTGTGGGAAGGCATCGTCATCAAATTCCCCACAGGGGTCAAGAGCCTCTAGGTTTTTTAATAGTTCCTCGTCCTCTTCGCCCTCTGAGACATGTGTGCATACAGGATAAGTTTCTACATCCATACCCTCATGATCCCAATAGAGCGAGTGTGGATTAAGTTTGGATAAGTCCAGCCCCTTTTTTTCTATGGATTTTTCAAACTGGGTAAATGAATTTTGAAGATCCTTTTTGAGAGTTGCCATGTTGACATTGTCGTTATCATCGTTGTCATCGTTACTTTCTTCGCAACTGGTATATAAGGGAGGTACGTCAATAAGTACTTGAGCTGAGCCAGAGGGTTCGTTAATGTCATTGCAGGGCTCCCTATCTGCTGTTGATTTTTCTTCTATACTATTGCGTGCCAATTGGTCGGCTGCTTCATTTCCTTCTATACCACTGTGACCTGGGACGTGGTTCCAAATTACCTCTATCGGCTCAAGAGCCTTCTTTAGCTTTTCAAATTCGGCCCGATTTTTAACCGGTTTGTTTTCGGCTGTTTTCCATGTACATGTACCATGCATGCCTTTTAACACTATGTCCATAAGGCGTTGGAAAGTAGCTGGAGCGTTTTTAATACCCGTAGGCATTCGGAGATATTCGTAGTGCCCTCGGGGGGATGAGAAGGCAGTTTTGGCTCGATCTTCAGGGTGCGTTTCGATTTGGTGGAAACCACTTGCTAGATCGAATACCGAAAAATATTGCGCTCTTCCGAGCTGATCGAAGATGTCCGAAATGTTAGGTAGTGGATAAGCGTCTCCGATGACCTTTTCATTAAGGGCTCTGAAGTCTATGACGATCCTCCACTTTCTTTGACCCGAAGCGTCCAACTTCTTGGGCACAATTAGAAGAGGTGAATTATAAGGTGATTTCGAGTTTCCGATGATGCCACTAGTATATTGTTTTTCTATCTGATCGTGTATTTGGTCATTCGCCTCGTGAGGTGTTCTATATTGTTTCCTTACAATAACTTTATCATCGATGGTAGGGATTCTATGCTGGATAAGATGGGTAGAAGTTAGTTTCTCACCATTCAAGTGAAAGATGTCCGCATAATCCTCTGCCCAGTGGAACACGTATTCCTTTTCCTCTGGCGACAAATGAGACATGTGTAGAGCTTGTATTACCCGTCTTACGCGATCGGGGTAGTCTCCTCCTAATTCTTCCTGAAGGTACTTGGGGAATTCCTTACTCTCAGTGTCAGAAAAGTCCTACCCTGGGAACTCGCAAAAGTCAAAAGGTATAACTTCTTGAGGCGAGAGACTGAATTCTATGTCCCGTTCAGTTGTGTTGATGGCCAAGACATGGCATTTGCCGTTCTGGGTAGTGACAGCTGCCTCACCAATATATAGTCCTCTCGGAGTGTTAAGTCTTGGCAAATACCCCTCTGATACTTCCGAGTTAGAGACGTCTATTGAGATGGGCTGCCTAGTCCTTGCCTTGATCCTTAGGATCCGGGCAAATGGCTTGATTTCTGATCTTAGTGCCTTGTTTGCTTCTCGTGATTCTGCATCAACAAACGGGATTGGCGTTATTGGGTTGGATGCAGTGACTAAGGTGTTATGTCTGAACGAGATTTGCGCTTGCTCTTGTCGTAGGTAAGGCCGACCTAGAATTCCGTCAGGTGAAACTGGAAGCGTGTTCTCAATGACGTGGAACTCAACAGGGGTATTGCAAATAGTGACTTGAACCGTCCCAATCGTCTTTACAAGTTCATTCGTTATTCCTGTAATAGAGATGCAGTTGAGGGTGTCAATTATAATTTCTTCTTGCAAGGCACGAAGTTTAATAAGATTTATATCGGAGCCTGGGTCGACAAGAAAGCTTGCCCTAGGATTTCGGAATTCAGGAGCATCCAATTCAACTACTGGTGAGTCTTCTTGGCTGCGTCCTGCTCGAAGGACCCTACTGAATTCTCTTGGAATCGGACCGACCTTGGACGTTCTCTCGGAGTTGCATGACCCGTTGTCACGTCCAAACGACGAGTCGGCTGAAAGTTTAAATTTCTAGATGACCCTGGAGAGGCTGGCCTAGGTGGGGTTGCATTTCCCGATGATCTTTCTTGACTCTGCCATGGATGATCGGTGAGCGATTTTTGGTTCTTGTCGATTTGTGGATATGGCGCCATAGGATGGTGGTGAGGGTAAGAATAGTGATGTGGGTAGGGGTAATGTGGTGGATACTGGTGAAAGGGGTATGGGTACTGTGGAGGATAGTCGGATTGTAATGGGGGGTAGTGCGACGGGGATCGACTATATGCTGATGTGCCGTACATTGCACCCATCACCATGTTGGGGTTAGGTCTCGTTGTTGCCAAGGTTGTTGTATTTCCTTTTAAACTAGATCCTTCCGACTTTGCATAGTTTTCCGAGTTATCCATTTGTTTTGAGAAGGGGCTCGGAGAACTTGGGCATTCGAAGACTCTCTCTCTTGGCCGGGCTATATGATAGGATGATGCCGTGCTATTCTTCTCCGAAGACTTGTGTCGTTCTTCTGCATGTAAGGCATGCTCAAAGGCTTCACTGAGGTCCTTCGGGTTGCGAGTGTCAACAACAATAGAGATATCATCGGGAAGCCCTCTGATAAATGCGTCCAAAGCACAGTCGACCACTGGCTTCATCATTATTATACTTTCCTTGGTATGCCCGTAAGTACCCGTGTATTTTTCTTCAATTGCGTGCCTGGCCCCACTCAAAAGGCCTTGTACGCGGTCATTGTAGTCACTTACTGTTTCGGATTGCTTCATACGGAGATTAACTATAGATTCGAAGTACCACTGGTACTTCTTTGTTGGTGCAAATCTCTTCTTCAAATGCGCAATTAGTTCCTTGATTTTTGAAAATTGTTTATCCCGTACGCTTTCGCGAGCAACGCCCTTAAGTTTGGCCAATACCGCCTTGATAAATCCGGGTTCGGTGGCGTCTGTAACAAAAACAGCACCATTCGCGACGTCTTGTAGAAAGTCTTTTAGCGGTGGATTTTTCTCATCGAATTGTGGGATATGGTATGTACTCTGTTGCAGAGTCATACATTCTAACACTGACGCCATTGCCGCGCTTGTATTTAAGTTGAGATATGAAGTGGGGGTCAGTATGTTTGCAGGGTCTCCGGTTAGAGAATCCGAAACGCTTTGATTTAGGGGCAGGTGGATTTCTTGCCCGTGGTGCGCATCCGATTCATCCTGGCCTTGGTCATGGTCAACCCCGTGTTGGGGTGGGTTTCGTTCCATGTTCCTAGGCATTTTTTTTTTGCTTTTGTAGATACAGATGATCTCTAGATTCGTTTTAGAGCCTGCTGGGCCACCCCGGAATATTTTGAACTGGGTGGTCGTCTGCAGTGGACCTAACTTCCTAATTTATTTTTCCCTGAACTAAATGTGTCGCTAAATCTGGCTTGATAATTCCGTATATAGTATATATAGTATTAACCTTACCAGACGGTGATATGTGTGCACCGGATTAGTGTACAGACCAACCCGTGACTAAACCATCATTGATTGTAGCACCAATAAAATGTGAATCCTATCTGTTTTGTATGGTGTTTGTAGAATTTAAACAAGTTTATTAGTAATGTAGTGCCATGCATCGCATATACCTGCATGCGTGAATAGTTTTATATATTTATTCAACATAATCATGTATAGTGGATATCAATAATGAATAAGTTGTAACCTCTTGGATCAATCAACGCACTATGTAGCTTTAATCTTATACTGCATAAAATATAATATTTAACTTTGATACACCTTGATTCGCAAGTGGTAACTTAGATTTAATATTTTCGTGTATTACAGACATTTATAACAGTAGATCGAAATTAATTATTATTATTAAGACATGAACATGTGTATTCAAATTCAAAATAAAAGTTTGTGTGTTTAAGGTAAAAGTACCTTAAATCCAATTTACACAACAAAAAAAACTTCTATTACATGTGATGGAAGCTTAACACAGAATCTTCTAATCGGTGTATGCAGCATGACACTAATTACACCTTAATAATTAATCAGTTTAAACTATCAATCAAATTAGAGGTCAACTGAGAAGTCACACGTGATATATGATATCTGTTGTATATCACATACAACCCTAGTTGTAACGAACATAAAACCAACTATGTATTATACAGCTTTATTAGAAACAAGGCTCACGTGATGACACTAAAACTACAATCATGTGTAAGCTATACGCTGTATAAAACCACTAGAATGAGGTGGAGTACAATCTACTCCATATAATATATGCAAATCATTATATTTATTACATGGGGCAAAAATGTGAATTTCGCAATTTCAAAAAAATAATGTTTTGCTCAAGTTGATCATATGTCCGATTATATGCAATGCAACGGGGATTCAATCATTCCGTCTCACGTATTACTTGTTGGATACTAATGGTTAAATACCTATATGAGGTTTTAATGCTTTTTAATTTAATTTATTTATCATAATTTGTTAATTTATTAATTAATCCGATGCTAGTTTTTAATTGCTATATGTTCGTATAATAATCGGGCAAGGTAAAAAAAATTTTCAAAGTAATTTCAATGTATCCAATAGAGAGATGGTATAATTTCACCCTTGATTTGCACTGCAATTAGAGTTTTACAATTGGGAAAATTTTTTTTTATTTTTTTATCTGAAATTATGTTTCCTGCTATCTTGCAACGTATACAACAACAAAAAATTAAACAAAACAAAAAATTTTTTTTTTAAATAAATAAATAAATAAAATATATATATATATATATACTTATTAATAAATATATGTGTATTTTACGAAAATATATATATATATATATATATTTTTGTTGGTTTTTTTTTTTTTTACCAACGACCCATAATCATGATTATTTAGCGACCTTCTGGATTCGTGAATTATGAGGTCTGGCCTACTTTATTTTGATCGTACACGTGAGTAATGCTATGATCTCTTTTAAAGACACTGAATGATAGGTGTCAGGTGTCCGACGACAATTACTAAGACGGGCTTCCGCTTACGGTAGCAATTGTGTACGGATCGAGAGGGAGATATGATACGACGAAAATTGCAAATACTGACGTGCATGCGAAGTGTGTTATGTTTTAATAGGAAATTACTATCTCTTGTTGGGAAAATTTTTCGTCTCTATATTCGTAAACACAAACTTTTCCCTTTTGTTTAAAAACTCGTCCAGGGCGGTCATATTAGTGGGAACGTATTTTTGACTTGTAGGAGGTTGAAGATACACACGTTTGAACGGTTTGTTAGGTCGAAACAGGTCAAGCGGATCTAAAGTATCTGATTGAGTCAGCAATTGTTGATCTGCTGCGATATTGCCTTGAGAATTCTGTTTAAAATCACGTTTTCCAAAGCCGGGTTGGTTTTGGTCTTGCATGTGATCAGAGCTTGGCATTCCGGTGCTTTATTTATAAATATATGGTGGTAAAAAAAAATAAAATTTGATTACTACAATATTAATATACACATTAATTTATTTACAAAAATTACGTGTGATATTACTTTATCATCTCAAAAGACATTATTTGTGTGATTTACTACTAAAATTGGAAATAATAAAGAAAATATTTTTAATTTTTCTTTATTAATATTAAATCTTTCAGCAACTCTAGCTTTATGCTCAATCACTGAGGACGATCACCTCGGTTTCAGATTCCTTGTCGCTCGGAACTATTGTTTCCGTGTCTGAGTCGGTGTCTATGTCAATAAGATCTATACCTGTTAAGACTTTGTGTCGTCTGCGCGTCAATTCCCTAATTTCCTTTTCTGTGTTGTCAAGAACACGGTCAAAAAACGTCGAAAAATCGCCTGAATTCGTCAGCTCCCTAATTTTTTGGTCTTGTTGTTCTGGGGGAGGGTTTACAAACTGTATTTCAATAGGAAGGTCGATCACGTCTCCTTCGGGAGTAATGAACTCGGCTTTATTATGTGTAATGATTTTATTCTCAAGAAATTGTCTCACAGTTTCTTGGAATAAAGCTCTATATTTACGTTCACGAAATCTCCTTCCCGATCGGTGCGTAATTGCCTTCTTTTTGATAATAGGGACTGGCACGTGAGACATTTATATGTATGGATAACACCTTTATGTTAATACGTCTATTCAGCGTATTTCGTTTCCGAAATATCTCACTGAAATGCACTCATAAAATTAATATGAGCAGAATAGATCCTTAAGCTTGCCTAGGTTAAACTAGCCTATTAGCTGCTAAAGCAATTTTATTATCTCTTCTTATTTTATTAGCAAAATTTAACCTTTGTTATAATACAAAACGAACAGATCAAAACAATTAAATAAATTTGAAACATCTACTTCAGAAAAAGTTAAAGTCCTGACTAATCGGCACGATTTCTAGCCTGAAAAACCAAAACTTATAAATTGACCCACTCAGCACAACTCATAGCTGCCTGGGTTCAATTTTTACGATTCTCCGAAAGTAGTGACACCAAAATATCCAAATATATTAAGAATATACCAAATATCGAGATTCAAATTTATATTTATATATATTTTATTTCTAATTGAACAGGTCAGTTGTCATTAATAAAGCTACTCAAGTTAGCCTTATGGTTAACCCTTGAGAATTTCTAATAGATTTACTTTTTCTTATTTGTTTAAGAATTAAAATTTTTGAGAATAGTTCGTGAAATTTTGGATTTAATTCTACGAGTTGATTGATTCTAATTGTTCTGGATAGTCAAGGGTCTTGACTAGTTAGCAAGATTAATAGCCTGCCAGTCAAAACGTTAAATCAGTCCCTTTAGCATAATTCATAGCTTACGTGGATTTGATTTATATGAATATCCAGATAAAAGGGAAACAATCGTGACTTTCAATTATTTATTTTCTTATCTGCTTCTGAAAAGTTGAAAGTCTCAGTTAAGCGGCACGATTTCTAGCCTGAAAAACTGGAAACTTATAAACTGATCCCTTTAGCATAATTTATAGCTTGCGTGGATTCAATTTTTACAACTTTTCTGGAGCAGTATAAATAAATAAAATTGTGTAGATCAATTACCGCTAAATCACGAGACTCAACAAAAACATTTAGAGAAAATCCGAATGAAGCACAAAAGATTATTTTTCAGATCAACCAAGCTTGAGGATATATTCAAGCTAAAAAAAATAAAATTTTGGAATAAAAAAATTTGTTTGCTAGTAACAGAAGGTTACTAGTAAACGTAGCCGGTGGAGATAGCGCGAAAAACCGATATCCCACCGCTGCCACCAACAGTTTGTTACGTGCGACCCAAAAAAAAAAAATAATTAATTGAAAAATTAATTATATTTGATTTGCGTACGTGGAGGCTACACAAACTGCAACACACGAATGTGTCTTTTTAATTTTTTTATGTGGTTCCGCGATCTTTCTACCCTCGGCTGAGGGTGCCTTATCGCCACCAATTTTTCTTAATGCTATGGTGATAGAAAATAAATTTATAGACGAAAGTTTGTTAAAAAGATTCCCAATTGTATAAGACAGTTTTATTGGATTTGAAATTAGTTATTACAAAAATTACAGACTCACCCTTATTTGATACTTAATCCTACCTGTCGAGAAGGATGACGACTGGGCCTTAAATTCCTTTCAGGATGGTGACTCTAAGAAAAGTCACTCAAGTTTTTCTTTTTTGTCGCACAAACACATGCACGATATCTCTATCACCCTTTTACACCCTAGTTTTGGGAAAAGAATAAGGTGGATGGTTTTCAACCAGAGGACAAACAGTGCGTTTAAATTGTTTGTTCTCTCCACTCTTGTTTTCTTCGCAACCCTAGTGCTGGTTTTTTTTAAAAAAAGGGAAAATCTCCCCGTCGTTTTAAGATTCGACGGAATGAAGTTCTCTTTTTGTCTTCGACCCCAAGCTGCCAACGCACTATTATTTTACTCTACTAACCGACCACCGGCGTGCCCTAACGCTAGGGCGCGAATCGTAGTGGTGAGAAAAAATAATTTTTTCCAAAAAATATATAATGGTTTCCCTGCGTGGCAACCCCGCGAAAGGCTTCCGTCGGAGAGAAGATTGAATATTATTCACGTCCGCCCACTGTGTACTCACGAGACTTCGTTCGATTTACTGACACCTGTCCCGAACCGCGGACGGGCAAAAGCAAAGACCGGGCTTTACTCCTTTAAACTTTTTGATCGAGTCAAGAAGCTTGTAAGACTGCGTTTTGTGATTTGAAATTAATTCTTTATTATACACTCGTATCGATGTCACTTGGAGAAGGGAGTTTTGATGACTTAGAATTTTATGTGGAACATGCTGACCGGGAATTTGGAAATAATGGATGTCTAAATACTTGGTAGCCTTAATTACTTTCATGTCTATTGCCAAATTGAGAAATTTTTCCTCTTTCTGCTACGTAATCGTTTTCTTTTATTTTCGATCCGTAGAATTACTGAATAAGAGGTCGATGTTAATTTAACCCTTTAGGTTCATTAGTTTTGATTCTGAACCCTCCTTCTTCTTTTTACGTATTTCTCATATTAAGAAGATATTGTTTCAGATCTCCTAACATTTTACTCACTGGCTGTGACAAGTCGTGGCTATCCAAGTTTCAAATAGTCCATTTCCATTATCTATGTATTGTACTTCTGTTGGGTATGGATGGGAAATATTCTGAAGGCATGACATCGATACCAGTAGTTGAGAATTTTAATGTTTGTTATATAATATATGGAAACACGTATATGGTCTGTGAGTACACGTGTGTGGACGAGTGCCAGCTTTTTATGAAATAGGCGGCAGTTGTTACGTGCGTGTATGTTTTTGTTCATTCATCTCACTCCTCATCCTTCATCTTGTTATATTACATTCTGTTTTTAATTAAATTTGGGCATCGTGATGTGAGGTACATTTCTTAATTTTCCCGTATTTTATAATTTTATAATTAGGTGTCAGGTAATTAAATACACGTCGCGTGTGCGTATTTAGTTACCTGATGTCGGTTTGGAATTTAATCCGAAATTTTATTTACCTATTTGTTTGGAGACATGATATATATATATATATATATATATATATATATATATATATATATATATAATAATATAATAAATAATTTAAAAAAAAGAAGAAGAAGAAGAAAGGAATTTCTTAAAGTTTTGATATTATTCCCCTTCGGTCTTGTGAACTGACCTCCTTTTCATTACATTTTGTGCTGAGCCTATAACATACTCAGGTTACGAGCACCAAGAATAAAATTCGTCGCGTTCACCTGTATTAGCTAATTTTGATGGAAATAGTTTAATGACCCCTGTTAATTGTCCTGATTGAGAAAGAAGTTATTTTATTTTTATTTTTGGTCGCTCGTAACAGGTGAAAAATGTGAAACTATATAATTAGTCTAAATAACTAAATTTACAAAAAATAAAATAAAAACTGTACAAAAAATGTTTCCTGTAAGAAACTTACATGCTAAAAATTAGCATGTATCACGGATAAACATTATGGTAAAAACGAAATAAATGAATTATACATGTGAAACTATAAAATTGGTCTAAACTAAATTTACAAAAAATAAAAATTGTACAAAAATATTTTTCTATAAAAATACAAAGGAAAGAAACTTAAAAAATTGCACGTGTGACGGATAAACATTATGGTAGAAAATTATATAAAAGAATTGCACGTGTGAAACTATAAAATTGGTCTAAATAACTAAATTTACAAATAAAAACTGCAAAATTTTTTTCTTATAAAAATACAAAGGAAGAAGTTAAAAAATTTGCACATGTGACTGATAAACATTGTGGTAAAAAATGATATAAAAGAATTGCACGTGTGAAAACTGTAAAATAAACTATAAAATTGGTAAAATTGTAGAAGTTAACAAGAATAATTACAGAATAAAAAGTCTAAAAACTGCGAACTAAAAACTGACCTGCTATTTTATTAAGTAGCCGGATAAAACATGGGTGAAAAAAAAAATTATGAAAGATGCTGGTTTGCGATCGATGAGGGTAAAATATAAAGAAGAAAACTCTTCATAGTGTCAAAATTGTAGCGACGTTTCGTTGGCTATGGTTTTTTTTTTTTTCTTTTTTTTTTGGTGAGGAGGAAAAATGGCAAAATCTTTTATAGACGTTGTACAGGACTCTCCTAGGACGGGTCTAGGCATACCTGTTAAGACCAAAAAACCCCCTCTCCGAACCAATACACCACCCGCGGAACCGCCTTTTGGCTTTAAACTTCACGGGTGGTTGGTTCCATTAAAGTCGCGTACGACTCTTCCGTCATCCGTTCGCTCGGAACTTCCACCCGCGGCCACACGCCCACTAGGATAACCGACTAGCCGCGCCACCCAGGGGAGAAACAAACAGATTCCTCCCCCGAACGACGCGGAAAGTCAAGTCTACCCGAGACGCAGGAACGCGGGTGCCGGCCCCGATGCGATTTCTACTGGCCCTCCCCGTTGTTTCGCTCTCGACGCCCATCAAGTTCTCTCGTCTTCATCACAAGTGTGACGAATGACTCGATGAGTGTCCAGAACCGTTCAGACTGGAGCATGAGGGGGACCATCGTGTCAGGAGTAAGTTTGGAACCCACCGCCTGACCGAGGACCCCCCTAGCCACACCCCATTTTGCGCAGACGAAGAGTGCGTGCTCTGCGTTATCCACCGGGGAATCGCAGTAGCAACACGTCTCCTCGTCTCTCTTCTTAAAGCGCCTCAGGTACGCGTTAAACCAGCCATGGCCCGAGAGCGCTTGTGCCAAGTAAAAGCCGACTTCTCCGTGCTTTCTGTTCAGCCAGGTGGCGAGCTCCGGGATCAGGCGGTAGGTCCATCTCCCTGTCTGCTCACCATGCCATCTCATCTGCCATTTCTCGACGAGTCTGCGCCTTCCATCCTTGCGGATGGCCTCCTTCGCGCGAGCGATTTCCTGCAGGTCGGCGCAGGTAAGCTCCTTGCGAAGCTGAAAGGTTTCCTGCCTTTCCTCCGCCAATAAATCTATTGACGGGACGCTCGCCAGGACCAGCACAGCGCTCGTCGAGATAGTTCTATATGCCGAAACTATTCTCAGCGCGACAAGTCTCTGCGCCGAGAACAGCTTCTTCTGGATAGCATGGTTTTGCAAGGCATTGGCCCAGACCGGAGCAGCATAAAGCAGCTTCGAATGGACCACGCTCGCCACCAATCTTCTTTTCGCTTCCCTGGGTCCACCAATGTTTGGCATAAGCCGGGCCAAGTTTGCTCCACATTGGATGGCTTTGGCGGCTGCGATCTTTAGGTGTTCGCCAAAGCTAAGCCTACGATCCAGCTGCACCCCCAGGTACTTAATGCTTGTTTTCCACTCGACTTCATGCTCTCCGAGAACGATCCTCGGGTATTGGAAGGATCTCCTGTCCGTAACGAGCAAAGCCTCGGTTTTCTCAGGGGCCATTTTAAGACCTCTGCCATCCAACCAGCGCTTCGCTCGCCACAGACTTTCATTGATCCTCAGCTCGAGGATTCCAACGTCGTCAGCGGCGCACACGACAAGTGCGTCATCCGCGAAGCCGACGATGCTCGTTCCAGCAGGCAGGTCCATGCGCAGGAAATCGTCGTACATGACGTTCCAAACGAGTGGACCCACCCGCGACCCTTGAGGGGCGCCACATGTCATCTCCTCCTTGAGAGACCATTTGTCGCCCTCATATATCACCCACCTGTCGCTCAGATAGTCATCTATCATTCGCAACAGGTAGTCTGGAACCTTTTTCCGCACCATCGCCTCGATGCAGATGTTCCATTTCGCGGTATTGAACGCATTGCGTATGTCAATGCTAATCAACGCACAGAATCCCTTACGCTTACCAGTTCCTTTTCTTGCATTTGTGGCGATGTTAACCACAGCTTGGATGGCGTCCACAGTGGACCTGCCTTTCCTGAATCCGAACTGGTTTTCCGAGAGCCCGTTCTCCCCGACCAAGAGAGCCTGAAGCCGTTGTAGAATCAATCCTCCAGAAGCTTCCCCATCGTATCCAATAAGCATATTGGTCTATACGACGAGGCAACCCCTAGAGGTTTGTTGCCCTTCCTCAGCAGGACCAACCTCTGCTTCTTCCAATCTGCGAAGAACCTGCCCTCCCGAAGACAGGAGTTAAAGGCTTCTAGGAGGATCTCTGGGTACGCCCCGATCACCTCTTTGAGGATCTCGTTCGGCACCCCGTCGATACCCGGCGCTGTATTTGCCTTAAGCCTTCCACCCGCTCTCTTTAGTTCTTCGAGAGTGAAGAGTTCTTCGCGCCGGACCACGCAGGAACTTCGGTCGTGTCTTTGGAACTTCTCCACGTGTGGAAACAAGCTACGCACAATGTACTGGACTCGATCGGTATTATCCAGGCCCGGGGTCTTTCTTCAAGCCACCAATCTCTTGGTGACTATTTTGAAGGCGAGACCCCGGGGGTTCTTCTCGTCCTCACCGATCAAGTCTTTCCAGCATTGAAGTCGGCTTTTCTTTATGCCTCGCCTCAAAATTGTTTTTGCCCCTTTCCATGCCTCGTGCAGCGTAGCATCCCCCTTTGAACGGGTGAATTTTCGCCGCGCTGCGAGGCATTCTCGACGTAGGGCTGCCAACTGGTCGTTCCACCAGTACATCGAACCCTTGGCTTGCCTGCGCACACGGCGAGGCATCGAGTAGTCGCAAGCCGCGACCACCTTCTGCCTCACCGAGCGCACAGCAGCTTCAAACGACCCAGCAGGGCAGACCCAACCAAGCTCATCGATGAGCCTGGTTTCTTCGAGGTGTTCGCGAAGTCTTTCCCTGCTGAGTCGTTTCGTGTTCCAGGAGGGGCTCCTTCCTTCGCCGCCCCTACCCTTATCTACCGCCTGACACCGTTGTTCTAGTGTGAATTCGATGCAACGGTGGTCACTCAAGGTTATTAACTCGAGGACCGACCAGTCGCTTATCCTTGAAGCGAGGCGAGGTGCGGCAATTGTGAGATCAATTATTGACCCCCCGGCTCCTCGTCTGAACGTAAATTCCCCGCCCTGATTCAAGACGATCAGTTCGTTCCTAGCGACCATCTCGCCAACCAAGATTCCCCTCCTATCTAGGCGGGCTTCACCCCACTCGGGCGACTTACTGTTGAAGTCACCCCCTATGAGGGATCGCCCGATGGCCTCACGGAGGCTTTCCTCAAGGAGGAGGATCTGGGTCTCAAAGACATCGAAGGGATCGCCGGGGGAGAAGTAGCAGCTGTACACACGCACATCCGCCACCTCCACCCAGACGAACCCTGCGTCGGTCTCCAGGAAGTCCCCGACGCCCAAATCAGGGTTACAAACAAGGATGCCGGCCCCCCTTGATGCATCCTGATACCAAGCAGAGTTATCGGACCACTTGTACTGCTCACTAATGAGCAGCACATCAGCCCCCCTCTCCCTGGCAGTCTGCATCAGGAGGTCCTGGGCATCCTTCCCCCTTCCGAGGTTGAGCTGCAGGAACTTCAATTCCTGCCTCTCAACCTCCGAAGCTGTTCCCGGAAGACCGGGCAGGAGCCGTTCCCCGACACATGGGCGACATCTTTGTTGCCCCTGTCTGCGCATGACAGGCACCTTGGTGGCGCCTTACAGGTCCTGGCCAAGTGTTCCGTGGCGCCGCATCTCCAACAGGCGTTTTTCCTGTCGGGGTTGCTGCAGCCCCGGGACCCGTGGCCGTATCCAAGGCACCTGAAGCAGCGGGCGACTTCCAGGTGCTCGCGAATGCGGCACTCTACCCACCCGATCCTCAACTTGCCTAGCTGATGCAGACGCGCGGCGTCTGCCTCAGCTAGCCTGATGACTGCAGTCTTCACCCCACCAAAGCGGGTGAAGAGCCTGCAGGACCCCTCGAAAGCCGGTCTGCCCAATGCCAAGCACAGGGCAGACACAACCTCTTCTTTTTCAACGGTCTCGTCGAGGTCCCTAATTTCGAGGGACCTCGTCGAGACCAGGGCTGAAATTTGCGCCCTTTCCCCGACCGCTAGGTCGAGCTCCTTTCGGAAGGCCGAAACGTCTCCCCCCTTTTTGAGGACCAAAAGGACTTCTTCCTTCCTGGTCCTCCGGATAGACAGGACCTCAAGTCCTGCCTTCCGGGGGTCGACCTTCGCCTTCATTTCCCTCAAGATGTCGGCGTAGGACTGGCCGTCCTTCGCCGACACCTTGATGGCGTCGCCCGACCTGGCGGGCGTGGAGCGCTTCGACTTAGGAGTGGCGGTGGTCCCCTGCGCTTTTTGGGCAGGGTCCTCCGCCCTTTTCTCCTTTTTTTTTCTTTTTTCTTTATGGCGAAGAGCCACCCTTTCCCCTCTTGGGAGTTTTTTCCAGAGGGGGAGAGGGCGCAGATCTTTTTTCGCCCTTCGCCTGATTTTTTGGGGTATCTCCCAGAGACGCCGAACGAGGTCTCTGGAAGATCCCCAATTTCTTCATAGCGGAGTGAGATTCCATTTTCTTCTGGAATTTCACCCCGCTCTCCAGGAGGCACTTGTGGGTGTTGAGCATGCCGCTCAACACCTCAGTTGCCTCGTTCACCGAGTCTTTAACGAAGCCAGGGTTATTCCTCAGCATACCCTGTTGTATAACGCTGAGGGCCCTGGCTAACCTTTCCATATTTTCATTTTGCTCCTTCAGGAGCTGAAGGACGTCTTGCCATCCCTCAGCTCCTGTAGAAGTGTGTGAGTGCACATCTGGCGCCTTCACGTCTCCATGTCCTTTATTTTTTTCATATTTCATATTTGTTTTCCTCGTGTCTTAAGACGGTTCGCCCATCATGGGAGCCCTACCGCAGTAGGGCTACTATCCCCGCCTGTATAGATCCCTAGTTATATGCGCCGAAACCGAGAAGCGGCTTATCGGGAGGTCGATCCTATCGGCACATTAAATGAAGCTACCAAAAAAGGTTGCGGGATAGGCCCGCGCCATAATGATGCTAAAGGTTTAACGTCACCCCTATCGACCGAGCGGTGCCGGGTCCGCCCCGACACCTGACCCGGACTTCAGGCTAGACGGTGTGCGATTTATCCTACGCAGCATCGGATATAAGGAAATACTGACCAGGTAATCCTTCATTCCTGCGCCCGGACGTCCATGATTTCAACCCCGACATTGGCTCCAGACAGTAGGATCGTGAGCGGTTTTCCCAGATTAACATGTGGTTTCACGGGATCTTTGCCCTTCGCGGTCGAACACCGGAGGGACTTACGGTTACCCATATTACTTCCACAGAGGTGAGGTACTGACATCGCGTCCTACCCTGGTCGAGAGGCTACTACTCCTCCCTTGGCTAGTCTATCGGGAATATCCACCAGGCGCCGGCCGCAGCCCCATTCACTCAGCGTCCCATTCATTCTGATGTGTATGGGTGTCGGTGTCGTGCATGTGATTGTAGTGTGACCGCAAGAGCGCACGCGGGAAGTTCAGCGTCATCGCCGCATACGCATTTGGGGCGATACCCCGATTAAGGGGCCCCCCGCATTCACTCCGTGTACGTTCATTCGGCATCAAGAGACCTGTTCAAGGTCTCCTGATGCTTTCGCTCCACACCGCGTCCTCACGCGCCTGAAAGTCGCAGAACAACCGTCGTGGCACGTGCGCCCGGCAGGCCCATCACTAGGGAAAAGCCCGTCTATAGGGCTCCCTTGGCAGCCATCCTGACGGCAACAGCCCTACTGCTGGCAGAGTCCTTGCGGCTACTACCATTGGTGGGCTGCAGGACGCGTCTGCTCCGTGCTTGGACTCATGCGTTCACCTCGGCGAGACCCTGCCCGCCCACAGAACGCTCTCTTGGTTGTTAGGTGTGTTGTGTTTAGTGTCGCTGTAATGTGTTGTGTCATGTTGCTGTCTGTGTGCCCCCTCCTCCTTTCTCATCCGGGCTTGGGACCGGCAATGGCGGAGTTGTTGGCTATGGGTTTGCCAACCTCATCAGGCTTTATTAAATTAAAAAAAACACCAAATGGTAAAATTGTCACACACAAGAAAAATAAAAAAAATAAAATTAACTTAATATTAATACATAGACAAAAATATTAAATTTTTCCTTCATAAAAGAAGGTTAACTCATGATTAGTGATGTCGAAAGTATAAAAGTATAATAAAAATCATGGTTTTAGTTAATAAAATGACGTGATGTCATGGAGTCGACGAAACTTTGTTTACTAAATTATTACATTCTAACAGTTAATTTTAAATATTGACAACAGTTATTATAAACACAGAATTTGAAATGTAAACAGACATCAGCTGGAATACAATCATGAATTTAATCTATTAAGTAATGAAAAATAAATTCTATTCAAAGTGAATATATCTTCTTTTTTATTTATACTAAATTTATTATATTTTATATGGATCATCTCTGATGTTAATCTCTTCCGATAGTCAGAGACATAATCAACAATCTTAGTATGTTCCCAATTAAATTCATGGTTGAATTTTAATTGATGTTCACAGACTACGGATTCACTGTTTTTTATTTTATTTTTGTGTTCATTAATACTAACTCTTAATGCTCTCTTAGATCCACCAATATAAGTCGCAAGGCAATTTTTACAATTAAATTTTTACACAACTTTTGTTCCCATTCCCATTTGTTTGTGGAATCTTTACCTAATTTTATTATTGATTTCAAAGTTTTGTTAACCACAGGGATAGTTGAAATATGGTATTTTTAAAAAATATTTGACAATTTAGTAAAGTTTATTATGTTGTATGGCAAGCATACCTTTGGTTGATGTCTGTATAAATGTGAACGGATTTTTTATTTAGAGAATTTGGAGAGTTGTATTTAATTTTATTCATACGGATTTTTATATTTTTATCGATGAAGTTATTTGGATAATCATTGTTTAGTAATATTTGTTTAACTATCTTCAAATTGGCGTTATGAAACGTTTTGTGAGATAAAGATATCGCTCGGCCAACTCAGTTATAAACAATATTTTTTTTCTGACAAATTGGATGATTGGAAAAATAATTGATTGATCTATTTGATGAGGTAGGTTTTCGAAACGAATTAGAAATAATTTGATTTTCTTTTATAATTAATGACAAGTACAGAAAGTTAATTTGGTCATTTTGTTGCACTTCAAACGTGAATTGTAAGTTATTATCTTGTGAATTAAAAATTTTGAGAACCGAATCAATAAATTGCTTTTGTACACACAGAATAGTGTCATCTACAAATCTGTAATAAAATAAAGGAGAGCAATTATGTTTGTCTTTTAACATTCGTAGGCAATCATTTTCCAAATAATCCATAACAATGTCTGCGAATAGAGGTGAAATTGGTGAGCCCATTAGAGTACCAAAAATTTGCAAATAAATATTATTTTTAAAGGTAAAGTATCTGTTATCGAAAAGAAATTCAGTACAATTTATAATTACGTCAAATGGAATTTTACAGTTATTATGAATAACAAATTATTATTATGAATAATAAAAATGTTAATCAAAGTTTCACAATAAACAAATTCGTTTTTTTCTTCTTTTCTTTGGTCGCAAACCCATAATTTTTGTACAAGCACTCCTGTCACTACGGATTTATCATCAAAACTGAGTTTTTTTACCTCCCCCTCTTAAACAATTAACTTAACCTTTTTGATAATACATATTTTTATCAAATTCGAAAACACACTTCTCTTGTCATTTTCTACCCATCTACTAACGACAGACTGGGTATGCTTCTATAGTAAAACAATCACACTTAACAGTAAGATTGTGATGTTTGGCTAAGATGTTGCTCAATTTTTCGATATATACACTAGGGTGTTTCACAAAAAAAAAATTTTTGTTTGTTCGCGGCCGTATAACGACAATTGGTTTCTGTAGGTTTGAAAATACTTACCTAATTTTTTCAGATTAAAAAAAAATGTAGAGGTCGCGAGCATCAATTTTATGTAAAAATTAAGATTTTTGTAGTTTTCATTTTTTAAAAGCTTAAATATTAATTATAGAAAAATACTTGATAGATTAAAATGCTCGATAAAACATAGCACGAAACTGTTATTTTACAGCTGATTGAAAAAAATAATAATTGGTCCCGGTAGTGGTCACAAAAGGCATGATTTCGTAGTAACATAAAGAGATAAAGACACAATTGTATCCCTAAACATTTTTTATAAGGATTGAAAAAATTACGGGATCTTCTCCTTACAATAGGGAATAAACTGCTATGAAGATAAGAGGAAAAATTTTAAAACGAAGCACAAGAAAAAAAATATATAAATAAAAAAAAAAAAATTATTTGATAATGCGGCTTATAATGGCTTCTTTATCACTGAACTACATCAAGTAATTAATAAACACCCTATTAAAATGTTCTTAGAGCATTAAATAATCATAGAAAACATATAAACATTTTACATAATCATAAAATAAGTCCTTTAATTATCGCAGATTTACTAGCTCTTATCTTCCTACTACTACTTCCACTTATCTTCATAACAGTTTATTCCCTATTGTAAGGAGAAGATCCCGTAATTTTTTCAATCCTTATACAAAATGTTTAGGGATACAATTGTGTCTTTATCTCTTTATGTTACTACGAAATCATGCCTTTTGTGACCACTACCAGGACCAATTATTATTTTTTTCAATCAGCTGTAAAATAACAGTTTCGTGCTATGTATTATCGAGCATTTTAATCTATCGAGTATTTCTCTATAATTAATATTTAAGCTTTTAAGAAATGAAAACTACAAAACTCTTAATTTTTACATAAAATTGATGTTCGCGACCTCTACATTTTTTATTTTTAATCTGAAAAAATTAGGTAAGTATTTTCTCACCTACAGAAACCAATTGTCGCGATACGGCCGCGGACAAACAAAAAAATTTTTTTTGTGAAACACCCTAATATACACTTTCATTCTCAATGAAAAAAACGATTTTTCAGAATTTTTGAATTTTAAACGTATTTTTTGGAATTAAAACGAAAAATATATGTTTTGCCAGAAACTGCGTCAGACAAAATTTGTAGATCTTTTTGAAACGAACAACTTTGTATTCTTACGTTTTTTTCGTATTTTACATATTATTGTTAAAAAACTGAATTTTGGATTTTCAATAGTTTTTTTTAAAATTAAAAAGAAAAATATGCATCTCATGAAAAAATGTTACAATTCAAATTTGTAGGTCTTTATGTAGAAAATAATATTGTGTCATAACGTTTTTTCGTATCTCGTATAATTTAACTGGAAAATGGAATTTTGATATTGACTTTTTTCGAATTTGAATATGCTGTAACAAATGTTATCAGGATAATTTTTAGAGATTTATGAGCACTATCAAAAACCAGTATTGAAATTTTTGATTTTTTCAAACAGTTATTTTCAAAAACACAAAAGTAGTGCTCAATCCCTCAATTTTGATAGGATGTGGCTGGTTAAGGAACTTGTCCTTACTTTTTCGGCTCAGATAAAGTGTACCAAAGCTCAATTCAATCTGATGATTCTATCGAGAGTTATGCCGCACACGACCTACAGACAGACAGACACAGACAGACAGACAGACGGACAGACAGACACTTTCGTAAAAACCGTTTTTTCTGATTCAGGGGGTCTCAAATCGTAAAGATTTGATAACAATTTCAAAAGTCATTTTTCACATAAAACGAATACCTTCTCATCCATGATGAGAATGTAAAAATTGAATGTAAGTTTAAATTAAGAAAAGCAATACACTGTATTTTTCATTTTTTATATTCTTTAGTCTATACCTTTCCCAAAAATTTATTTTCGCAATATTGATTCATTAATCTAATATAATTTATTTAAAAGCTTTTATTATGTTGGAAATTTATGCATAAAACGTGAATTAATAATTATTTTTTAACTGGGAATAAAAAATGGAAATTACATTTAATTGACACCTGAAAATCAAAAAAGTTTTCACTGTAACTTTAATATGAAATAATAAAATGCTCAATGTCCCAAAAAATTATTATGAAAAATTGTAAACAAATTTCAACTTTTCTTATATAATAGAAAAATTCGTTATTTTCATTGATATTATTTTAAATAAATTAGATATTGCTTAAGCAAAGTTATATTATTTATATTATTGATGATTGAATTTGACTGATCAAATGAAAGTAGATTTTCATTCATATTTTTATTATGCATGAAAACTTTTCAACTAATCGATGTACGGAAATAAAATAAAAATAAATTAGTTGATCCTGAAAATATGAATGATTAAAAAAAATCAATTTTGTTACTCAAATATTTGTTTCATTTGATACTAGACAAAATCTTACTTCACATGTAAAATTTTATTTCATTATCTTGGGGCCCTCAAAATTCTTGATCCTTCAGTGGCAGACTTTAGGGCACAGGAATTTTGAGGCCGGCACTAATATTTTCTCACAAGCGGTGATACATGCTCCTAGTTAGTATATAACGAGAGTTCGAATTTTACTTGTCAGCATAAAGCGAGCGATATATCTTACACATTGCGGCGTTATTATTAACTTGTATTAGTCAGGTTTATGTAAGCGTATAGATTTAATATACTTAAGACCTTAAAACTTATATCACCCTGTACCCAAACTGAGTCGACATCCTGTTCGTCTATATGTAAGTATAGAATGTAAATAATCGTTTAGATAGTGAATTCTGGGAGAAGTATTTTTACATTCTCATCATGGATGAGAAGGTATTGGTTTTATGTGAAAAATGACTTTCGAAATTTTCATCAAATCTTTACGTTTGGGACCCCCTGAGTCAGAAAAAATGGTTTTTTCGAAAGTGTCTGTCTGTCTGTCTGTAGGTCGTGTGCGGCATAACTCTCGATAGAATTATCAGATTGAATTGAGCTTTGGTACACTTTATCGGAGCCGAAAAAGTAAGGACAAGTTCCTTAACCAGCCACATCCTATCAAAATTAAGGGATTGAGCACTACTTTTGTGTTTTTGAAAATAACTTTTTGAAAAAATCAAAAATTTTAACACTGGTTTTTGATAGTGCTCATAAATCTCTACAAATTATTCTGATAACATTTTTTGATTAATTCAAAATTAGAAATGTTACATCATATTCAAATTCGAAAAAAGTCAATATCAAAATTCCATTTTCCAGTTAAATTATGCGAGATACGAAAAAACGTTATAATACAATATTATTGAATAAATAAAGACCTACAAATTTGAATTGTAACATTTTTTCATAAGATGCATATTTTTCTTTTTAATTTAAAAAAAAAAACTATTGAAAATCCAAAATTCAGTTTTTTAACAATAATATGTAAAATACGAAAAAAACGTAAGAATACAAAGTTGTTAATTTCGAAAAGATCTACAAATTTTGTCTGACGCAGTTTCTGATAAAACATATATTTTTCGTTTCAATTCCAAAAAATACGATTAAAATTCAAAAATTCCATTTTTTTGACAAAATATGTGAGATACAAAAAAAACGTTTAGATGGAAAATTGTTTGCCTGAATGAGGTCTACAAATTCTCATTAAGACATTTCGGGACAGGAGGTATATTTTATGTTTTGATTTTTAATATTAAAAAAATTCGATTTTTTTCACCAAAATATGTGAGATACGAAATAAGCGTTTTTCTGCAAAATCGTTTCCTTAAATAATGTCTACGATTGTTTTTTGTTTTTGAGAGATTTGGAAGAAAATAAATTATTTTAATCATGTAATTTATTAAAAAGTTACTGAAATGTATACAGAAAATCGAGCGCGAAGCGCAAGCGTCATGATGAGAATGTGTTCCTTAAGGCTGATAGAGCTTTAAGTAAATTGAATCTCCTGTTTCACTTAATTTTTATTACCACTGCGTCAAAGCCTCCCCGCCTTTGCTCACGTTTTCCTCAACTGTCGCTTAAAATTTCAGGCGTCGTCTATGATTCATTTATGTGCCGTGGAGTATATCCTGATATTTTCCGGAATTTTTGAACGTCGCGCTTCGCGCTCGGCCTTGTGCTCTTCGCATACATTTAAGTTAATTTCTTATAATTTGATACTGAAGCTCAAACCAATTTTATAATAATATTACTGATGTGAATTACACATTTTCTCAAAGTCACTCTATTTAATTTGAATTTAAGTGAAACAGGAGATTCAATTTACTTAAGGCTCTATCAGCCTTAAGGAACACATTCTCATCATGACTCTCGCGCTTCGCGCTCGATTTTCTGTATACATTTCAGTAACTTTTTAATAAATTACATGATTAAAATAATTTATTTATTTTCTTCCAAATATCTCAAAAAGGAAAAACAATCGTAGACTTTATTTAAGGAAACGATTTTGCAGAACAACGCTTATTTCGTATCTCACATATTTTGGTGAAAAAAATCGAATTTTTTTAATATTAAAAATCAAAACATGAAATATATCTCCTGTCCCGAAATGTCTTAATGAGAATTTGTAGACCTCATTCAGGCAAACAATTTTCCATCTAAACGTTTTTTTTGTATCTCACATATTTTGTCTAAAAACTGGAATTTTTGAATTTTAAACGTATTTTTTGGAATTGAAACGAAAAATAAATGTTTTATCAGAAACTGCGTCGGACAAAATTTGTAGATCTTTTTGAAACGAACAACTTTGTATTCTTACGTTTTTTTCGTATTTTACATATTATTGTTAAAAAATTGAATTTTGGATTTTCAATAGTTTTTTTTTTAATTAAAAAGAAAAATATGCATCTTATGAAAAAATGTTACATTTCAAATTTGTAGGACTTTATTTATTCAATAATATTGTATTATAACGTTTTTTCGTATCTCGCATAATTGAACTGGAAAATAGAATTTTGATATTGACTTTTTTCGAATTTGAATATGCTATAACATTTCTAATTTTGATTTAATCAAAAAATGTTATCAGGATAATTTTTAGAGATTTATGAGCACTATCAAAATCCAGTACTGAAATTTTTGATTTTTTCAAAAAATGATTTTCAAAAACACAAAAGTAGTGCTCAATCCCTCAATTTTGATTGGATGTGGCTGGTTAACGAAGTTGTCCTTACTTTTTCGGCTCCGATAAAGTGTACCAAAGCTCAATTCAATCTGATAATTCTATCGAGAGTTATGCCGCACACGACCTACTACAGACAGACAGACACAGACAGACAGACACTTTTGTAAAAACCATTTTTTCTGACTCAGGGGGTCTCAAAACGTAAAGATTTGATGAAAATTTCGAAAGTCATTTTTCACATAAAACCAATACCTTTTCATCCATGATGAGAATGTAAAAAGTTACAGAGTTACGACATAGGTCTAGTCGTAGCGGAGATATGTTCACAACTGACTGTGAGGGTAGCAGGGTGGGTCCAAAGGGCCCGGTTCCTTCTGAAATGTAGGTGGAGAGGAATAACGGGACTCTCGCTTTCGCTGGATTATGGGAAACCAGCTATTTCTAGATTTGTCTATATTTGGAAAGAACACATTCCTTTTACGAAATGTGTTATAGTATCACAATACTCAATTACACTTCATATTTTAGTCAACTGTAGGTTGAAATTTGACCAACAGTTTCATTATTTATTATTTAACTGTTCTTTAAATTCTCCTACTTTCAGTTCATAACTGAAATATAAATAAATAAATAAATAAATGGTTGAGCTGGATGTTGACGAATAAATATTTTTTTAGATCAAAGAAATATTATTATTGTCTTTAAAAAATTAATAATTAAAGCAAAAAAATTTTTTTCTGGTACTATTAAATGTTTATTAGATTGAATAAATATGTTATTAATATTGTATAGCAATTATTTTATAAGAGAAGTAAATTCTTTGATGTAAATTGATGTGATGCATGTTCAAAGAAACCGTGGATTAATTCAAAAAAATTTGCATTGGTTTAAGTAAATTTGTTTTCCATTCTAATATATGATTTCTTGTTTGTAATGAGCGTATTGTAAATTGAGAGAAATATTTCTTTGAAATAAGGAGATAATTTTTGATTGGATTAAATAATTATTTGCTCCAAAGATGTGATTTACTATTTAAAATGGACAAGTAGTAAAGTTTATTCAGTAATAATGGATGCAAAGAACGATATACCTGTGTAGAAAATGAAATCAGGGCACTAACAGGCCCTGATAAGTTACATCATTTGATTAGTACATTATTAGTACGTTATTGATACATTACTTGTAATCGCACGCTTGAATTAAAAATTTCATATTCGCTTTTGGATTCGAACCCTCTAACCTACCTATATTATCTAGATAACTAAACGCATTCCTAACGCCTAAAGCCTCTCGGATATTCTTGCTTACCATATTCCGAAAAAAATTTCGCTTATAAGCTACTGCTGCAAAGGTCGTATAGGATGGGTCTGTACCCTGTTAAAAAGCAATCTTTTGTTTCAGGTATTTTGATCAGTTATGGGTTTAAAACTTTTCCACTTTCAATGATTGAATTAAATTTCTGTAAAACACGGTATTTTTGTATGAAAGTTGGAAAAAACTTTTTTATCAAAAACATTATCTAATAAAAAGTTGTATACTTTAGAAGTATACATTCTTACAGTACGTTAGTAATAATTTACATAAAATACAACATTTTACATTTTAATTTCAAGATTTTTTTTTAAATAAGACAATTTCCGCACGGGTATAATCTAGTTGATAATATACCGACAATTGGTTCAACCATGGCCCAGAGGTGGGCCGACCAAACTATCACGGTCATCTAAGGTGATTGGCCAAGATGGCCCGACAGTCTGTTCGAGTCTGGGTCATAGCTGGGCCCACAGTTGGTCGTGCAATGGCAACGGAATCTAGTTAATAATATGCCGACGATTGGTTCAACCGTAGCCCAGAGGTGGGCCGACTGAACTGTCACGGTCATCTAAAGCAATTCGCCAAATTTGGCCCGACAGTCGGTTTGAGTCTGGGCCATAGTTGAGCCGACGGTCGGGCATATCTTTGGTTGCCGGTGTTGGCTGCCAAAGTTGGTAAAACCGAAACTACCACAGTTGGCCCAACTATGGTCACCAAACCTTGGTCGCCAGAGTAGGACCAATCGTGGCCCGATGATCTAACTCTGGCAGCCGACCGAAATTCGCATCTGGGAAGGAGTTAAGTAAAACGTTGTCATGGTTCTCTTAAATAACAAAAAAGTTTTTACCTCAAACCTGCCATTAGTTATCCGATACATACATATATAAACATATTATAAACATATTATTATAATTGAGGCTTCGGATTCCATAACCGACGGAGCGGGTGGCCTAGTAGGCAAAAGAGGGGATACCGCAATGCGCGAACTATTTTTTCCATTTCAATAAAAAAGTCGGAAAAATGGTCGAAAAAGCGTGGCAGTACATGTTGAATGTCATTCCGCATATTTTTTCTTTTATAAATTTTTGTGTCAGAACTCTAGTTTTTTTTATAATCGAAGTAAACCGTATTTTTTGATTGTACGAAATCAATCGATTTTTTACAATCAACTCGCTGTTTTTCGTACACGGAGAAAAATGAATCTTTTGAAGTTGCAGATTCAAATCTGCTGGACATTTCTACTATTCTAGCAGATAAAATATGTTACGCAATCAGATAAAATGTGTTAATCTTACAACTCTATATGTAAAATCTACAGAGAAGTTTCTGTTAGAGGTATTTGCTAACGTTTGCAGGAAGAATCTGTCATATTTACAACTTATAAAATCTGTTGATTCTGAGCAATGAATTTTTGTAAATTTGACGAAAGAAATCTGTAGATTTTACAGATTTTAACCTGTTACTACTAAGGACGAGACATCGGATGCGCAGAAACATGCGCGTCAGTGATTTTGCATGTAACATTCTTATTGTTTGTGAAAACGTGATCGGTTGCATGTTCCATCAATATGGATGCCTTTGTATCGACAAAATTGGAAGAATGGGGACTAATCCACCCCGAGGAGACATTCAAACGTAAGTACAATTCTTCACATTACTTTAAATCTTAATTAGTGAAATTTTCAGGAGAATAGCTAATTAATAAGGTATAGCCTGCGTAAAAACCAGCTTATAACCTCAATCACAAAATCGACACGTGGTTGAAAAAGTATTAATTTCGATGAAAAGTTACAAATTTGTTGAACATTTGACAAATCTGTCGTCAATTCTTCAATTCCGTTTGATATTCATCAATTTTGTTGAAAGTTATTCATTGTTGATTAAAAAACAATTAGTAAAATCATTGCCATTGTGAACTAAACTCCCTTAAATATATTTTGCAATTTAAATTTTTCAGAATTAGAAATCTGTATGTAGAATAAAAGACGCTGTTGACTGCGCTGGGATTCCAGCCCAGGACTTTCAAAGCAGTGGCAGAAATTTCAAACTCAACTAATTAATTTGAAATATTTTGTAATTTATTTTTCATGGACACGTTTTCTTTTGTTTACATCCTGTTCACAATACCATTCATTTTTATCAATTGTTACTTCAGAACCCATAAATAACAATAAAATAAGCAGTTAAACATTTTATACCATACCTTTGAGTTCATGAATGAAAGGATAATGCATTTTTGATAATCCAATAAGCTTTTTTCTGCCTGCATAAAAATTATATTTACTTATATGAAACAAAAACAAATTAAGTGGATTTCCAGCTAATTGCTTTGAATGCCACTTCATAAAATACTTCGTCGAGTATGGACTGTATGGAAGTGTGATACTATATAAGATATAAGTTTCAACATAAAGAATATTATGTACTGAGATGTAGAGAATGTTCTGATGTCTATAATATTATATAAATATAAAAAATACGTTTTGTAAGAATTATTTAAATGACTTTTATTTCCATTAACCAATTACAAGGTATACCAGTATGAAAATGTTGACTTCTAGCCCTTAAAAAATGCGTACCTGCATCCATCAATATAACACCCAGATTAATTTTACTGCTTGGATTGCAAAATTGAAGGATCCAGATTATTAAACGGCATCTGAATTTTGCTGCATGTAGCCGTAAAATAAGTATAAGTGTCGTTAAGCAGTTTGGCACTTTAATTTTTTCAACTCCAAACAGGAAAGATTTCATTTTAAAAAGTTCTTATTGCAGAATTTTACTACCATCATCGACAATAGATTTTATCTGTTGGGTTTACAGATTTCGGGTCTGTAGAATCTACAGATCTAATCTGTAAAATTTGCTGATTGTATTTGTAGAATTAATAGATTAAATGTATAGAATATACATGTTCCTTCTGTACGATTTACAGATTTTATCTGTAGAATATACCGATTCTACCTGCAGAATTTGCAGATTTTTATCTGTAGGATTTACATATTTTATCTGTAGAATTAACAGATTTTTTTTGTAGACTTAATAGATTTTATCTGTACATTTAAAAGATTTGGCTAGCCAATTTTTTTGTAGAATCTACAGAAATAATCTGCTGTACCTATTCCAGCAGATTAAATCTGTAGATTCTACAAATTTTTTTGCAGAATCAACAGATTTTTTTTCTCCGTGTACAAATTTGTCTCGAATAGCCTGAAATTTTATCAACAGACTGAAAAAACCCTAGAGCTTCAAATAGTTATCTTCAACATAACAAAATTCTTAATTCGTTAATAATTTTTATTATAACAGTTGCGGCCGGCAAAATTCTCATTTTTCATCTTCAAAGAAAAAAAGTATGCGACGGAAGTTTAGAGTTGAGAAAACTTTCAGCGAGAAAGTTGTTCAGCAGGCTTTCAGGCAGTTTTTCAATATATTTTGAGATTTTTTAATTCAAAACTGTGGTCAGGATGAGAATTTATTTAATTGCGTTCAAGCGCACCGATACCGTCAAGTGTTAGATCGATCGAACGCGAAGAAAAAGAGATGCACTCATTCCGAGAACACGCGATTGGACAGAGTTGCAACATAATTTTTGCCAATTCGTTTTCTTTATTTATATCTATTCTGTAAAAATTATTTAGAAACACGCTAAACGAATGGAAAGAAATGATAAATATGCACTTTATATTGGCAATAATGTATAACGTCGTGAAAATGTCCCAAGAAACAAATTCTCAAGTTGGAAGGAAAAGATCAAAGAATCCCGAAAAGTGGAGCCGGAATATCGGGAAGAAAGACAGAAACAAGGTACACTTGGTACAAATTATTATTGAGCTAGCGAAAACGTATTAATATTCGAATAACATTTAAATAACATTATCAGCATCATAATTCTATTATACTTGATTCATTTGATTTCGATCTGTCAAATGAAATGTTTTTAATAATAGGTTGCTTGTCTACCATTTTTATGAACATTTCAGGTATTTAACCTACAAAATGTTTAGCCCTCAAAAATTCGACAAATTTCGAGCTAATGTTCAATATGTAATACCAAACCTGTAATAACGATAATTTTGACGCATATTTAACGATAAATGATCAAATTTGTTTAATTCTTGGAAATGTCACATTTTATTGTATCACGATCCTATAATTTGTTGATTTTAAAATTTTATTTATAAAAAATATCGATTTGAGACATTCCTTAATTATTCAATTTTTTTAAATTTTGATACAGTGGAATCGTTCGTTTGGAACTCTTGATATGTATCTGGAAATCAAACAAAAAGATATAAGAAAATCTTAGATAATTGTTAACTGCAATAAATAAATTGAAATGACATAAGTAAAAAATTACTGGAATTCGCGTTAACTTTATAAATAATTTTTACAGAATAGATATAAATAAAGAAAACGAATTGGCAAAAATTATGTTGCAACTCTGTCCAATCGCGTGTTCTCGGAATGAGTGCATCTCTTTTTCTTCGCGTTCGATCGATCTAACACTTGACGGTATCGGTGCGCTTGAACGCAATTAAGTAAATTCTCATCCTGACCACAGTTTTGAATTAAAAAATCTCAAAATATATTGAAAAACTGCCTGAAAGCCTGCTGAACAACTTTCTCGCTGAAAGTTTTCTCAACTCTAAACTTCCGTCGCATACTTTTTTTCTTTGAAGATGAAAAATGAGAATTTTGCCAGCCGCAACTGTTATAATAAAAATTATTAACGAATTAAGAATTTTGTTATGTTGAAGATAACTATTTGAAGCTCTAGGGTTTTTTCAGTCTGTTGATAAAATTTCAGACTATTCGAGACAAATTTGTACGAAAAACAGCGAGTTGATTGTAAAAAATCGATTGATTTCGTACATTCAAAAAATACAGTTTTCTTCGATTATGAAAAAAACTAGAGTTCTGACATAAAAATTTAGGGAGAAAAAATATGCGGAATGACATTTAACATGTACTGCCACGTTTTTTCGATCATTTTTCCGACTTTTTTATTCAAATGGAAAAAAAAGTTCGCGCATTGCGGTATCCCCTCTTTTGCCTACTAGGCCGCGCGCTCCGTCGGTTATGGAATCCGAAGCCTCAATTATGATTATTGATAAATATATAATATAATTACACAGGTCTGCAAATAATGGGTTTGTATTTGTTGTTGGAAAACGAAAGATCATTTCCGGGGTACTTTTTGACGCAGAATCCGAATCCAAAATTAGAATCAGCCTATCACGTCAGGATTTTGAGATATTTGAGGTTATGTGCTCAAAAAATGGGGTTTTTCGCTACTTTTGTGGTCTAATGTCAATTTTCTGACTGCAAATTCTTATTCACAGACCATCAAAACCCGCAAGCGCAAATTTTGAAGATAAATTTTCGAATGCAAAATGGTATACACCAAAGAGTCAATGTGAATGCTCATAAGGTTGTTCGGATAAATGTTAAAACTTGATATGGCCGTATCTATGTGAACAAAAATCGCTCGTGACTGTTCAATAGCTCATTTTGAAGGGAAAGAATAGTGCTAAATGATGACATTTGAGAAAAAAAAACCAAAAAAATTTCTTGCGCCCTGTACATAACCTCAAAAGTAGCGAAAAACCCCATTTTTCGAGTACATAACCTCAAATACCTCAAAATCCTGACGTGATAGGCTGATTCTGATTTCGGATTCTACGTCAAGAATTACTCCGGAAACGACCCATAGCTTTTCAACAACAAAACCTTGCAGACCTATGTTATTAATTAATATTTAGTATACATTTTTATTATAACTATATGTATGAAGTTTAATGAAACTAAATTTTAAAATATTTAAAGAATTTGAAAATCTTTCTGTGGAAAAAATGACGCTTTCGACTGCGCTGGGATTCGAGCCCAGGTCTTTCGATTGCCGGTCGACTGCTCTAACCACTGAGCTACACAGGCGTCCGACATCTCTTTCTCCACAGGAAGATCTCCTTATATCGCCTAGTGGCTCAGCCTTGCGGCTGTAAATGATTTCAAATTAATTAGTTGAGTTTGAAATTTTTGTCACTGCCTACATTATCGGAGGATCACTAGTCGCGTATCAGATAGGATACGTTGTCGACAGGTGTCCTCGTAGACAATTTCAAACTCTTATATCGCAAATAATGCAAATAAATTCAATATTTAAAGAATTTTGAAAATCTTTCTGTGGAAAAAATGACGCTTTCGACTGCGCTGGGATTCGAGCCCAGGTCTTTCGATTGCCGGTCGACTGCTCTAACCACTGAGCTACACAGGCGTCCGACATCTCTTTCTCCACAGGAAGATCTCCTTATATCGCCTAGTGGCTCAGCCTTGCGGCTGTAAATGATGTCGGACGCCTGTGTAGCTCAGTGGTTAGAGCAGTCGACCGGCAATCGAAAGACCTGGGCTCGAATCCCAGCGCAGTCGAAAGCGTCATTTTTTCCACAGAAAGATTTTCAAATTCTTTAAATATTGAATTTATTTGCATTATTTGCGATATAAGAGTTTGAAATTGTCTACGAGGACACCTGTCGACAACGTATCCTATCTGATACGCGACTAGTGATCCTCCGATAATGTAGGCAGTGACAAAAATTTCAAACTCAACTAATTAATTTGAAATCATTTACAGCCGCAAGGCTGAGCCACTAGGCGATATAAGGAGATCTTCCTGTGGAGAAAGAGATGTCGGACGCCTGTGTAGCTCAGTGGTTAGAGCAGTCGACCGGCAATCGAAAGACCTGGGCTCGAATCCCAGCGCAGTCGAAAGCGTCATTTTTTCCACAGAAAGATTTTCAAATTCTTTAAATATCAAATAAATATTTCTTCGAGTGCGAAAACAAGATTCAAATAAGCTAGGTACTTCGTTTCAAAGACATGATTCGGTTGAGTTTATTTTCTCACATTCACAAGCAAAGAAATATTTCTTTGTATTGAAGAAATGCCTATCAAATAAATTATTTCTTTGAATCAAAGCATGCGTTTCATGCTTCTAAAAATATTTAATTGAATTGGGTAACGAATTGTTTGATACAAAGAAATGGAATCATTTAAATACATTTTTTTTGGATCTAAGAATCTTTTTTCTCAGTGTATCATTGACGTGTGGCTGAAAGTTTACGCCCGAGTTGAGTAAATCATAAGCTACTGTGCAACAGTGAAAGCAGAAAAACACACATGGTCGTACACAAAACCCGTTTCAATTACAGGAGGAAAGATATATATACACACTATACTAACAGAACGAATATCGCTCGCTTCTCGCTGAGTCTAAAAGTTCGAACTGTCCTTATATACTTCTTCTTCTTCTTGGTTGTGGCAGCTTGCAATTCTGCAAATAGCCATATCAAATGTAATAATAATAAGTCCTTCAGAGTATCCTCAAAGCCAAGTGAGAAACCCAGCAAGCGGGAAGCAGCAATAGAGAGCCAGCAAGTAAGCAACAGAAACCGGAGCTCGCGGTCAATCGCAGCAGAGTGAGTTGCATCCCAGGCGGGCAATCGCACCCGAACTCGTCGCAAAGGAACAGGGGAGAACGGGAGAACAGTTACCCGGGGAAGCCCTCACCAGCCATACACCGAGAGCTCACACAATAATATCGCCGCATTTAAAGAACCTCCCCAACTCGCTCACATGTGCTTATATACTAACTGGGAAAATATATTAGTTCTCTGAGAAATTCATAGCCGGGTCAAATATTGTAGGTGCCCCGAAGTCTGCCAGTGAGGGATCAAAATTTTGAAGGCCCTCGAGGAAATTCATACCTAATAACTATCGTCTAAGATACAATTTCTTCCAATGAAAAATTAAATAAATTATCTGAAAACTGAATTGAAATTCCTGAAAGTTTTTAATAATCTAATTTTTATAATTTGTACTTCCATAAAGAAATAACTTATGTGCAAATAAATGGCACATTAGTTTTAAACATTTTATGAGGAAAATAGAATTTTGTTTATTAAAACTTGGTTAAAATATTAAGTGTTAAATAATTTAGAAAAGTATTTACACTGAAATTCATTCGGATTCCAATATAACTATTGAATATAATTTTTTAATTACATTTCAAAATAAATGTAAATTAACCTTTTTTGAATGTATTTGGAGATTAATATTTAAAGTAAAGGGAATGGTGGAAAAGAATAACTTATTAGGATGTTAGGTGGTAGAAAACAAATGGAAAAAAGTATATTTATATATTTATGGTGACGTGTGACCCGTGTAACTAAGGATTTTCGTATTCCTCAACTCTTGAATAAACCGTAATACACTCGAGAACAAAAGCTCGCCAATGAAGCGTAAAGTTCCACATAAAATAGTTGAGATATTATTTAAACTCACACTAAACTTTCATTGAAATTTTGTTTAAACTTTACTATAGTATGATGTAATAAATGACATTTTTGTCGAAAAGATTCACAAACATTTTTCATTTTTTTATTTATTTCAAATGAAAGATTTAAAATTAAAATATTTTTTCAGAATAAATTTTACCCAACTTTAGGTGAAAGATTCAATTTTTTGAGGTTACTTTATGAAAAAATATTTGCAAACATTACACGCATCGTGCCAATTATTACACTACTAAATTTTTACTCTACGCTTTATTTTTTGTAAATTTTCTTTAGACCAATTTTATAGTTTCACGTGTATTGTATAATCCATTTATTTCCGTTTTATCATAATGTTTATCCGTGATACGTGCTATTTTTTAAGTTACTCCCCTCAGTATTCTTACAGGAAACATTTTTTGTACAGTTTTTATTTTATTTTTTGTAAATTTAGATATTTAGACTAATTGTATAGTTTTACACGTGCAATTCTTTTATATCTTTTTTTACCACAATGTTTATACATCATACGGGCTATTTTTCAAGTTTTTTCCTTTGTATTTTTATAGAAATAAATTATGACTGAGTTACATTTTTTCTGGACCCTAAAGCCAACTAAGAACATCAACAATATTTGAATATGTACGTTAAATTCTTACTTTTTTTTGGTTTTAAAATCTCAATGTTTATTGAAGATTAACAGAATTTATTTTACTCAACTGCAGGTGAAAATTTATTCAAATGCCTTTATATCCCCGTTTTCCTCAACTCAGAAAAGTAAAGTTTCACCAAATAATGTTCTCCGTGTAGATCAACAATCCTGGAAAAAGTATAGAACTTTTCAAAAATATTCAGTAGAAAGTCCGTGAAAATTCTGACCACTCAAAATGTATATTTTTATGAATCATTTGAGAAAATAAGGTTGAAATATTGGATATTTCTAAGATTTAATATGAAATTCTGAATATAGGCAAAGCTCGCAAAGCACTCGTACATGAAAACTTCAAAGCCAGTCAATGAATTTTTTATGGACTATCAACGGCAACAAGAAAAAAAATTATTTTCGCAAGCTGTCTTTTTTTTAATTACTTTTTTATTAATTTGTATTACAAATCATAATATTATACACTATTACTACACATCGCTGAACATAATGTATTACCGCTGTTGAAATTAATTTTACGCTGACAGTATTCGAACCTTAATTTTTACCTAACCTACATGTATAACGCAGACTAACCTTATAAATTAACCTAACGGCTACTGAAGCACTTGCGATATTTGTCAAAAAAATGTGGGTACGTTTTATAAATAGAAAATGCAGGGCCGTGTAAGAAATTGCTGCGCCTTGTTTCACCTACAATTTTATGTAATAAAGAAGTTTGAAGAATTATTATGTTTCTAAATTCATAAATGATGAGATTTTTAATAAATTAATTACTAAATTCTAAATTATTTAATATAAGAATTTAATCATTTCTGAAGTTTATGGCAATTTACAAAGTAATAAAGTTGTGCGTATCTAAAAAACTGATACTGACAACTGCGCATGGTGCCAGTAAAAATTCCACAAGACTTTCAAGCACAGTCCAAGAACTTTTCTTTGACATGTATAGCAAGTATTCATCTCTTTCTCACCAAATTCTTTTAAAACCTAAAGCTCTTTTTAGAAGAAGTATTTGCATTTCTATAATTTTTTCAAAAACTATACAATAAAATTTGAAAGAATTTCGTTCTTTGACTGTGCTTGAATTAATCTAGGACATTTTTTCTTTTTTCGATGAAGTTCTAAGCTTCTTCATAAAAAGTATATAGAATCTTCGGAAAAATTTGCCCTGTCCAAAATTTGAGGACTGTTGAGTAAATTTCCCAATACTTATTTTTTCGTGTTTATTTATTATTTTTCATAAGTCTAGACCACCTATCTAGTGGCTGATTAAATATAGATTGCGAATATTGAGATGTAAACGTCTTCCTCAAAGTCGAAGTAACTTTGAGAAAATTGAATTTACACAAAATTGAGCATCGTCAGGTAAACATCTTTAATATAATTAACTATTGATTGGTTTCAGTTTCTTTATATACCTAAATACACGGACACTAGAGACCACTATCATTTTCAAGATTACTCTCAACCAGAAAATTCCTCTAAACGGATAGCCGAATCGGAAATCTTCCTCTACAATCAGACACAATCTAGTGGAAGTCGAGGAATTGCTTGTATAGCCATGGGAATAGTAAATGGAAAAGGAGAGTTAATAGCCACAGAAAACGACGCATCACGAGCTTCTCCTTTTCCTGACTGTCCGAGGGGTCAAGATTTTGAAAATATCGTCTTAACTTCAGTTCATGATAAAGAAATCGAATTTGATTCCAACGCAGGCGCCTTAATCGAGTTTAGAATTTGGAAGCAAGGCAGAGTCAATCTCGAATCTCTGATTCAGAAATTACGATCAGCTGTTAGACACGCTATCTGGGATCTAGTAACAGAATACAACTTTTTGCCAACTGTTCTCACAATTCCTCTTAAAGATAGTTCGGATGGTTGTAAACCTACACTTCTCCAATTTTCTAAAAATAAATATTCTCTGAATTCCAGAAATAACGTTTTTCAAAATTCAGAAAATGGATGTATCAAAAACTTTGAAAATTATTCTGTTCAAACTTCTGGGATTGAAACTGTTCAGAGTCATGCAAATAAAACTTTTCAAAATGTTTATGATGAAGCTATTCAGAATCCTGGGAACGTAGAGAATACCGAAGACTTTGATCAATTCTATGAGTCAAGAGAAAAAGTTCAACTTCACAAGGTCTATCATACAACCTTACCTTACTGGTTTCAATTCGCTCTGGAAATGAATGTGCCTGCTATGAAAAAGCACATAGTGACTTTACAGAGAAGACATTCATTGGCAGTGACTTTAAAAGAGCTTCAGAATTTAATTCATAGTAATACATCCGATACTTCTACAAGAACTTTTGTTCAGCGTAGTAGACAACCTTTCGTGGATGATGACATGGAGGAAGATCCTTTAGCTCACAAGATTTCTGAATGTACCGATAATGTCAATAAGATTTGGCTGAAAAAAACCCAGGAACAGGAAAATAATGATAAAAGTGTTTACCTACCATGTGATTTTTTTGCTGATGAGCAAGATATCTACGTCAAGAGTATCCTCGTGGCAAGAAACTTCCAACAGTGGAAGGCATCTTTCGTTCGAAAAATCGAGTCTGAACAACTTATGCCTAAAGGTAACATCATTAAACATTCGTTACTTGCATCTAATTTTGTGACGCCTTACTCAAATCTGAGCAAAATTCTCTCGGTATATTTCTAAACAATTCAATAATTTCAATTGGTAAAACCTCAAAAAACTTGAAACGACTTAAAACTGTCGTACCCTTTACTTCTTATAGTCCGAGATCTGGTGACAGAAAACGGCAAGAGTTTTGTGATGGCTCATATTTCAATATGATGTAGTATTAAGGGTGTACATGAGTCAGCACCCACTCGCAAGGTCAGGTAGTGTGACACCTGGCGGTGGCGCGCTTTGAAGTATGTTAAATTCTTACATGTACTACAAGTGTTTCGTAATAGTTGAAAATTTTCGCTAAACTTGTTTATGGTGAAAAAAAACAAGAGAAAGTGGTCAGACCGCACAGTTGTGGAACGCGGCGAGTTAGCACATTCCATCACTTATCGCGATAATGATGTCGGTATAAGAGTTTTGTAATGGCTGAACATTTTTTTACTATTTAGATATTGTAGATAATTAAAGAAAAAAAAAATCAGTTTTCTTTTTGTATGATAAAAATTTATTTAATCAAAAATAATTCGGTTATAATAATTTTATTACGGTGGTTAGAAAAGCGTTTGGCGTCTGTAAACGTCAGTCTTTGAGGTCTTACAAGCTTTACTCAAATAAAATCAAAAACTATTGCTATAATCTCTGATCGGTATCAGTGGCCGTCAATACAGGACAATGAGCATACTCTTCGTGGTACAGTTGAAAACCGCGATTATCATATCACCCGAGAAGAACAGAATCGACAAAGAGATTTTGTGAAAGTACTTAAGAATTTGAAGTTTAAAGAAACTCTAGTGACATTCTTAATATCGGATTGAGAAAAAAATGAAATGGCGTCTTTTATTGGAAAAAAAACTATTTACTTAAACTTTGACAATTGCTACAAATTTGAAGTTTTAAATGGTACAGCGCACGACGAAGCTAACACCAAAATTGTCAACCACGTTTGCAACATTAAAACCACAAAAGAAATAAATGTATTGGATCTATAACTTAATTCGTGCGATTTGCTAAAAGATGGCGTAACTTGATTATTATTCCATCGTTCCAATATTCCGAACATGCGTTGGAAAGCTACTGTCGTTGAGTGAAGATAGGTATAGAGGAGACATCCAGGGCGATTGAATGGTCCAAACCTTGCGGAGAAAGACGCCAGGGGTAGGTAAAGTTCCAGAACCGAACACGGGGATCGACACTTTCGAAAGTCGCCATAATTTCACGGATAAGAAGTAAGTTGTAGGAGTAAGGCCCAAATTTGTGTCGGTGAGTCTGCTGTATTCATGATAAGTCAGGTAGTCCTCGTCAATTCAACCGTAGCTTGTCGACAGAATTTCACAAAATAGCTTTTTACCTCTTTTCCTTCTTCTTCGCTCTTTACTAGTCTTTTCCCAAAATGGGATATATATTTTAAATATATATATATATATAATACATAAAAGATATATATATAAAATATTTTATATTATAATTTTTATAATATAATATATATTTATATTATATATAATATTATGTATCAATTATATTTTATATTATAAATTTTATAATATAATATATATATAAAATATTTTATATTATAAATTTTGTGTTATAATATATAAAAGAATATATATAAATATTAAATATATATAAATAAACCATTTATTGAAATTAACAATTTTTTTTTGAAATTTATGACATATTTATTGACAAATTGTTTTCAACATCCTTTCATTATCTTGATTACAATACTGAAGACATATAGAAGGCAAAGAAAAATACCTGAATTTTTAAATCATAAAAATTCATTTCAACACTCTTTTTCCTAATTGTCAGTAGCTACTGACTCTTCGAGCAAAACAGTTGTGTCAAGTACAAGAGTAAAAAATTTTCGTGGAAAATTAAGATCTCAGTTGTTACATCCCGTAAAAATTAATAAAAATTTAAAATCGCGCCTACAGCAAGGCAACCCGGCATACAACCAGGCGATTGACGAACGTAAATCACATCACTGCGATGATAACTACTTGTCGATAGGATAATTACCTGAGATCGACAAGGCAGTTGAGTTGCATAAAATAGGAAAACTACCTTACCGTCGATAATGTAAAGAACCAAGCCAATAAAAAATTAATAATTATTTAATAAAAATAACAATAATATTCATTATTGTTAAGAACAGCCATTAAATGATTGGTAATAATAATTAAACAACAGCACATAATAATCAGCGATAACCAGTAATGGATAATCAATCAATAATATCAATCACATTATTGGGGATCCGCAAATTAGCTTGAATAATATTTTAGAATATAAACACCAAAAATTCATGTACTTCATAAATACTGTAAGAATATAAACCAAGTTGTAAAATAATAGATGAGTCAGTGCAATTATGACCTAGTACAATTGCACCGACCTGTCAACATATATATATTAAATAACATAGCTGAAAAGACGAGAGAAAGAGATACCGCACCGAGCATCAATGGACTTTGATCCCGATAGTATGACCTGCGTGAGAACTAGCCGCGAGTTCACGAGTTTCCGCGACTGTCAGCAAGCATGGTCATCGACATTGCCGCCAGACGCGTGCCGATCAACAAATTATCACTGTACGTGCCGATCTACAAATTAGCAGTCACTCTCCCACTATGGGAATAATCAATAATATATAAACCCCAGATTTACCTCTGGAAGTTGTCTTTTCGCTAGTAGCTGTTCAGTCTTCAAGATCTTAACGTCGGTAATCACTCCGTCCGCAAGTCATACTGTCGGTGTCACGAATTGACCCTTCGATATTCGTAAATCGGTATCTTACACAAGGAATACCTCGGTACTTGGTAAATAAAATCCCTGGTCCTTAAGTGGTGCAAGTCCGGTGGTCGTGAATTGATAAGTGCCGTTAAATACGTGTATCGTCGTATTAAGTCGAGTTCTGAGAGTTAAATCTACAGAAAACGAACTTAACCAGTGTTTAGCAAGCAAGTTGGATTGTCTGATACGCTTCCTGTACTACTTGACTAGCACTACTTAACTCCAGCCAGTTTTGTGCCGTTATCCAGCTATCAACAAGGAGAAATATACGACAAAACTCTTTCTCTTGCCTTCTCAAGCAAGGAAAAAGCGTAAGTTATATAAATAAACATCTTAAAACTTATTATATTAACTATAACGCCAATTGTAGTGCGTGAGTTGTATACCTAGGCATCTCAAAACCTAGTTTATTAGCATAAAACGTACAAGTTACATATATAGGTACCTCAAAACCTGTATTAATAACTTGTAGATGCACACACCTAAACGCGGAAGTCACATATATAGGCATCTCAAAACCTGTATTATTGACTTATATAGACGCACACTTTTAATGCGTGAGTTACATATATAGGCATCTCAAAACCTGTATTACTAACTCATAAACGCATAAAACCCTTAATATTGCTTTCTCATCCTGAGAAGTAGTATAAGTCATACACATAAGCATCTCAAAACTTAATGTATATCTGTCTTTTAATTAATAAAGCTTGTACACCGCAATATAATCAAATTTGTTATTATTGTGAACAACTCGAGCCGCATAGGTTTGACTAGTGACCACGATCCCACAAAAATATAAATAATCAGAATTTACCACTCTGATTTAATCAGCAAACTTTCCTCCCTTTTCCTAAAAGTATTAAGTATTGTAATCAAGATAATGAAAGGATACTGAAAACAATTTGTCAATAAATATGTCATAAATTTCAAAATAAAAATTGTTCATTTCAATACATGGTTTATTTATATATATTTAATATTTATATATATTCTTTTATATATTATAATACAAAATGTATAATACAAAATATTATATAATACATAATATTATATATAATACAATATAAATATATATTATATTATAAAAATTATAATATAAAATATTTTATATATATACTCTTTTATGTATTATTTTATATATATATTTTACAAATATATATCCCATTTTATGAAAAGACTAGTAAAGAGCGAAGTAGAAGGAAAAGAGGTAAAAAGCTATTTTGTGAAATTCTGTCGACAAGCTAGGGTTGAATTGACGGGGTCTACCTGGCCCATCATGAATACAGCAGACTCACCAACACAAGTTTGGGCCTTACTCCTACAACTTACTTCTTATCCGTGAGATTTTGGCGACTTTCGAAAGTGTCGATCCCCGTGTTTGGTTCTGGAACTTTACCTACCCCTGGCGTCTTTCCCCGTAAGGTTTGGTCCATTCAATCGCCCTGGATGTCTCCTCTATACCTATCTTTACTCAACGCTACTGTCGTTGTGCGTATTTTTCAGTACATGTCATTCATTTGAAGCGTAAACAACAATAATTTTTTTCCACTCAAATATGTCGAACTTTGTGCCTGAAAAAGTGTTTTTGCGGGGAGTTCTTCTTCATTACTCTAATATAAAGAAAACTGCTGTCAAAAGTCATCGTATTTTGGTGGAAGTTTATGGTGAATATGTTCTAGCTGAGCGAACGTGCCAAAAGTGGTTTGCACGATTTAAAAGTGGTGATTTTGGCTTGGAAGACGAAGAACGTCCTGTGCGGCCAAAAAAGTTTGAAGTTGAAGAACTGGAAGCATTGCTCGATGAAGATTGTTGCCAAACACAAGAAGAGCTCGCAGAATCTTTGGGAGTCACTCAAGCAGCCATTTCAAAACGTTTAAGAGCAGCCGGATACATTCAAAAGCAAGGAAGTTGGGTTCCACATGAACTCAAGCCGAGAGACGTTTTGCATGTCCGAAATGCTGTTGGAACGCCACAAAAAGAAGTCATTTTTGCATATAAGTATAGGTGAGACAGCTATACTGGTATTCCTAAACATCATATTGCTCCGCGAAAGATACAATTTCGTTGATATGACAATACGATGTATAGCGATCGTAACCAAAATATTATGCCTGTTATAACAATGCATGCAATAGAGTTGTCGCATGTTCTGTAATCCAGAGCTTTAATAATCGCTATATTAATTCCACCCAATTATATTCCGATCTCGAAGAACATCTTTGTGCTGCTCTGCTATCAGGTTTGCATGCATTAACTGGGTGTGATTACAATCCGGCTTTTTCAAAAAAGGCAAGAAATGTCCTTTCAATATTTTACAAGCATTAACGGAATTTCAGAAAGCTTTCGCTGAATCAAGCGAAATAAATAAAAACGATTATACGAAAGTATTTAATAAAATACAAGAATTTGTTTGTCGTTTATACAGTTTATAAAAATTCAACACTATTAATAAACAAATATTAATATTACAAATCGTAACAGATTTCGGCGACAGAAAATGGTTGGAAAGATGTTAATGGGCGGTACGATTTTGATTGGTTCGAAGGAATTCAATTGCCAACGTTTGTGAGAGACGTGATAATTCAACCGAATGAAAATGGAGGTAAATTTGAATTGTTAATCTTTACTTGTACAAATGATTATGTTAATTTGCATAAATTTTGTTTTGGGTGTTATTTGAAAATATTTTTTTAATAATAATAAATTATTTTCTTATAGATTCTAAGCCTGAGTCTGAGCAACGAGACGACATCGACGAAACGAATTCAGAAACAGACGATCAATCTTATGAAGAAAGCGACAGCTACGCTTCTCTAACCGCAGTAATTATTATAGTAAAATTACATAAATACAAACCATTTCAATTATTATTACCAAATTATTTTTGATTAAAAAAATTTTTTACATACAAAAAGAAAATTGTTTTTTTTTTCTTCAATTATATGCAATATTTAAATAGTAAAAAAATTTTCAGCCATTACAAAACTCTTGTACCGACATCATTATCGCGATAAGTGATGGGACGTGCTAACTCGCCGCGTTCCACAAATGTGCGGTCTGACCACTTTCTCATGTTTTTTTTTCACCATAAAAAAGTTTAGTGAAAATTTTCAACTATTACGAAACACTTGTAGTACATGTAAGAATTTAAGATACCTCAAATCGCGCAGCCGCCAGGTATCCCACTACCGAACCTTGCGAGTGGGTGCTGACTCATGTACACCCTTAATACTACATCATATTGAAATATGAGCCATTACACAACGTTTGCCGTTTTTTGTCACCAGATCTCGAACTAATATTAAGTCAAAGTCTTTAAAACACTTCAAAAATATTCTTTGAATAAAATCTACTTGGCATGTTTTGTCAGTTTTACAACTAACCTACATGGGAAAATCCAGACACCTGCCACATCGTGGCTTCCTATCTTTGATCGTTTTCAAAATTATAATATGTAGAAACCATTGCGTTATGTAGACGAAGATGTGAATTGTGTAAAACCACAACTACCTGAGCGAAAATCTATTGGGCTGAAGTTTGTGACGTCTCATATAACGAATTTTTTTCCTTTTTTTTCCGTCGTATGATATTCAAAACAGTCAAAAATATGCAGAATAGTGTTTTCCAACAAAAAAACATGTTTTACAGCAAAACAAATGTTTAAGTTTGACCAAAGCAAGCAATTTATTGACAAACTCGTCAAATTATCTCGAAAACTAAAAAAGAGACAAATATAGCGACTTCGGTTTTTTATTGCAGTCACACATGGGTACATAAAAAAATATAAATTAAAAATTGTCTTTGCGGAGCGATTCCAAAATTAGGAAAGTTTGATCCAGGGAAGCCATTTATGGACAAACTCGTTAAATTATCTCGATAATTAAAAAAGGGACATAAATAGAGACGTCGGTTCTTGATTGCAGCCACATAGTGCTACAGCAAAAAATAAAAATATAAATTTGAATTTGCGGAGCTAAACCAAAATTTATTAAAAAGATGCCATTAAAAATCAAACATTCTATTAGTTTCCGAATATCATAAAATTACTTCTGATTAGTTAGTGAAATAAGGAGTAGTTATAACCTTGTAAAACTCTCAAAATTCTAAAACTGATAATCGGAAAATAATCTGAACTGAAATATTCTCAATACAAGAAGTAGAAACGGTTGTAGTAATATAAAAACTCAGCACATTGAATAAGTAAATATAAATTACAAGAAAGCAAATAATATCATGAAATATCATTTTATAATAATAATCAATCATGATGACCAAGTTATTTTCAGGAACACTAAAGTTGTAAATAAAATTATGTGCTTGGAATCAAACTGCATTTTTCGGATTTTTCAGGTTTTTATTTAATAGTCGTGGCTTTTATAATTTTTGGAGGTATTTACCTTTTAGGCATCACACAACCTATTTTCGATAAAACCAAAGTTGTGAAAAAAATGTTGTGCTTAAAGACCAGTACGGGGTGGAAACAAGTAGGTTGAAGAATAGGCCATGAATATGAGTAGGTCAAATTTATGCGAAAGCATATTGTTCTCATACTCGCACTCATAGCCCTATTCTGCAACCTAGTCGCGGACACTCTATGCATATATACATATATTTCATTTAAGTAACTGTCGAAGACTCGTGGACATAGAGTTCTATGAGACGCAGTTCCAGAAAATTTCTGTGGTTTTAATTAAATAGTGTTAAATTGTTTTCTACCATTTAATGAACTTTTTCTGTTATTTACTAAAAAGTCATTGAAATTTTTCTACGACTGCGTCTTATGAAACTCTATGTCCAAAAGTCTTTGAAAGGAACTTAAGTTTTAAGCGATTGAAATTTTCCGTGTAATTTACAAGGAAAAATTGACATTTTCTAAGCTTATAATAAGTTGGATGTTTTCTAAATGGTTACATATTTTTCAAAATGAACATAGGCATATTAAGCATCGTATTTGAAAAGATAAATAAATGTAGATATCTATTGGATCTATAACTTAATTCGTGCGGTTTGCTAGGAGATGGCGTAACTTGATTATTATTCCATCGTTCCAATATTCCGAACATGCGTTGGAAAGCTACTGTCATTGTGCGTCTTTTTCAGTATATGTCATTCATTTGAATAAAAAGGTGTAGAATGAATACAATAATTTAATTTTGTAGCGAAAAAAGGTAGAAAAAAATCATATACCTGTCATTAAAGTCAATGCAGTGGTTCACCATTTACGCAACGTTCTCACTGTCAAGGTTGACCATTGGTTGGAGGGAGAAGCAACTACTTTTATCTCACTTCTACCAATACACGGAAAAAATAGTTTAGTCAAGTTTATAGAAGTGTTTAAGAGTTAGGGATAAAGGCATTTGCGGAACCGAGTTCTAGAAAATTTAAAGAACTCTCAATGATTTTTCCTGAATGTTTCGCATTTTATCCTGAAAACTTCTGTAAATTTTCTATAACTCTATTCCGTTAATATCCCTGACTCTTAAACGCTTCTATAAACTTTACTAAACTATTTTTTCCGTGCAGCCAATCCTGACAATGGAAACGTTTCGCAAATGATGAACCACTACACTGCTTTCAATGACAGGTATGTGATGTTTTTCTAACTTTTTTCGCTAAAAAATAAAATTATTGTATTCATTCTACACCTTCTTATTTAAATTTGATCGTAGAATCATAATTTCAGTGACTTAAATGTTTATTTTACTTTTCTTAACCATAATAATGCGAGGTCAGAGAACGGTCAAAGTCAATCGGGTCAGCTAGGAGTGTAGAAGAAAAATTACTATTTTAAATACCATTTTATGAATCAAAATTCGAAAACTTTAGAGCGCGAAAAAATGATATCATGATTACTAAGGTTTCTTAAAATAATTCTAATAAGTCGAACAATGAATATTATAACCTAGAAAGCATATTTGCAAAATTCATATTATGAAATGAACTTGCCCGAAACTTAGCGACGCGCAGCAAAAATCAAAACATTCATTCTCGGTTTTTCGTATAATTCGTTTCAGAATATCGTCTGAGTGCTTCCGACATTTTCCGATTGGCTTCGTAGACTCGATCCAAGTCTGTCCAACTCAGTAGTGGCTTGTAAGCAAGATTTATTTCGGAATATGGCAAGCGAGAATAGCCGAGACGTTGAGTGAAGGTAGGTATAGAGGAGACATCGAGTGCAATTGAATATCCCAGCCCTTGCGGGAAAAGACGTCATGGGTAGGTTAAGTTCTGGAACCCAACACGGGGATCGACACTTTCGATAGTCGCAAAAATCTCACGGATAAGAAGTAAGTTGTAGGAGTAAGGCTCAAACTTGTATTGGTGAGTCTGCTGTATTCGAGATGGGTCAGGTCATGGGAGTGAAGCCCGCTTTAGAAAGGAAGAAACACGTCCATGCAAATGTGGGTAATCACGCAGCCAATCAAAAATCCCCCAGAAAACAGTTCATCTCGCAGTTTAGAAGAGTCATAGCTACTTGTGAAATGACATTTAGTCAAGTAATTAATGCCAAGTACTTCAATGAGGCACCAGAGGCGATCAAGTTCTGAAATTACAACACCATATTTACTGCTTAATACATGATTATACAAAGTTTTGCAATTTCAGCACTTAATCGCTCCAGATGTATAAAAATTTCATTCCAGAATTTATTCGGACAAAGGGGCAGGAGGGCAGCAGGAGAACTGAAAGGCTCTATGCAAAAGTGGGGGATCGCATGCTTTTACCTCCATGTTTGTTTCCAGTAATTTACCATTGGTTTTCATCCCCATGGGTCAGGTAGTCCTCGTCAATTCAACCCTAGCTTGTCGATAGAATTTTACAGCACAGCTTTTCTCCTCTACTTCGCTCTTTACTAGTCTTTTCCTAAGATCGGATATATATTTGTATGTGCCTCCGGCGCGTAAACTCGTTATACGCTACGGTTGAGATTAGTGTAATGTTGTGTATTACGATACAGAGGAATGTCATGTAAAAATTGAACTGCGCATGTGCCTATAACCATCTTCTTATTCTTCTTCGTACAGCGTCGGCACCGTACTGACAATGCCTTGTACATTTGAACTGCGCATGATCTATTACAACACGTTACTACTACACAAGATCGAGAAAATCAAAATGTCCGGAACTAGTCGCGAAATAACAAGTGCAATGGACGAGAATCATGATGAATACTAGATTAGATTTGAGTGTACGCATAAAAACTCTTATACGCACCGAAGTTACATAAAATAGCATATGTGCGAATGCACACAATTCGGGTAATTACGAGACTTGCTCAAAATGCTCGCAGGACTGATCGCGCCTCGGCTTCGATCTCCTGCGAGCATTGTCGCTCGTCGCGTAATAACCCTCATTATGCGCCTAGGCACATAATATACTATTAAAAAGTAAAGATATTAAAAAAGAACCATGTTTTGAAATTAGCAATTTTCTTTTCAATTTTATTACAATACATATTTATTGAAAAATTGTTTTCAATATTCTTTCATTATCTTGATTACAATATTAAGAGGTACGAGTATAGAAAAAGGAAATAAATTATCAACGATAATATTTTGAAAGTTTAATATTCATACAATATAATTTTCGTTTATACAGTAAGGTTACAAAGTCAATATTTCAGTCTATAAAGTTATTGAAATATTAATATTTTTATTTATATAAATTGATTCAATAATTTTTCTTTTATATTTATTATATTCTCTAGCTAACATTTTTTTACATTATCAAAATCAAAGAAATGATTATAATCCCAAGAATGTCGGGATAAACCTGTATTCAAATTTTCAAGTCTACAATCTCTTTTATGCTCATAAATTCTATTTTTTAATCTCCTTCCAGTTTCAAAAATATAGACTTTATCACATCCAGTGCATTTTATAAGGTAACCTACATTGGGTAGATTTTCAATTTTATCAGAATCTTTATTGTTATTTAACAATTTTTCCAAAGTGTGGTTATTATTAAAATAGACATTAATCTGGAATTTTTTTAACCCTCTCTTAAGTCTTTCAGAAAGACCTTGGATGTAAGGTAAGGTAACTTTAGTTTCAGTTTTTTTATATTTTTCCAACCATTTCAATTTCTTTTTATCTTTAGATGAAGTATTGTATATTTCATGAACATGTTCTTTAATGACACTCTCTATCAACATCAGTGGATAACTATTCAATTGTAAAATAACTTTGATTTCATCTAAATTTTCTTTTCTATATTTAATGTCACTCAACTTAATACATCTGTCAACAACCTTTGATTAACCCAATCTTCTGACTAAATAAATGATGAGATTCATAATTTAAATAGCAACCGGACCAAGTAGGTTTTTTTAACCAGTTTGTAATTAAAGTACCATTACTATTTTTAATAATCTTTAATTCTAAGAAGTTCAAGGTATTGTTTTCTTCCTTTTCATATGTAAATTTAATGGATTGCTCAACACTGTTAAAAACATCAACAAAATCTGTAATTTTATCTGTCGGGACAATTGCAAGTATATCATCCACATAACGTTCATAGAGAATAGGTTTAAAGGATAATTTTAATAACGCTCGTTTTTCTATATCTTCTATAACCAAGTTTGAGACTAAAGGTGACAATGGAGAGCCCATTGGACAACCTGACGTCTGTTTATAAAATTTATTGTTAAATGAAAAAACTGTATTATTAAACACTGTTCTAACAGCAATTAAAATCTCATTTTTAGAAATCCTTGTTAAATTCTTATGTAAATTTAACTTCTCCTCTATGCAATCTAAAGCCAAATCCAGAGGAATGTTATCAAATAAAGAGACCACATCTAAAGATAGCAATGAATGAGTTGAAAGTATTTTAATTTTAGTAATTATATCTTTTAGTTCCCAACTATTTTTGATAAATGAATCAGTATCTACGGAAACCGGATTTAAGATATTAGGCAAATACTTAGCTAAATTATAAGTTGGTGATCCAATTGAGGAAACAATCAATCTCCAGTTCAAACCTGGTTTGTGCACCTTTGGGAGCGCATAAGCTTTAGCCACTACACTACTATGGGATTTTAACTTATAAGCGGTAAATTCATTTATGTATCTTTTATCTTTCCATCTCGAAATAATGTCATTGCATTTATTTTCAACTGTTTGAACTAAATCAGTTTTTACATTCTTGTATAAATTATTGTTTAGCAAATAATTTTCTAAGGTCTGATTATAATCATTTCTATTTGCTGCCACCATAAGATTACCTTTATCAGCTTTAACAAATATCAAAACTTTTTGATTCTTTTGAAAATTCACCACAGTATTAGCAATTTGATTATTATTTTTAAACTTATTGTTTCTGTTATGATTTGAAATAATATTAGTTACTGTACGTCTAATTTTTAACTTATAATCATCATGATCTATGTTTGTTATACAATTTTCAATGCGAGCTACAATATTATTTACTGGAGTTTTGTTACTGTTATAAGGAATACCAAATTTGTTTGCCAACGCTAAAGTTTCAGCAATTTCATTAGGAATTTGTACATTTGAGACATTTTAAAAACATTTATTAACTCTAAATTGACAAAGTTTGGTATTTCTATCTCTCAACAATTGAAATTTCTTATCACATTTTCCTCTTATATTAAATTTTAAGTTTTGCAACATCATATCTTGTGATTGAAAAAAATTAAATAAGGAAGTTTCCTTGATATTTCGAAGCAAACGATATTTCGAGTAATTAGAATTTCGACCCAATTCATGAATATTTTCAACTGTATTGTTTATTTCACAATTTAACAATTTTTTCTGAGTATTAAAAATAGTATTCTGAAATTTAAATATAACTTTATAATGTAAATTATGAATTATAAATTTATTACTAAAGTTCTGAATATGTGCTGAAAAAAGGCCTTCATTCCGACATTTGATCAGAAATGTACGTTGTTCCTTTAAATAAACTAGACGTTGAAGCAGGACCGCAACGGCTACGCACAAAGGTGGCGCTTAAGTGGAGCCCTCTTATATGTATTTTTGATTCTTTTCATTAGTAATTTTTATTTCTAATTATTCTAAATTTTAAAAAATATTTATTGTTATTTGTGAGTATTAAAAATTATTTAAATCCAATATTACCCCCATATTAACGAATAGAACAATGATATGTAAACATTCTTTATTTCTTAAAATTCTTAGAAACTAGAACATTAATAAAAAATTTAATAGTCATTGTAAATATTAACTAAGAATGAAAGGAACGGAAATAAAGGAAACACGTTCTTGGATCAAAGAACATATAAAAGAGCTCCACTTAAGCGCCACCTTTGTGCGTGGCCTATTCGGTCTTGCCTCAACGAGGGAGACGAGCAATAAACTGGCCGAGAATCATGGTCGTCGATTAAAATTCAACTCAGATACGATTCAACATTTTTAATCGTATCTCGGGCACCCGTAAATATTTTTTAAGTTTTCTTGGCTTAAATTAAAGATAAGATTTTAGACTTTATGTTGCATAATTTTCAAATGTTGTAAAATTTTTTCCTAGGTCATGCAAAAAGTTGAAGTTGAGGTAGAGAATTTGAGAAAATCATGAATTTTTTTTAAACTTCTCACGTGCTGTATTATTTTTGGAAAGTCAAAAAAATATTTGTTGAGCATCACTAGACGTGGAATTTTATAAGCTTTTCAACTGTATTTTTGAAAATGCACTATCTCTTTTTTTCACCGAGATATCGTGCTTCAAAGTCAGCAGTGATTTTCAATAGCGATCACGAGCACCGTGCGCACAATTTCCGACGGTAGTGTACTACCGATCAGAATTGTGGGACCACCTTTTTTTCGATGATTGTTCAAATCATCTTAATTTCAATTCTGTGAGTGATTAAATTTTTACTCTTAATAATGTGAAAGCCATCAAAATCATCTTCAAAATTAGTCTGGAATGATGTTTTATATATCTTATAAAAATGTTTTTCTCAGCAAAAGCAATATTGGAATTTTTTCAACCTTTATATTTGAACTTTAACCTCGACCAGTATGTAAGAAAAAAATCACACATTAATTCTAAGAATTTGGTTCGATTTTTTAGAAATTTATCTTTAAAATTAGTCCAAGAACATTAAAAAATGTTGCTTATTTCGAAAGTTATCTAAAATTTAAAACAGCATTGAAATCTTGATTATTTCTGCAATAACTTCTTCAAAATTTAACAAAAGGAATTTATGCTGGGCTCATTTTATTAAGAATTTTGATAGCTTCAAATTTAATTAATAGAACAAATTTTTTCACTTACATCTGTTACGTCAGAAACGTAACACTTCTCGTCATATTTAATGATATAAAATATATTTATTAAAAATCAAATTGTGAAACGAGTAAGCACCATGGAATTGGAAATCGAATTGTATTTTTGAAGTACCTTTGTAATTACCTTGAATGTAATTTGATTGATGATTGATTGAGTCCAGTAGAGCGAATGTGGTCAGTTGAGTCTTCGTTGTAATCTTTGAGATAGTTGTTCTTAGATAAGAAATTCGTAGTCCAGACGGTTGATCTAGTTGATTCCTTGATCCCAGTTCAGAGAGAATTTGGAAGGCGATTCCCCTTCACTTTCTAAAGTTGTTGAACTCAGTGTCGAGTTAGTCCAAGCAACAGGGAATTTGTTATGACATTATTTATTTCAGAAAACGGACTGCGACATCAGAAGAAAGGTTGGTCATAGAGTAATTGTGTCATGTTTTGGACAACTAAATATGATTTATAAATTTGTTATTAACATTTAAGACCAAAAAATCGCACTTTTTTTAGTTTTATGTTTATAACATTGAAGGTAATGATCCAATCCTAATGACATCAATTTAAAACTTGTAGACAGTCGAATTTCGAACAAAGTAAACCGTCGCTTGGTTCGATTAGATAATTAGAAGCGGAGAAAATTCGGAAAAACTGGGAAATTTAGCTTTTGTTAAACAAATTAATATCTCAGTTAATTTTGAACTTTCTAGGTTGAGGTTTCGTGGAAAAGTAGCAGACTTTATGCTCTTTAAATATATTAAAAAAGCGGACACTTCAAGATAATACGTTTCCGCGCTATTGACACTTTAATTTATTTACTGCGTTAATTGTAAAATGTCTGCTTGCCGCATAGGTGGTCCGATTTTTATTTAGAAAACGGCTTTTAAAAATATAAATCAAGCACAACAGAACGTCAATCTTGGTTTTTCGGTAAAATGTTGCAAAGTTTATTAAAAACATGCCCAAACATCGCTCCAAACGTTTGAACGCAGCAAAGTGACTGAGTGGAGGGAGGAGAAGGCGAATAGGAGAAGCGCGTATATATAGTAATAGTAGCACACAGCGCGACGCATTTAATATTTGATTCGATTTTATCTCTGCACTAGCTGTAGCTAATTTACTACTTTTTTTTTATATTTTAGCGATAATAGACTCAAGGATATTTATACTTATTCCCAATTTAGAAAATAATTAAAAAATAAGTCGCCCTTGTATATTTTATGGAACACATAAATTTATTTATATGATTAATACATATGTAAATTAAGAGTAATTTTTCATTTGAGTGTAAATTAATTAATTTGATTAAATAACAAGTGATGATCAAGTGCGCTTTTTTACATACAGTATCAAATTATGTTCGAAATTAAAACTTTCTTTTTCTCGTATGCTTGGAACAATTCATTTCCTCAGTATTTTTCTTATGATTTTCAGCATTTTCGAGTAATAAATTAATAAAAAATTCATCATTTTCTTCGTTCATCAATTCATCAATCACATCATCGTTCAATATACATTCATCGTCGGATACAGTCGGCTGATTAGTTGTCTCTAAATTGGAGCACGTGTCGTCGCAACAATTAACGCAAAGGTTCGAGCATTTTAAACCGCTTTTTCTACAGCCACACGAGTTATCAATGCATCCCTTTTTACTGCATGAACATGAAATTTGGTCAAGCAATTTTTGGGATATCGGTTTATCGGCACTACCTACGGGTATCAAGAGATTGTTTTTAACTCGCTAACCCCAATCAGTTGGTTTTAGAGTTGTGTTTCCTAACCAACATTGTACTTGATAGAATACACGGAATGCATGCTGTTTTGCTGCTCTTTCTGTCGGTGGCAAAGTCTCTAAAGCAAATGTCGATTTTATTTTAGCTTTATTGAAATGCAAATATCGTAAGTCATTTAGCGAAAAGTTGCCAATTTAGAAAATAATTAAAAAATAAATTGCTATTACATACTCTTAGCACATGCCCTTACTGGCCAAAAATGCTGCTGAAGCTCGTATAGCAGCGTGTGTTATTTTTTTATACGAATATACAGCGTTAATTATAATTTTCAGTGTAATGTGTAATTGTGTGTGATATTTACTAGCAGCGTGATGGAGCCTACACTGAAAGGAAAAATTGGACGATACAGACATAATTGTGGTTCCTCGACCTATATTATATTGGAGATTTACCAAAAACCAAGGTTTGCCTGTATCAGTTCAGCCTATATGTGTATTTCAAATATATGAATTACTATTGCAGAAATATTTTTGGTTAACTGTTAAATATATTTTGTTGAATTACTTAAAAATATGCAGCTATATTTATATGGCTGATAAATCCCAAGCATTTCTTCCAGTGTAGTAACAAGATGGATACATCGGAAGCGTCTACGTCTAGGTAAATGCAATTTCAAACTTTGTCATTCGAAAGCATGTGTACATTTATGTGAGTTTTTACATTTTTCATCATATATAATATTTTTATTCAGACATGACCAAAGTTCCAAAGATGAAGATGATGAAAATGACGAACAGTGGGAAGACAAAAATTGTTTGCTTTGCGAGCAGCCTATGACGAAGTCATCATCATGTGTCGTAAAACAACTAGGCATCGCCAAATTCATACAACTAGCAATAAAAAAAAAACAGAGCAATGTGACAAGATGGGCGAGTTTTTGATTTTTCTTCGAACGGTTTTTTTTGCTCGAATAACATGTATAACACGCAAAATTGTAGACGTATATCTAAACAAACAACAATTGATAATATTATAACTCAATTGAACGATTATCCAAAAACCGAAATTAATAAAACTATCACTGCACGTTTAAGTGAATTGAAAGACAAAGATGATAATTATTATATCGATAACAATGTTTCTCATCATTGCCGGTGCTTGAATATATTTTATCAATATAGTCCAAATAATATTAGAGGAAAGCCAATTAGCGAAACTATGTCTGACTTGCTCGCATTCATTATAAATTATATATTAGAAAATAGCGACGAGTGTCAATTTTCATTGAAAGAAATTCTGTACACAGACGAACACAGAGGATGTGCAGTTCCACGTCTTGACCGAATAGAGCATGGTTTGAAACAGCACTTTGAAGATGAGATAGTCACCTATTCAACTGTGAATGACCGAATTATTTGTTTCAAACAAACATTAGGACAGTGCTTGGAGGATAGTTGGTATTCGAATCGAAGAAGTAATCAACAAGAGGAAAGAAATAGAATAGTCGAAATGGCTGCTCATATAATTTTACAAGACATCTGAGCGTTACAGTTTAATACAAGTACTTATAACTCACCATCTGAATTTTTGAATGATGTGACAAAAGATGTTCCAAATACTCTAAAATTGTTTCTTGACATTGTAATGAAAACACACACAAAAATTCCCAAACAAGGATCCTGGAAAAAATTGGACAATAAAATCAATACAGTAGCGCACATTGTAATGACTTCTGTCAGGCCGCGATCGTTTTGTTCTCCAATTTTATTATGCTTATCGTGTATGATGCACGCTAAATTTTCGGCAAGAGGACTTATAGATTGTTTATATAACATTGGTCTCTGTGCTTCATATTCAGAAACAGCCCGATTTGAAACTTCAATTATTAACGATCCAGAAAAGTTTAATATAGTTTCTGACACGTATTTACAATTCATTTATGACAATGCCGACCACAATACTGCTACAATCGACGGTAAAAATACTTTTCATTGCATGGGCGGCATCATGTGCGTAACGCCATCATCCTCTGTTACATTCGATAGTACTAATTCTCGTTTAAAAGGAGCTTTACCGAAAGCAAGCACAAGCACATCTGGTTTCCTTCCGCTGACAGATTTAAAAAATAACAAACCATTCAAATTAAATAATGCGGACGTTCAGGACTGGAAAGGCATAAATTTTACTGATTTTTCGATTAAAGTTGCACCAACAGATATATTGTATTTTTATGGCAAGTATATTCAACCGGAAAAAACAGCTAATTGGCACGGATTTATGAATAAATGTCCTGGATTCAACAGTGATTTTTGTACTACGAGAGTGATTGCTTTGTCTTTTATAAAAGCTCCACCAAGTGAGCATACGACAATTTTGACAGCTTTAATCGATGCTAGGCAGAGAGCAAATAAAAATAAACAAAAGCACTGCTTCGTCACGTTCGATTTGCCGCTTTTCATGAAAGCATTTGGAATAATAGCTTCGATCGATCCTGCCAATGATCCTTACAATTTGCGTTCAATTATTCTTAGACTGGGAGGATTTCATTTATTAATGTCATTTCTCGGTGCTATTGGCAATATTATGACTGGCAGTGGACTAAAAGAGGTGTTTTGTACTTTCTATGAAGAATTATCAGCTGACAAAGCTTTGGCGGGCCACGCTTTTTCAAGATCTATACGAGGCCATTTCATATGTCATGCTGCTCTTGCTAAATTAATTTTTGATAAAGTCGAGCTTGAAGAAAATGAAAAAGTGTATTTATCTGAGGGCCTTTAAAAAGTGGAAGAGGAAAATGTCGAAGAATTTTTGTCGGATCCTATCATGAAAAAAATTGAAGAAAAATTCGTAGCTGCTATTGAGAAGCTGGAAAAAAATGGCCCCACCAGTCAATTGTGGTTGCTGTACTTCAATCTAATCTGTTTGGTGCTGAGATATATTGATTCAGAAAGATCTGGGAATTTTGATTTACACCTGGAAATCGTGCTGCTGATGATACCAATTTTTTTCGCTTCAGGTCATCATTTATACGCAAAAGCTTGCTTGCTGTACGTTCAACAAATGTTAAAACTAAGGGAAATGATGGAATTATTTTGCAATATAACGTTTGCATCATCAGAACAACATGTTGATAATTGCGTCTCTCGTATATCAAGAGACGCAAGTGATTTAGCAAAAGTACTGCAATTTTTTGCCACACATGATCCGTTTCCCGAAACTGACCATAAAATGGGAATTTATACTGACGTCGTTGGTGATTTAGCTACTGTGAATTGTCACAAAGCATATGAGATTGGCAAAGCTTTAATGGATGCTACATCGAGTAAAAAATCCACAGATGTTAAGTATAAGAGAAGCAGTAAAGTAGTACATTTGGCAGCCGCAAATTCTACGATAAAAAATGCAGCAAACGAGGAAGTGTATATATCACCGTTACTTATTTTCCAGAAGATTTGCTTGAATATTGAAAACAAAGATGATATGTAGGAATATGCAAGCTCCTATGAACTTGCTCCAATACCGTTATCGTTATTCTACGAAAACGGAATGCGTAAAACAGCAAAATACGCTTTCTTCTCGAATTTTAATTGTTCACATGAGATACGTACAACAAGAAATGTTACGCACGTCGTAGATGGCGGATTTTTTTTACATAAGGTCGTATGGAAAAATAACGAAAAAGTAAGTGCTATCGTAAATAAGTACGTTTCTTATTCACAAAGGCATTGCACTCCAAATAGTTATATTATATTCGATGGTTACCCTGACGATGAAACTTTATCGATAAAGTCTGTAGAGCGTTCGCGTAGACAGTTAAAAAACATTGGTCGTGAAATTGCTTTCGATGAAAATACTATTATTACGGTGAATCAAGCTCAATTTCTTAGCAACGAGAAAAACAAACATCGACTTATTAATATGATTTGTACTTTGTTGAATACCGCCGGATATCGAACGAAAATTGCTCCGGAAGATGCCGATAGATTAACAGTTGTTACTGCGATTGAGAATGCTCGTAATGATTCAGAAGCAACGGTTTTAATTATTGGCGAAGATACAGATTTTCTCGTTATTTTTTGGCAACTCGCAGACAACATGAATAATATTTACTTCTGCAGGCAATGCAAAAGCTCTAAGCCAAATGAATGTTACAATAGTAATAGTTTCAAATATCCAGATTTACAAAAAATTGTAGCTTTATTACACGCTTTCTGTGGGTGTGATACGACCTCTTGTTTCTATAAACTTGATAAAAATAAATTAATAGATTCATTCGCACATGACAGATTACTTGCATTAGCTTCAGTGTTTTATGATGAAAATGCCAGTTGCGATGAAATAGCTGCCAGTGCGTATGAATTAATTCGTGGAATGTGTAAAGTTCATAAAAAAATCAAGCAACTTTTCGCTAAATGACTCACGATATTTGCATTTCAATAAAGCTAAAATAAAATCGACATTTGCTTTAGAGACTTTGCCACCGACAGAAAGAGCAGCAAAACAGCATGCATTCCGTGTTTTCTATCAAGTACAATGTTGGTTAGGAAACACAACTCTAAAACCAACTGATTGGGGTTGGCGAGTTAAAAACAATCTCTTGATACCCGTAGGTAGTGCCGATAAACCGATACCCCAAAAATTGCTTGATCAAATTTCATGTTCATGCAGTAAAAAGGGATGCATTGATAACTCGTGTGGCTGTAGAAAAAGCGGTTTAAAATCCTCGAACCTTTGCGTTCATTGTTGTGACGACACGTGCTCCAATTTAGAGACAACTAATCAGCCGACTGTGTCCGACGATGAATGTATATGAAACGATGATGTGATTGATGAATTTATGAACGAAGAAAATGATGAATTTGTTATTAATTTATTATTCGAAAATGCTGAAAATCATGAGAAAATTATTGAGGATAACAAATTCCCCGTTGCTTGGACTAAGTAAGAATTAGTCTGGGTAGCGGTAAAATCTGATGAACTGGACTAGACTCGCCGTGTAGAGATGATGGTACTGGACTGGACTCGCGTTGGTTACATTGTAGAAATTGCACGTTGACTACTAACTGAACTGAACTCTATTGGAACTTTCGCTTTTTATAGAACTTTGAAAGTTCACCTATGGTGGGAGTAAAAAACAAGGTGTACCACCTTTTCCATATATGGTATTTAAGATCGGATGAGTTAACTTCTCTGATCACTTGCGCTTCGATGAAATTTATTATCTGGCATTAGTGTCGCAGTCAAATATATTAATTCTATTTTATCTGCTTTTCGATTCTAACGAACAGGTCAACTACTGTGGAAGTAAAAACAAGGTGTACGATCTTTTCCATACTTTGGTATTGAAGCTTAAGGTCGAATGAGTTGCCTTCACCGATGACTTACGTTCCGATGAAATTTATTACCTAGTGTTAATGTCACATCCAAATATATCTATTTAAATCTGCCTTTCGATTTTAACGATCTTCTTATTTCTTATTAGATCTTGCTGTTGAGTTGATATAATCAAGGACGTGGTAATGTTGCCTTGATCCCTTCATTGGTTCCTTAATTTGTTTGTTATTCTAGGTGGTAGAGTCGCGGGACGTGACACATAATTCAAATTATGATAATTTAAGCAATTATCGAAAAACAGGTGGTCCCACAATTCTGACCGGTACTGTATGTCTATTTTTTAGTTTAGTTTCGTTTCGCTCCGCAAAATGAATTTTTAAATTATATTTCTTAAAATGTAGCACTATGTGAGTGCAATCGAAAACCGCAGTCCATATATATGTCTATTTTTTAGTTTGCGAGATAATTTAACGAATTTTTCAATGAGTTGCTTCCGCGCGTCAAACTTTGTTGTTTTTGGTTTCGCTCCGCAAACTCAGTTTTTTATTTATATTTTTTTAATGTATCACTATGTGACTGCAATCAAAACCCGCAGTCCATATAACACGTGGATCAATAAGTCCCGGGACTGACACATAGATGGCGTTGCCAACAAAAGTTCTGTATGATTTTTCATGAGTATCAACCTTCAAAAGATACCTGTCAAAATTTCATGACATTCTGATGTTGGGACCACGAGTTACAGTGATTTAAGTGACGCTAGTCTTGATATTCTCAAAACAATGGATTTGAAACAATTTCGTGTGTTGATTTCCCATTGCTTTTTGATAAAAAAAAACACAGTGCAAGCTCAGCAATGGCTTGAAAAGTGCTACGGGGACTCTGCTCCATCAAAAACAACCATTTGTCGGTGGTATGCTGAGTTTAAACGTGGTCGTACAGACACTGACGATGCTAAACCCTCCGGCCGGCCAAATGAGGTAGTTACACCGGAAACCATAAAAAAAGTCCACCAAATCGTTTTCGAAAACCGTAAATTAAAATTGCTTGAGATAGCTGACACCCTAAAGATATCATATGGCAGTGTGTACGCTATTTTGCATAAACATTTGTCTTTGAGGAAGCTGTTGTCAAAGTGGGTGCCGCGTTTGCTCATGGTGGATCAAAAACGACAACTTGTCGTTGATTCCGAGGGCTGTTTGGAGTTGTTTCGCTGAAATAAACCGAATTTTTTAGGTCGGTATGCGACAATGGACGAAACCTGGGTCCATCACTACATTCCGGAGTCAAAGCGGTCATCAGCCGAGTGGACTGCAGTCGGTGAGAAGCGTCCAAAGCGGCCAAAAACGCAAATGTGGCCTAGTAAAGTTATGGCCTCAGTATTTTGGGATGCTCATGGAGTTTTGTTTATCGACTACCTTGAAAAAGGTAAGAAGATCAATAGCGAACGTTACATTGGCCAATTGATGCGTTTGAAGAACGAAATCGGTAAGAAACAGTCTCTCTCCCTACTCCTCACCAGGCCCTGAAGGGGCTATAACTACGTTGGACATGCTAGTACGCATGGATGATCATTATTCAGGGGCCGTTTCAACGCTTTCCTTCAGACGTGTGTGCGCAGCATTCCAACAATCTGTTCATGACAAGGACCGACGCCCATTTCCCTTGAATTTCTAAGTGTTTTGGTCTTGCCAAGCCTTTGGTTCTTCTAATTCCTCTTTTAAGAATGAGTCGGGATTTGCCAGTTTTGTTCCAGGATCTAAGAGTGTACTGACTGGCTTCGAATTCACCATTCCGAAACAGCTCAAAACTTTCTCAGTGTACTGTTTCTATGCGATCCGAATTTTCCCGTCGTTCATCGTGAATTCCAATTTTAGGCACTGACGAACTTCTCCAAGATCTTTTAACTCAAAAAGAATTTTATGCTTTTCCTTTAGTTCCGAAATCCATAGCAGATTTTGTGAAATCACCAACATGTCGTCCACATAAACTGCTAACAACAAGGTATCGTTGCCGCGCTTGGCTATGTATACGCAAGGATCAGAATCGAGAGGTTTCATTTTCAATTTCTGAAGTTCTTCATTTAACTTCTTGTTCCACTGACTTCCTGCTTGACGTAAACGATATAGAGATCTTTTTAAGAGACATACTTTGTTGCCTTTCTTCATTTCGTGCAGCATCTTTGTGGTTTTCCCTGTGAGTTGCTGATTGGCTTTTCATTCATTCAGCTTCGCCTTTTCAGCTATCCCTAGTAGAGTTTCCTCATATAGGTCAGGTATTTCCATGAAAATCTTCTCTTCCAGTTTTCCATTCAAGTAAGCGATGTCGATGTCTAGTTAATGAATCATCATTTCTTTTTCCACCGCAAGTGCCACGAGAATCTTGATCGAGCTGAGCCGAGCTACGGGAGCAAAGGTCTCATGGAAGTCGATGCCTTGCCTTTGTGAAAATCCCCTAGCTACGAGACGGGCTTTTCGTCTCTCTAACTTTCCGTCTTGTCCAAATTTATTTCATAGGACTATTCTGCAGCTGATGACACTTCGATTCTTTGGACGTACGAGCAACTGCCAGGTGTCGTTTTGAATGATCGCCTGGAACTCGTCTTGGATTGCCACCTTCCAATCTTGTGCGTTGCTGCTTGAAATTGCTTCCTTCATGGAGATTTCGACCATTTCCGCAATTTCTTCCATTGGTTCTTGGTCGATGGCAACTCTATCCTGCGCTTGAGCGTAAATCTTTTTCGGCCTACCTCGCAGTCCAGTCCTTTCGATTCGAGGCCTACCTCGTCCTCTTCGCTGCTGATTTTGTTCTTGAGGTTCTTCCCCTTGAGCTGGATTCATTTCTTTTTCGCTTTCAGCGTCCGATGAGACATCTCCGCCTTCCAGGGGAAATGGTTCTTCGCCAAGATTTCTTTCTATCGGCGATGGGATTTTCTTGTGTGTGAGATATAGTCCTATAAACTTCTTCTGAATCTTTTCCGTAATGAAATCTTCGAATTTTCGGTCTTTTTCGAATTTTTCTAGAAAAGTTACATCCCGGGATACAATCACCTCCCCTTGCCGGGCACCCAAACTCGATAAGCCTTCGACTGTTCTGAGTACCCAACAAAAATGCACGGTAGTGAGCGTTGTTGAAACTTTCCTTTTCCTGGGGATGTATCGAGAGTCGAGCATTTATTTCCGAATGTCCTAAAATAAGCGACATTGGGTTTCTGACCTAATAATAGCTCGTGTGCAGTTTTACCGTTCAAACTTCTTGATGGACATCTGTTTGTAATTTAGTTGGCCGTTGCGCTTGCTTCTGCCCAGAAATGAGAAGGCAAATTTGATAAAAGCATCATACACCGTGCCATTTCCACCAATGTCCGGCTTCTTTCAGATACTCCGTTCTGCTCACGTGTGTTTCTGATAGTCAGCCTTCGTTTAATTCCATTTCGAATGAGAAAATCAGCAAATTCTGCGTTGCAGAATTCTTTTCCGTTGTCCGACTGTAATTTTTTTATAAGTTTCCCAAACTGACTCTGAAAACATCGTTTTTGTTCTTTAAGAATCGTACTTCACATGACTTCGTGCAATCATCCACGAACACTGCAAAGTATCTTGCACCACCGAGTTCTATTTTTAGTTTTCTATTTTTCTCCTATTTTTATTCCTACTACCATACCTTCCCTAACGCTTTTCTTCAAGTCCCTTTCATTTAGGTGACCCATTCGTTGGTACCAAAGTATCCGTTATTTTGCTCACTGGCAACAGATTTGTGTGCAAATGCGGTACATGCAATGCATTTTCCATCACCAAGATTTTTTTACGATGATTGTCCGAAATGTCAACTTTAACAGTTCCTTTTGCATTGATTTCTGTTGGGGCACGATTTTCGAGGTTTAACGAGCGATTTTTCATAGCGGAAATTTTTTCAAACTTACCTATTTTCCTGCACCGGTGACATCTGTACTTGAATGGTTCTTGTGACGTAGCGGATTTACTACCCCCTCTACCTATTCCCAGTCCCTTCGAACCTACAGGCTTCCTTTGGGTGTATCTTTTGTTTCCCCCACCACTCAATACCATTGCTTTTTCGTCACTTCCCTGCACTTGAGATTTCCGCGCGTCGGTTTCCTCGATGATTTTCACCTTTAACGCTTTAGAAGTAAGGACTTCATCTCGTGATTCGATGGCACAACGAAAATTTTCATAGCTTCTTGGTAAACTATACAATAACAGAATTGCCAGTAGATCTTCATTAATTTTGATTAAAATTAACCTATTCAGGAGAGTGGCCTTCCTAGCTGGTCTTTTGGATTGATAGATTCTTTCCAGCTTTAACCAAATTTCACGAGATGTGTTACAACCTTTGATGTGTCTTATTTCCGAGGGGGAAATAGACAGAACCAAGTCCGATTGTGCTACAGTGCGTCCACTACCATGTATTTTAGGAGGGTACTTAAAAAAGTGAAAATGAGCATCAGCGCCGCCAAGTTTTGATAGCAAGAACTAATATCAATGCAGACAAAACCCCCGTCCCCCCAACCCGATGTATTCTAAAGAGCGGAAAATTTTGAAATATATTGTATGAAATCCATTTCATAAATTTAAATGATTTAAAGTTGAAAATAATTTGTGAAGGAATAAAAATACAACAAGAATTTTTAAATATGAATCACAATGAACAGATAAATACTGTACTATTACACGGAGAAAAATAGTTGAAGTAATTTTACTCAACTCTGTCGATTAAATTTGGGACTTAAGGACATTTGAACATTTATTAAATCCTAGTTGGGTAAAATCAATTTGATAAATACCTAATTCACCCAAAGTGAATATCAATAAGCGTTACATAGGAAATAGTAAGGAGTTGAGTAAAACTTTATCGACGACAGGGCATCTACATTCGTCAGTGGATTATCATGAAATGTATTAGTATATCACCGACGCTTGAGGTGCTTCGAACGGTAGTTGAGTAAAATGAGCATCGGCTGTATTATTTCAACTGGCAATGATATGGTTACTATGGTTACTACAGTTTAAAAATAACATCGGTAGCTACAATAGCGCCACCACTTGTTGATAGCAAACATTATAATTCGTTCCCCTTTTCTCCTATATGAGTGTACCCACTGTGGATTATACTTTCAGATCGGATTCATCCCATGCCTCTACCGCAGCTTCTGGTGCCACTCGTCGCGTCGTAATGCCATTTACATATTTCCACGTTGAATTTCTAATCAGTAAAAACTTTATTTGCACTTTCCAGGTATCATAGTTTTCTTTCCCGAGTGTCTCGATGCGTACTGAGTGCGTGGTACTCATTTTCGTGAAGTGTCTCGAAAAACATGCTTCCCCTCGAAAATCAATTTTTTTCAAATATTTTTTTTGATGTATCGCTATGTGACTGCAATCAAAAACCGAAGTCCATATATGTCTATTTTTAGTTTGCGAGGTAATTGAACGAATTAGTCAATATATTGATTCTCCGGGTCATAATCTGTTGTGTTTGGTTTCGCTCCGCAAACTCCATTTTTTATTTTTTCTAATATGTAGCACTATGTGACAGGAATCAGAAACTACAGTCCATGTATATGTCTATCTTTTATTTTGCGAGATAATTTAACAAATTTGTCAAAAAATTGATTCCCCGTGTCAGACTTTGCTGTTCTTGGTTTCGCTCCGCAAACTCAATTTTTTATTTATGTTTTTTTAATGTAGCACTAAGTGACTGCTATCATAAACGGAAGTCCATATATGTCATGTTTCTAGTTTGCGAGATAATTGAACGAATTTGTCAATAAACTGACTCTCCGGGTCAGACTTTGCTGTTTTTGGTTTCGCTCCGCAAACTCAATTTTTAATTTATGTTTTTTTAATGTAGCACTATGTGACTGCTATCAAAAACCGAAGTCCATGTATATGTCTATTTTTTAGTTTGCAGAATAATTTAACAAATTTGTCAATAAATTGATTCCCCGTGTCAGACTTTGCTGTTTTTGGTTTCGCTCCGCAAACTCAATTTTTAATTTATGTTTTTTTAATGTAGCACTATGTGACTGCTATCAAAAACCGAAGTCCATGTATATGTCTATTTTTTAGTTTGCAGAATAATTTAACCAATTTGTCAATAAACTGTTTCCCCGAGTCAAACTTTGCTGTTTTTGGTTTCGCTCCGAAAACTCAATGTTTTATTCATTTTTTTTCTAATTTAAAACTTTGTGACTGCATTAAAACAATGAAGTCTCTATTTTTGTCTCTTTCATAGTTTTTTTTAGATTATTTGACGAGTTTGTCAATAAACGGCTTGCTTTGGTCAAACGTCAACATTTTTTTTTTTGCAGGAAAATTGTTTTGTTGAAAATCATTATTCTTCATATTTTGACTGTTTCTAAGATGATACAATGAAAAAAATAAAAATTGCGTCACAAGAGACGTCACAAACTTCAGCCCAATCGAAAATCTCAGTATTATTGATGTGTTCACTTTTGCATATTATTAGAGTACCAGGGGTGTTAGTTGAAGTTTGCCGGGTTTTTCAATAATGAAAACACTTAATTCTCAAGGGAATCTCAACAAATTTTTATTCAAAGTATTGACCATTGGATTCTACACATTTTTCCCATCTTTCAAGCAAATCATGGATACCATTCCAAAAAAACTTTTTCTCTTTCAAGGCAAACCATTCGACTAGCCATTTTTCGACTTCTCCAAAATTGGCGAAGCGCTGCTCTGCGAGTGATTGTCTCATCGATGCGAAAAGGTGATAGTCGGACGGGGCGAGGTCTCAAGAGTACGGCGGGTGCGATAATATTTCCCAATTCAATGCTTTTAATGTGTTCTTCACCACTTTAGCGGTATGAAACGGTCCATTTTCCATTTGTCTATCGTTCAGTTGGTGTGGTATCCATTTTCCATACTTTTGAATTTTTCCCATGGCTTTTAAACGTTGGCAAATTGCTCCTCGGGTCACATTTAGTGTTTGTGCCAATTGTTGTTGCGATTGGGTTGGGTCTTCATCCAATAACGCCTGCAATTCCTCGTCTTCGAACTTTTTCGCTGCACCAGGATGTTCACTGTCTGTTAAATCGAAATCTCCACTTTTAAATTGACGAAACTATGTCTCACATGTTCTAATCACTGGAGCATGTTCACCATAAGTTTCTACCAGCAATCGATGAGCTTCTATTGCTTTTTTCTTTTGATGAAATAAGAAAAGCAACGAATGCCGCAAATGCGATTTACTTGGAACGAAACTTGACATATTCACTGAGGTAAACAACTATGATGCTATTATTTTGGCAGAATGTAATTGTGTTTTTTTGAAGGTTATCGTCCATAGAAAAATATGACATAGATGCCAAATCATAGAAATGTATACATATCTCTAGCGACATCTATGAGTAAAACCGGCAAATTTCAACTAACACCCCTGGTATTGGATTCCTCATTGTGAAAGCTTTCAGGGGCATGGGTATTTTATAAAAAATTAATATCATTTTGAATAATATAAAGGAATTCTCATGTTTATATATAAAACATTGTGATTGATAAACAAAACAAATTCAATGTAATAAATTATTCGAATTCTAATGTAATCATCATGTTAATGTCTGAATGTAATTAAGTAAATGACGATTCAAAATATTTAATTGACTTTCTTTGATAAATTACAAAATTTTTATTAGCAGAATATAAAGAATTAAAAACTGATCTAGGTCAGAAAGTATTTTTTTACATTCAATTTCAAAGGCATTTTACATGCACCACACACTAACACGGATATTTTTTAAAGACCACATTTTTTTACACTTGTCTTCAAACTATGTTAGAATAATTTTGATTTTATTTTTATGAACAGATCAAAAATTGCTGCAGAAGTTCAACCCTCTGATTTTGGAGAATGACTTTGTGCCTAGACAAAGATTATTACTAGCAAAGATACAAAGTAAAAGTGTAATTAGCAATTTGAATTTTCAACATTGAATGAATTACTTTGTAATGAGTAAGAATTTGTTTTTAAAATATGTATTTTTTAGATCGTTCTTTACATGTACAATTGGTCAAAAGAAAGATCAGAGAAACTAGTAAAGCAAACAACGAGTTTAGGAAGATGGCTCTCCTCAAGATCGACTCTTTATTCGAATATTATGATGCAGAAATTAGGAATATTTCATCATCAACCTATGCGGATTAGTGATCAGGGAGAACAGAATGAAGCACACTATTTCCATATAATGGATATGGAGAGCCTCGCAAAATTTCCGCAAATCTCTCCCATCAGAAATCCAACTACTAAAAATATGGCTTTTAGCTGGAATTACTTGATGGGACAAGTGATGAGGGATGCGAAACCCAGTGCTCATCATCCACCGCACACAAATGATCCGGTTGTTAAAGCAGCGTATGATTTTCAGGAACATCGACACAGGGAAAAGAAAGCAAAGGGTAGTAGCGTTTCAAAAGAAATTAAAATATTTTGAAAAAAAAAAGAATATACACTACCGCCGTTTAACATGTGAATACAATACAAGGGTGCTTTTCATACTGATATTTTCGCGAAAGAATAATCTGGCAAATTCGAACAGATTGAAAGTTTATGAAATTTCAAAAGAAATTTCAGAAAAACTATTTAAAAATCCGCATTTTCCGACATTTTCTTCGTGGATTTCAACTTGTTAAGTTTTAGGCAAATTTGAAACTTTGTAAGAACAATCTTCAATTACAAAATCTTTATTGGTTCTGGAGGAATGAGCTGAAGTGTGAAGGCCTCAAATTATCGGTCCTATTCCTTTATGGCACAAGTTAACTCGTAAGTTGACTCGTAAGTTGACTCAAGTTCTCGTAAGAGTAGAGCCGGAGTAGGCAATCCCTTATTTCATTTTACTGCAAACATTAAATTCATTCCCATCATTTACCAAATCTTAGATAAAAATTTTCATTCAAACTTTAATTTTTTAGTTAAATGATATTTTCGATCTTTTTTATATTTGTGCGATAAGCGTCATACGATGGATAATTTAAGGCCTTCACATTAAAACTCATAGCTTAAGGACCGATAGAGATATTGTAAGTGTTTTAACCTTGAATTAAAGATCTGATTCTAAAGATTGTGCTTACGATGTTTTAAATTTTTTCTGTAACTTGCTTAGTTTTGGGAAAAAAGTGAAGTCAAGGAAGAAACATTCGGAAAATTCGGAAATTTTTTCCTGTTTGGTATTTCATTAACTATTATTTCCATTAAATTTAAGTTGTTCCCATTTCCTTTAAAATTTCAGAAGCTTTGGTTTTGTGTCCACATACTATATAGTATTGTAGTTTTCAAAATAACCTTTCAAATTTGTTTTTCAGAGGAGCTGAATAGGTTGTATACGATGTGGCAAAGCCGAAGTTCGGTTCCTAATATTCCGATTTCTTTGATGACTCTCGATACCTTCAAGCAGCATTCTAGACTCATTCATTATTGTCACACGCCTTTGTTGTTTCTTCCTTGTTGGCGGTTACAATCTGCTGCTACCAGAGATCATTCATTGTCTCCATCATCTTCAAACGTTTCAGGGAATATCGCCCAGCTAAATAATTCGATCTATAAATCAGATGATGGATATGTTGGCAAAAGTAACTATGTTATTAATGAATGGCATAGAGAATTGTGTGTTTATATGATATCCGAATATAAACAGTATCTTCAGATTCTTGGCTTTAATCCAGTTCACACAGAAAAATTATACAAATCGTAAGGAATTTTTCTGTTTTGTTTTGCTAACATTGAAAACAATATTTTTTTGTGCACATTAATATTTCATTATTATTCGCTTCTATACAGAGTCCGAGAAAATATTCAGAACGAGACTTTCTATTTGAAAAAATCTATGCTTGGAGGAGTTTTACTATTTGAAATCCATTTATCAGAACCGTTTTTCACTGTGAAACTAAGAGTAATTGAGTGCAGTCGTCTGCAAGCAAAAAAAAGTAGTGCTTTAGTCAATCAGGTAAAAAATTAGTTTCTTCTCTATTATTGTTAATTTTACAGCTGATTTTAAATTTTTAGGTTTATCCTGGTAGATTTGCTTACATTATTTAGCAATCTTCCTGAACATCTTTATAAGAATAAAGTATATTGTAGGAAAAGATTTTAATTTTGTCTCAATTATTAGATCACTGGGAAATATATGTATTTGTCAGAAGTTGGGTTGTAGTACACTATTGAAAAATTTTAAGATAAAATAAAAAATTCTTGAAAATTAGAAGAAATTTTTTTGATTTTCAAAGTTGAGTTAGAATTCTTGAAATCGCACAAGAAAAAGTCGATGTTTTCCTTTTTTAACGATAGTATGAAAATTTCACAGCTTAAGAAAGTCAAAATCAGTCTCCGAATCAGAAAATCTGATATTTTTTTTGTCATAAATTTATCGACAATCAGAATTTTTTGTACATTTTCTTTATAATTCAAAAATCATCTCAACTAATAAAGTGATGTTAATGAAATCAAATCATTAAGGAATGACAGTTTTTGCTTATGTTTCATTTTATTCCTCCTAATTAGATACTGTTAATTATGGGCTCGTGTTAAACGAGGAATTTATTCTTATTTCAGCCAATACTCACGTAGCGTCAAAAAATTTAATTCAATTATTCCATCTCAATATCAAAACAAATCCAATTTCAAAAAACTGATTAATTATAAAAATCATTTCTATATCGATGCGGAATGGCATTTCTTTGCTGCATCACACGAGAAAGGCCCATGTTATGGGATAGGAGGAACTGTGAAATAACAAGCATCTCAATTAGTTAGCCTCGGCGTTAGCGAGAGACAGCCTAACCCACAATTCACTCTCGCCCGAGCTGACAGGTTTCAGGCTGGCTTGTCTCCTCTATCTATAATATCTCTATGGAGATAACACGCTCACCGAATTTGCCTTTCAATAAATCGATTGTGACGCATGCTGTGTGGCTAGTGGCACCGTCTTGTTGAAACCACATATCGTTGATGTCAAGTTCATCCAATTCTGGCCACAAATAATCTTCCAACATAGCACGATAGCGCTCTCCATTGACGATAACATAACGGTCGTTTTCATCCACGAAAAAATACTGCCCAATCACACCTCCGGCTTAAAAACCGCACCTAACTGTCACTTTTTGCGGGTGCAACGGTGTCTCAAGAAGCACATTTGGGTTTGTTGCTGACCAATATCGCATATTTTGCTTATTAACAAAGCCATTTCGATGAAATTCTTCATTTTCTTCAAGCTTTGCCAGAGCCCAATTGGAGAAGTTTCGGCGTTTCAAATGATCAAGTGGCTTTAGTTCTTGAGTCAATTTAATCTTGAAAACATGTAGCCCAAAATCTTTTTACATAATACGACACAGTGTCGTTTGAGCGATGCCCAATTCTTGAGAACGACGTGGAATCGACTGATTTGGCTTATTTTGAATCGATGCACTTACGGCTGCGATTATTTCTTCACTTCGAGTAATACGACGTCTTTTTGGCACCGGAACGTCCAATAGTGTAAATTTGGTCTGGAATTTATCCACTATAGCACGCACAGCCTGTCGAATGGGACAATTATTACGGCCGAAAATTGGAGTAAGCGCTCTTAAAGTTGCGACCACCGACTCAGAATTTCGGTAGCAATTTTTAATAATTTCCAAACATTGGTGGTTCGTGAACTTTACCATGACGAAAATCTTGACTTTAAATAACGTTTTGACATTGGCAGTTCATTAAAAAAGTTTAAGGGTGCGTTCATATAAAGATACGAAATTGTTATGTCCCTATTGGGAAACCCTTTACATGTTACTTGCGTTTGGCGTCCGATTTATTACTTTGTATCTATTAGATCTACATTTGCATTAAAAAAAATTCGTTTTTTTTTCAAATGAAAAAGAAAATCAAATTTACTCGAGGTTATTTCAGCCTTAAAGAACACATTCTCATCATGATACTGTTTTAAAAACCTCACTGAGACATGTAACTTCGCTGACTGACAATTTTCACATTCTGATCTGAAAAAGATATTGGTTTTATGTAAAAAATCATTTTCAGAATTTTCATCAAATCTTTACGTTCTTAGACTCACTGAGTAAAAAAAACGGTTTTTACACAAGTATCTGTCGTCTGTCTGTCCAGCGTCTGAGGACACGATAATTCTCAAAAGAATTATCGAATTGTATTGAAATTTGGCACATTTCTCGAGAACCCAAAAAGGAAGGACGAGTTCGTTAATCAGCCACATCCAACCAAAACCGTGAAAATAAGAGTCATTTTTGTGCTTTTGAACAAATTTAAAAGTGCTCATAAATATTTACTTATTACCTTCATAAAATTTTTTGATTAAACCAAAATTAGGAAAGTTACAATATGTTGAAATATGTATACAGAAAATCGAGCGTGAAGCGGAAGTATCATGATGAAAATGTATTCTTTAAGGCCGAAATAACCTCGAGTAAATTTAATTTTCTTTTTCATTTGAAATTAAAAACGAATTTTTGTTAAATGCGAATGTAGATCTAATAGATGCAAACTAATAAATCGAGCGCAAAGCGCAAGTAACATGATGAGAATGTATTTCTTAAGGCTGATAGAGCTGATAGAGGAATTGAATTTCTTATATATTATTTCTTAGATATACTTATGAGCATATTTCTTATATATCGAATTTTGGAGCATTTACAATTTATAGCAATAAAAATCACAAAATTTTACGGAAATCAATTGTTCAATCATATTCATTATTCGGAAATACTGTGTGCAAAACATAGAAAATTTTCTCACTATTTAGTAAAGCAAATTACCTGATTTCTTAATTTCTATGCGGCGTTGGATTTCCATAAAAACTTCTCTTTCGGACTTTTACGCCCTCTTTGTACATTTATAGTAAAAAACATTTCTTAAATAATAATCATATAAACTAACACGTGTACACAATATAGAATATTTTGAAAATGAATCGAAAATGGTAGAGGAGATAAAAACGGATGTAGATGATCTACTTTTAGTTTTAAAAATGAAAAAAAGTTTCTGATAGCTTTTGTTAGAATTCAACTTCTTTTAATTTCCCAAATCAAAAGTTGTCTGTCTACGTCCACTTTTATTTGCTTTACCATTACCCACATTTCGAAAACAAAACTTTATATATTTTCAACAGAAATAAGTAGAAACCTATAAAGAATAACATTTGCTAATTTCCAAAGTATCACATGTGCTTAACGACTTGCAAAGGCTTCCACAACACTGTAGAGCTTACTGCTATGACACATGGTGAACATTTGATTGTTCCTCTCCATATCACATATCTTTGTTATGTTGTTTCCTCCTCACCAAAAAAAAGCCGTGCTCGTGCTGTTCGAGCGCTCCGTCGGTTATGCTTTCCAGAAGCTGAATTCTGAATTGTCCCATTCCTAGTTAAGAAATTCGAGATCATTTAAGAAGTTATGATATTTTCGAAAAATTCAATTAAATATTAACTTTTTGGATAGTACATTCAGCATTAAAGGATCCCGCACACTTCCAATGAAATTCATCAAATTAATGATTATTAAAACAAACTGTTTATTATATATATAGTAAATGAAGAAATGCCATCAATCCGATCCACCTTTTTTTTTTTAATTTAAAAAATAATTAAAATTCCTCCAACTTTCGACCCTCAATTCGAGTCCTTTTCAAGAGATCGGATTGATGGCATTTCTTCATTTATATCTAATCTTGACCGATCATTATTTATACTATTTCAAACTATTTATTAATTTTTTAATGTCTGGAATTTATTTTTACCATATTTAAGTTTGACATGAAAAAAAAGTCTTCTTCACTGACATTAGGGAATGACGTGGGAAAATCATTCGTTTCATTTGTTGTATTACTTACTCTTTCAATTAACAAAAAAGATGTTTTTTGAGGTTTGAAAAAAACAAGAGCTAATTCCCAAATTCCGACCTCGGATTGGGGTTTAGTAATACAAAATCAATAAAAATTCACTAGAATGGTCATTTAAAAAATTACACTTCTTATTTAGAAGTATTTTAAAAAAGATTAACCCAAAATAAATATCTGAAAGTTTTTGTAAAATTTTACGATGATTTAAACACTTGAAAAATAATTATTTACTAAAATTCGAAATAAAAAAATGTTTGAAGTTTCAAAACAACTGTCTATTTCAATATTATTTATTTTTGTAAATTAAGTGCGATATGATTAAACATGAGGTTCAAGTTTAAAAAATAAAGGGCTCGAATATTTAAACAATACGTAAATTATATATTAGTTGCGCAACTAAGTTCCAGCTGTTTGTGAATAGATGGCTCCAGCAGTAAGTGCTGGTTGATTTTGACGTATCCAAAACTTAGACAAAGCTTAGACATATGGTAAACAAACCGTTTTGACACATTAGTGATTTTATTTTAGCGTCATATACTTTTGGTTGTGTGAAAATGTCTGATTTTGAGCCAAATAATCGTCATTTGCGGGAAGTGTTGATTTACTTCTTTCATTCGAAGAAAACGGCGGCTTAAGCGCATCGAGAGCTCCAAAAATATTACGGAGATGCTGCTCTAAGTCAAACAACGTGCCATGATTGGTTCTGTCGCTTTAAAGACAGTGATTTAGATGTTGGCGACCGTCCGCGAGAAGGAAGGCCAAAAACCTTCGAAGATGCTGATGTTATTTATTATGAGCTGTTGAAACCGAACGAAACCATTACTGGGGAACGGTATTGAACGGAATTGACAAGGCTCGGCTTCATGTTCCCAAACCCGTTAAAACCTACCTGGAAACGCTCAAATGGGAAGTCCTACCGCACCCACCATATTCCCTAGATATTGCGCCGTCCGATTATTACTTATTCCGGTCGATGGCACATGGTCTGGCTGATCAGCAGTTCCGCTCATATGAAGACATCGAAAAATGGCTTGAAAGATGGCCTCATAGGATAAACACTTTTATCGTAACGGTATTTGAGCTCTACCAGAAACATGTGCAAAAGTTGTAGCTAACGATGAGAAATACTTTAAATGAGACATTATTAACCATTTTTTCACAATAAGGTTGCATTTTCATAAAAAAAAGCAGCGGGAACTTAGTTGCGCACCTAATATAATATGAATATGAAATTATACAGTAGGATTTCTTTGGTATAAGGCAACATTAAGAAACATTTCATTGGAATAAAATAATTTGAAAAGTTTCTTAAATACGTTACATCTTTTTTGACACAGTGTGCACAAAATGAGTTTTTACACACCCATATCAACGCACACTGTGTCAAAAAATATCGTATGCATTTTATGCACATGTTGCATAATATACTATTAGGGGAGAAGCGGCGAAATTGGCGCACCTAATAGAAAGTGCGAGTTTAAAAAAAAAGTATATGACTAAAAATTATGGAAAAATATTCATTTAATAGCTGGATATCTTTTCCATACTTTCCAATGGATAAAGATTGCATTAAAAATTATTAATATTACAATCTTCTCTTGCCACGTATTTGTTATATTTTCATAGATTTAGAATTACATTTCAGTATCAAAGGTTGGTGAAAAGAGGTAGTTATAATTTGAAACTCTCTCTCTCTCTCTCTCTCTCTCTCTCTCTCTCTCTCTCTCTCTCTCTCTCTCTCTCTCTCTCTCTCTCTCTCTCTCTCTCTCTCTCTCTCTCTCTCTCTCTCTCTCTCTCTCTCTCTCCTTCTCTCTCCTTCTCTCTCTCCCCCGCCCGCCCCTCTTCCGCTTAAATTATACTGGTCTAGATAATTAAGTCATAACCCAAGCAATTCCATCTTCACGGCGTAGTCCAACGTCGCGGCATTTTTACGCGGTGTAAAGAAGAAAGCCATGATAGGTTTAAGTGTCTTACTCGCTCTCATAACATTCATCAACAAAAATGACCTATGTCCTCGCGGATTTTTCTTTGAAGGTTTTGGTTCTAGTTCATTCCCTTCAGAATGCGCATAGCACACGCGCACACAAATACTGTTTTTGACACTTTCTGTTAGGTTTAATAAGAGAAAATAAAGGTTGCCTTTTAACCAGAAAAGGCTTGAGTGCTTTTAAACTCGCCCTTTTCGCCGCTAGAATTTTCCTATTAAATCTAATTCAAATATTTTATGAAAAATTATCACCACCGTTTTGAGATTCGATAGCATTAATTTTTCCGCGATTTCGCGCACCTTTTTTCCGTTTTTGTTACACAAATTGGATTATTATTATTATGTGAATAATTTATTTACATAGTTAAAAGCGTATAAAAAATATTTCTGTGAGTATTGAACATGGAATTAACTTATTTTACGGTATGTACTCAAAATACTAAAAATTTGTGATTAATTTGTGATAAAAGCCATCAAACTCATTGATTACTTTTTCAAATTCGAGCGCGCTTCATTCCGTAGTAGTGGGGGAAGAGGGGTCGATCGTCTACTCGTTATAGGGAGGCGTGACGCACTCGTTAATGAGAGGTTTCGTTACAGGGAATCTCGTTATAGGGAATCTCGAGTGTAACTGGAAAAGTCTCAAGACCAGCTCGTATGACCAGAAATGCTGAGCTGCATTAGCCATTGGAATGCAATCAGGTTACGAACGCTCAAAAGTGTGCATTTAATTCACTTCTAAAAGCAATCGATATTCTATAAATTAGATTTTGCACATTAATAAAAACATTTTCCAAAAAATATTGCACACTTTGAACCGCCCGTAACATTGTTAGTGTACAAAGACCATAAATGAAGTTAAAAAAATTGGAATTATTTTTACACCTGCCCGAAATTTTCTCAGCTTATTTCAACTCAAGAAAAAAAAATGGAATTTCAAATGTATATGTAGAGACCTTATATTTACTTACTCAAAACGAAGAATACAAATATGTTAATCTTATATCTAATGAATTAAATCTACTAACACACAAACGCAAATGGTAGAAACCCGACAAGGGAAAGAAAAATACACTCGAGATTCCCTATAACAAGAAGCTCGAGCATCGGAGACCTCTCTGCATCGAGCGCGAGAGGGATCGCCTCCATATTTATTTATTTATTTATTTTTTTTTTTTATTGGTGAGGAGGAAAAATGGCAAAATCTTTTATAGACGTTGTACAGGACTTTCCTAGGACGGGTCTAGGCATACCTGTTAAAACCAAAAAAAACCCTTTCACGAACCAATACACCACCCGCGGAACCGCCTTTCGGCTTTAAACTTCGCGGGCATTTGGTTCCAGCTTAATGTCGCATACGACTCTTCCGTCGTCCGTTCGCCCGGGACTTCCATCCGCGGAAACACGCCCGTTAGGCAGACTCGATAAGTATCCATTTTTGTTCAGACTGGTGCATGAGAGAGACCATCGTGTCAGGGGCGAGTTGTGCGCCCACTTTCCGACCGACAGCCTCTTTTGACACGCCCCAACTGGCACAGAAAAAGAGTGGGTGCTCTGCATTGTCCACAAGGGATCCGCAGTAGCTACAAGACTCGTCGTCTCTTCTTTTTTTGAAGCGCTTCAGGTACGCATTAAAGCAGCCATGGCCTGAAAGCGCTTGCGCCAGGTAAAAGCCGACTGGATCGTGCTTTCTATCCAGCCAGGTGGTGAGCTCCGGGATTAGACGGTGTGTCCATCTCCCGGATTGGTCACCATGCCATCTCGTCTGCCATTTCTCGACGAGTCTGCGTCTTCCATCCTTGCGGATGGCCTCCTTCGCGCGAGCGATTACCTGCGGGTTTGTTAAGCAGGTGAGCTCGTGACGGAGCTGAAAGGTCTCCTTCCTTTCCTCCGCCAATAAATCAATTGGCGGGGCGCTCGACAGGGCAAGCACAGCACTCGTCGAACACATTTCGGTATTTCTCATCACCACACCTCTCTGTGCCGAGAACAGTTTCTTCAGGATAGCATAGTTGTTAAAGGCACTTGTCCAGATCGGAGCTGCGTAAAGCAGCTTCGAATTTACCACGCTCGCCACCAGCCTTCTTTTAGCTTCGCTGGGTCTACCAATGTTGGGCATGAGCCGAGTCAGGGCGGCCCCACATTGAATGGCTTTGGCAGTCGCGATATGCAGGTGTTCGCCGAAGCTAAGCCTTCAATCCAACTGCACACCCAGGTACTTAATGCTCTTTTTCCACTTGATTTCATGTTCCCCGAGAACGATCCTCGGGTATTTGAAGGATCTCCTGTCTGTGGCCAGCAAAGCCTCGGTCTTTTCAGGGGCCATTTTCAGGCATCTGCTATCCAACCAATGCTTTGCCCGCCACAGACTATCATTGATCCTCAGCTCCAGGATTTTGACGTCGTCAGCGGCGCACACGACAAGTGCGTCATCCGCGAAGCCGATGATGCTCGTTCCAGCATGGAGGTCCATGCGCAGGAAATCGTCGTACATGATGTTCCAAACGAGTGGACCCACCGCTTACCAGTTCCTCTTCTTGCTTTAGTGGCGATGTCCACCACTGCCTGGATGGCGTCAACTGTAGACCTGCCTTTCCGAAAGCCGAACTGGTTTTCCGAGAGACCATTTTCACGGACCATGTAACCCTGTAGTCTTTGTAGGATCATTTCCTCCAGAATTTTCCCCATCGTATCCAATAAACATATTGGTCTATACGATGAGGCATCCCCTAGAGGTTTTTTGCCCTTCCTCAGCAGGACCAACCTCTGCTTCTTCCAGTCTGCGAAGAACTCTTTGAGGATCTCGTTCGGTAACCCGTCGATCCCCAGCGCTGTGTTTGCCTTGAGCCTTCCACCCGCTCTCTTTAGTTCTTCAAGAGTGACCAGTACATCGAGTCCCCGGTACGCCCGTGCCCGCGGCGAGGCATGGAGTGGTCACATGCTGCGAGCACTTTCCGCCTCCCCGCTCGCACAGTGTCCTTAACGACCCAGCAGACCTGGCCCAACCAAGCTCATCTATGAGCCTGGTTTCTTCAAGATTTTTGCGAAGCTTGTCTTTGCTGAGTCGTTTTGTGTTCCAGAAGGGGCCCCTTATCTTGCCGCCCATTGCCGTATTCACTGGGTGACTCCGTTCCTGGATGCTAAATTCAATGCACTGGTGGTCACTCAAGGTTATTACCTTGAGGTCAATTTTCAAGGTCAAATGGAGGTAAGACCCTTTTCTTAAATGAGAACCCCTATTTTTGACTGCGGATTTGAAAAGAGCGGGAAATTTCACGTCAAAAATGATCTTTGGAAAAATGGATTTTGTGACCTTGGAAAGGTAAAAAATTAAGGTCAAATGTCTGAGAAACGACCAGATGCCCTTTTTCTGAATTTTCTTGGTTTTTCGGGGTAAACAAACGTTCAAGATGCTTTACAAAATTCGATGAAATGTTGAGGTGTAAATCACCTTGATCATCATGACCTTCAGGTCAATTTTCAAGATGACTTGAAGGTCAAGACGATTTTCCTTAGATTGGACTCTGTGCCCGGATAAATTTTTTGTAGACTTCAGGCTGTGGATTGTTTTCACCCCCCCCCCCCCCCCCTCCAAACACACCCAGACAGTAACAATCATTTCGGATAAGATGTAAAAACTGTGACTATGTAATTACAGAAGTGACAATCTTGAAAATGTCACTTCTCTGTGAATAATTACAAAAAATAGGACACTTTGTCCTTACTGTTGGCGTTACCCAGAAACAACGGCGTGGATGTAGTAAGTTATGTTTCCTTTCGGGTGCTTTCCTGTCGTGAGTTCTCCTTGAAAATTGACCTCAAGGTCAAAATTGACGGTTCATTCGAATATCCCCCTCGGTCCTGGTCAACCTTTGTCCGAACCATTTTTTCGTAGATAAAGTATTTTAGAAGATATTTGGGATTATAGATTAAAATGGGTCACCGTGTAGAAAGCAAATAAAAGTTACTTTAACGTTTAGAGTTTAATACATTTTTGCGAATCACAGTGAAATAATGTATGCAATAATCAGTCCATTCAAATAATACAATTTAAAATAGAGGAACCTGGAACACACAATATTTTCAGAGTATAATGTAAAATCGCAGGAGTGTTCTACTATGAGCTACTCCAGCCTAACGAAACCATCACTGCGGAACTTCACCAAGAACAATTGATGCAATTGAGTCGAGCATTGAAGTCCTAGCCCACCTGCCGTATTCGCCATACATTGCTCCTTCGGACTACTACTTGTTCCGGTCGATGGCTCATGGCCTGGGTAAGCAGAACTTCACTTCTTATAAAGAAGCTAAAAATTGGGTCAATTCTTCAATCGCATCAAAAGATGAGGCGTTTTTTAAACGCGGTATCCGTATGCTGCCTGAAATACGGTCAAAGGTCTGTTCACTATCTTCGTTGGAAGATATGCAAGACAATAGCGCCAGGAGGCATTATAAGTTACGTAGACAGCAGTCTGAATTATAGGGAAGCTCGCATTTACATACCTAAAGCAAGCATTGTAAATAGGAAATGTACAAATTAGCATAAGTTGGTTTAAAGGAGTATGGTGGATAAGACTATTAAAAATGAGAATTACTTGTAATTTTGACAGAACGCGTATTATAGCTTAATTGAGTTATGGTTCAAGTTTCGTGACCCTTCAGAATCTCAAACCCGAGAAATTAATTATTGGAAATAACATGTGATCTTATGGGAGAATGCAGTTTTTGTAGATTATAAAAATATTTAAAAATGAGAAAATTATGAAAAAATTCTGAGATACGTTGAAAAATAAAAGAAATCCATAGGAGCTTTCAAAATTATCAATCAGAACCTGTCTCAAAAGATATTGAATGATTTATATCAAAAATTTATTTGTAAGATATGGCAACGTCGCATTGACTTCACGTGCTACGTTTAGGCACGGATTTTTGAATGGCGCAACGCGCTCTTGAACTGCGCAACTCTCTTTGTTTTTAAAAGTTTACGATTGCAAGGATCATTATATGACGTTCTAATTGAAGCTGGTTTAACGAACGAAACATTTGTAAATAAATTTTGTTTCTTATATTTTTTCCTACCTCTACTTGCTTGCATCGTTGCTCATAAATCTTTTTAGTAGCTCTTTTATTCTTCCAAAACGACATTTTACTGGTTCTACTCATATTTATTTGAGTTATGTATCATTAGTCTATCTTTTAGGTTAGACAAAAGGCGAAATAAACACGTCTCGGCGAAGGGCGGTTGAGTGAAGTGTATGCCTGACGTTGCCAAATTTACGATTGTCACCACGCGAGTCAATAGCAAGTCAAAGCGCTCTCTCGACTCACTAGCTCCGTACCCACCATACTCCCTTAAGGTATAGATCCATAGATATATTTTAAAAGATATATTTTATTTTTATTAGAACAGATGTATGAGTTACGATTGAAAGTAATCAAGGTCCTATTCAGGAAGGGGGCCAGTTGATATAAGCCAGTGGGCATATTAAACAACCCATGATTGACTTCCTTAACAATGTTAGGTTATAGAATTTTGTTTAGTCTGGACTCTTAAGAGAGTGTAAATACCGGGCCACTTCCGCATTTAGTGGCATTAGAAACTGACAATCTAAGACTTCAAAGATTAAAAAAATGTAAAAAAAATCGATTTTTTTAAACTGACGAACTGGAAGACCCCCTTAACAGATGATTTGAAATTCAAAAAAGAACCTTTACGTGATATCAGAAATTTGTGCTGAGAATTCGTCTTTGCGAAAAATCTCCTCACACCAAAAATTCCAGTATCAGTATCAAGTAGAAATACAGCATTTGTATGCGGTTTGAGGTCAGCCTTATTGTCAGTACGACAGAAACTTCAATACTTTTGGGCAGAAAACACGGAGCTCATCAAAATACGGGAATTTGTCTGTTCACTATTGTGCAACAAAGTGTTTACAAAGTTAAAGATTTTGAATTTGAAATGAAAAGCATAGAAATTCTAAAGAACCTTAAAATCAGTAAAGCTGCAGAAATTTATCACTTTCCTCAAAAGAAATACATCTTTACCATGATCATGATGGAAAACTGACTAAATGCCTCCTGGACAGGCAAATTAATTTTGATACTTTAGATAATTCGTCAGAACCTGATGCTGTAGGCTTGGCTACAGGAAAATTCAAAGATCCAATACGTGTAATCCAATATTTGATTCCAAAATAGTAAAACGTTTTTTAACAAATTCATAAAAACGTTTCTGGAAAGAAAAAAAATCTGTTAAGATTAACTTCTAATAATTATTTGAATATATAACAATTATTTAAATGAAACGTGCTCAAATTATTATTAATTAATTGGTCGTCTAATATCACTACATTCAAAAGCTACGATGATATTAAGATATGGTCACGAAGAGTACTCGGGCAAGTAGCCGTGATTTGGACTCCACCATGTTTCAAGCGTCGTACCGAGTTATATTGCGTGCTTGAAGATTATTTACCGTAAATTCGACAATTTTGCATAAAATTTTGCATTCTCGTGGTGGAACCAACATCTTTTTCTTCCCGGACGTTCCTCCGCGATTGCTGTCTCTAATCCATCCAAAACTCCAGGTCAACTTGTAATTTCCAATAGTAATTTTAATATACAAATTGTCTCATAAAAGATGTTAAGAATTTCAAAAAAATTTATTCAATGTATTGACTCTATAGTAAAGGTTTGTCGACTCAGCATCATACCAAAAAAATTTAAGGTGTTAATTCGTATGCAAATTCAGATGTAATTCATTCGTTTTTAAAAATTATGAATCCCTTAATTTACATTTATTTATCGAAATTGTCATGTCGCAATTGTACCCCTTCAAAGCTGCTTTTAGGTGCTGGAAGCACCTTTTTAGTGTGTATTTTGCAAATAATACTTGTATTGTGTGTTACGGAGCTTTGCCGTTTTTGGGACTCATCTGAGTCCTCGTTTCTACCTCGATTATGACCCGGCCTGAAAATATCGGCCCTCGCCCCAAAAACAGCGTCTTAGCTCCTAGCTTCACAATTACACTAGAAAACAATTTGTGTTCAAATAATCCTAAAATTTTATAAAGTCTATCAGATATTCATTTTAGGTGGATGTTTTTGAAAATATCTAAAATAGAAGTGTAATTATTCCAATAATATATTATGTCATTTTGAATTTGTCGTCTGCTTCGCGCTTCTTTTACACGAAGTCGAGAGAAACATATTTCTCGATCTTGGCTCAACAGCACGGTCGAAAAAAGCCAGAGAGGACGCGAAGAGAGGCGCATATCTAATTTTCCGATTTCCAAATCGCCAAGTGCGAAAGTGATTTCCACGCTTGCTTAGAGGCTGTAGTGCCCGAATTCAGATCTGTTATGAGTTTTCGCCCGTGTAAAAACGCAGGTTTTTTTTAAATTTCAATTTACCGAATATAGAGATATTTTTATTTGAATTAGTGATGACAATCCTGCAAATTAATTTAACTCGTATAACTTAGAGCTGATCAATTTTGAAATAATTATTCTAAACCTATGGATTAATCTAAAACTCGCCAAACCTGGCGCTATGTAATTTGGAATTAATTACTCAAATTCTGCGAATTAATCTAACTCGCGGAACCTCACGCTATTTGATTTGGAATTAATTACTCCAATCCTGCAAATTAATCCAACTCGCCAAAGCTAGCGCTATTTAATTAAGAGTCAATTATTCCAATCCAATTCTCTACTGCATTACAGGGGCAAAGCACGTCCAAATCTCTTTCCTTCTTATTCCCAATTGATTGACGCCACTAATTCTCATTCTCGCGATTTCATTTGTTTGTCGAGCTGAGTCCTATTTAACATTTCCCAACAATTGCAAGCTGCAAATTTTATTCACAATAAAGATCCACTATTTTACTAATTTTTTCAAATCATTTCAGTCGATTATTTCGATCATTAGAAGAGTGTATCACTCACAGTAATAACGAAACTCTACTATATCGACCTAATCAACTTGTAATTTAGAAATAGCTTGATGTCATTTAAGAATAGATTGCATTTTCAATGTATGGTGGGTTTTGTCTTTTTTGAAAAAATAGATAATTGATATAATTTGTACAAATAAAATAAAACTAGGACAACAAAAAATTCTTCTATTTAATTGTTAAAAAAAATTAAAATGCAAAGCTGGCAACGTTTCCCTACTACAGGTCCAGAAGCTGTTGGCTGCCTTCTTCTTGATGTTCAAGAAAAGAACGGACTATGCGGCATGTACTCAAAAGTACCGCTTTCTGGACTGCCGCAAGTACCTTGTCTACACCAACATCTTTCAACTGAAAGGCGATTGATACCCTTCTCCACATTTCTATGATTTTGTGCTTTAGCTAATCATACTTTTGTATCTTGGTTGTATAGGTCAGCTGGATGTTCTTGTCAAGGGGAATGGCGATTTCTATGATTTTGACAAGTTTGGCAACGTTTGTCCCACAAGAGAATGTCCGAAGGCTTGTGTACGACAAGGTGGTTTGTCTGGATAGACCTTTACCAGTACAAGAGATAATGTCCATTTCTAAAAACTGGCACTGGGACGTATTGGTAGTAAGGATTCCAATTTCGTAGCAGTTCCAGGTTCAAGGCCATTTGTTGATGAATGATCGCACACGCATTATCATGCCAGCGTGTGTACTCTTTTTTCTATTCTGCAGCCATCACCAATCACATTATTGTTAACTTTGAACACACATAATTAGATGACGTGAATATACCAAGTGTGACATTACGCAAAACTTCGTACAAAAAGAAAAACTAAAATGTTTAAAAATTTATGGAAATGTAATGTTTGGTTCCTACGGCGGAATGATTTAGAAATTTTTTACTAAATACTATTATAGTTTCCTACGATATAACGTTAAAGTGAAAAATATTATTTTGCAATTGAACCTTAATAAATCATTTTCCGATGAACAGTAGCAATCAGTATGAGATAATGAATCACTTGATGACAAAATAACATCAGGACAACATTCGCCGATTATTCTTTCCTCAAACTGCGTAGCTTTCGATGTTCATCATTCTCATCATAGTGAACAGGACTAATGTAATGTATTATCTCTTTACTGAAGATTCTGTACGTTGTGTAAGGTCAGTGTCTCTCGAATGAGAACGGTGTCTTCTCTAACGAGAACGGTATATTTAAACCTGCGGTTAGCCGGAATTATAGAGTCAGGTATTTTCCGAGCATCTGAGTCTCGTCATTTTGCTGCAATAAACGTTTCGTTCCAAAAGTGCTTACAATTTTTCACATTAAGTGTGCGTTTTGAATCGCGACCAATAGAGTGTGATCCTGAAGGCATATGGAACATCTGTTGATGCATCAATGTTATTTTATATTAGTCAATATATATACACTTTTGGCCTTCCGCTACGTTCTTTGTCTTCGATGTCAAAATCATCGTTTTTAAACTTTTGAAAACACTCACAAGTTCTCTCACTTAACAGTAGTTGGCAATATCCTGCGCCTGATGAAATTTGGTCATTTTCATGCCCCTAAATCTTAGACTCTAATACACCTATTAACTTGATTCTTTTTTATTTTGTCAAGAATTGAGTAATGAACAACTTTGAACATGGGTTTTTTGTTTTTCAAATTACAGTGGCAAGGAGACAGAATTTTTCCCAGTGTTCAAAAATGGCATTTTTCAACAATTTTGCAGATCAGCTGTATTTCCCCCAAGTTTGTTTAAAAAAATTTCCATGGTATATTGATTCAAATTTTAAACATTTATTGTCATTGGATTTTACTGAAAGTTTATTTTTGAAGTGTTCAAATTCTTATAAAATTTTACAGGATCTTTCAGATGTTTTTTTCAGGCAGATTTTTCCCAAAATATCGAAAAAAGAAGTGTTATTTCTTTAACTACATATTTCGTAAATTTGAAATTGTCGTCTGCTTCACGCCTCTTTTGCATGGAGTCGAGAGACACAATTCTCGATTTTGACTCAATAACCGACAGCGTAAAATCTGAGAAGATTAAAGCGATCCCTACCACTGACCCGTGTGGATCCTCGCACAACAAAACGTGGCGTGTCTGTGTGTCCCCCTCTTTCTCGCTTCGATTTCACGCTGTCGGCTGTTGAGCCAAGATCGAGAACTATGTTTCTCTCGACTTCGTATAATAGAAGCGCGAAGCAAACTACAAATTCAAAATGACAAAATATATAGTTTAAGATATTAAGTTTATTTTTCAGATACTTTGATATACATTTACCTAAAATATACATATACATACGACTTTAATTACATATTAATTAATTATATATATATATATATATATAATTATATATACGATTTTTATGTATATTCAACGTCTCAAATATGAGATTCGTCAGCAACAGTCCGATATGAATATTATGTCACATGAACAGGCCGTTAAGCGCTCAATGCATACGCGTGTACTTCTCGCGGAATATAATCACAGAGATATTTGATTTATACGTCTAGCGTCGGTATAAAATAGTGGATACCTCCAATACGTATTCAGGGCTGCATAACAATTTATACCCGCGAGTTGTACTTTCAAAATAAATACTATTTCTATGTATATTCAACGTCTCAAATATGCGATTCTTCAGCAGTAGTCCCATGTGAGTATTATATCGCATAAATAAGCCGCTAAGCGTTCGATACATACGCGTGTACTTCTCTCGAAACATAACTTCAGTGATATTTGATTATCATGCCCAGCGTAGGTATAAAATAGTGGATATTTTTAACATGTATTCACGCTACCTAACAATTTATACACGCGAGTTATACTCCGAATATAAATACGATTGTATCTATATTTTCACCTTCTCAAATGGGATATCCTTCTGCATTAATCCGATATTAATATTTATGGGACAAACAAGCCGCTAAGCGGTCAATACATACGCGTGCACCTTCCACGTAGTATAATCACAGAGTTTGTCGGATTTCGCGCCTAGCATTTTTATGAGACAGTAAAAACATTTACACGTATTTCGCGCTGGTATGGTTATGTAGTATTGAATACATTCAAAAATTTTTTAGCGCTACATAATATTTCATACATGCGAATTGAACTTTCAGAATAAATTCGATTTTTATGTATATTCTCACCGTCTTAAATATGATATTCTCCTGCATTATTTCGGTGTTAATATTATATCACATTAACAAGCCAGCAAGAGTTCGGAACATACGCGTGTATCTTTCGCATAATATAATTACAGAGATATTAGGATTTCGAACCGGGCATTCTTATGACATTCTATACATACTCAGCGCGGCATAACAATTTATACACTTGGGCTAAATTTCTACATACATACGAGTTTAATTTAGATTCTCACGCTCTCAAATATTATTGAAAGAGTTCGAATTTTACCCTAAATCTATTTCCTGAATTTATTTCGATTTTTGGACCCAGAGGTAGAGGAATAATTTGTAGGCGTAATTGTTTAACAGAATGACAACTATCTCTTTATTGTTTCTTAATGTTTAGCAATTCGTAGATGGCTGGTACGCTGAAAGTTCGGTCTTGTACAGACTAATTCATTAGATTCGAAAATAATCCTAGAAAGAAACAACAATGGCGCTCTTGTCTCTGTGACGCGAAATATCGATAATCACGATGTTTAAACACACGTTTCCCACTGACTAACGCAGTTTGAGATGCGTATAGAACTTCTAAAATAACTATATAACAAAAAGCAGATGGCGCTGCCGTCGCATAAACTGAAAATAAATGCAATATTTATGTTATAGGCTGCTTAGTGGCTAGCATCTCTTCGCAATACGTCTAGAAACTCCTGAAACTAATATCACAAAATGCAGATGGCGCTGCCGTCGCACTAATATAACTGAAAAATAATCACAGTCTTCTGATCTTGTGTCTCCCGGTGGCTAACCTATCTCCGAAATGAATAGTATTAGAGTTACACTAGTACCTAGGCGGCGTACCTAGTGTTCTCACACATACCCAAAATTGTCTTTGCCAGTCTGAAACTCCTCGGTGGCTCTTCAGCTGCTTCCTCGGAGGACTGGAGGGAAATATGTCCCGACTCGAGATACCACTGATGGTTACACATGCTAGGTTATAGCCTCGCGGTTTCGAGTGTGCAGCGGGCAGGCTCGCGCTGCGAACCTAGCGGTGACTGTCCAAGTCGCTGCCCCTGCAGACCTGCTGCGCCGCTGAGCGCGTGTAACGCTAGCAACCTACATGCTGGCGCTGGTAGACCGATGTGACCATTTCAACTGCCCCCTTTTCGATAAAGTTCCTGCTTAGGGGACTTTTTCGAATCCTAATTGTTGTTATTGACATCGACCTTGGAGACCGAATAGGTCTTTTACTTTGATACACGCCAGGGGCATAAAAAGCCAGACGAAGAAAGCATTAATATTTTGATGAAAAACTAATTGGTAGTATTACGAAACCTTCGTCTCTCGCCAGGATGATCGTTCCTGACTACTTCCATTTTATTATTTTTTCCGTTTGTAATGTATTACCATATTCTCTTTATGTTAGAGATTTTATTACTAGTATCATAATTATTATAACCATCATTACTACTATGATTATCCTTAATATTATTATTGTTAACATTATTATTACAATTATCATTATAATTTTTAGTACCATCAATATTACTATTATTATCGATATCACATTGACAGACGTCACTACCTCGTGAGATTCAGTCAAAGATACATCGACTACTTCGTTGCTCCTCGCTGCTACAAACCACCACACCAACCACGAAGAATTGTAGCAATTCTTCTCTTTTCGCAATATTATTTTTTCTCTACATGTGAAAGAATAAAACTGTCTTTATATCTGAACAACCTATTTCTTGATTTAACGACCCCAACTGTCCTTTTGAGGACAAATTTAAACATACTCTCGTCCTTCTTAGGACGAAATAAAGCATTTTGAACATTTTAAATGCCTTGAACGCATAGAACGCATTTATCACATCAGACGCAGCTCCGACACCAGCAGACACAGCTTTGCCACCAGCAGACGCAGCTTCGCCACCAGCAGGACTCAATTTTTTCCCAACTCAGTTTTCGTCGATGCCCTTCGGGTCGCAATCACGGACTCCTGACGTTTGGGACTGATGCCATAGCAGCATCAAAACCGAGTTGGGTTCCTGGAGGAACAAGCCCGGCTACGGATTCTCATCCTGCCGGACAGCGCGGCTAGTCCCCAGAGGCCTTCCACACCACCACCATACGTTTATTGGGACGGCGTAAAGCACAGAACGCCACCGAAGGACCTTCTGACGCCTTGTGTCCACTCACCACTTAGCTCAACAACGAAGGGGAAGTTCCCGCTTCCTCTGCCAGGAAAGCTACCACCGAACCCGTCAGTAGGTGGTGGCGAAATTTTTTCGTGACTCGCGCACTTATTTCAAGAAGGACCCGCGGAGAAACTTAGACTGTCCGAACATAAGTTTGTACCTCTAAATATAGGACCAGAAGACAACCACCAACCAGAAGACAACTCCAACACCGGAGCCAGGAGGCTCGGGTTTGATTTCTGGTGTCGGAAACCAACGCTCAACAACTTCCTTCCTCAGTTTGGCCTGTCGTTTTATTTCTGACACCAGCGTACTTACGAAAAGAACCTTCGCGATGCTCCGAATCCTGGGTCGTCGTGTGATGACCTTATGTGTCCAGGGTCCTCATTCTTTCCTCAATGAGGACGTGGCGGCTCTTAGGTCTGGTTCGAGGCGTTCCTTCTGCTTTTGGAGGTGGCTCTGTGTTGCGTAGCGTCTCCTTTGCACGTCGTACGGCTTCCTGGAAACTGGAGCTGTCGAGTGAGCTAGTTATGGTATTTTTGGAGGTCGTTTGCGTGAAAGATTCCTCTTTCTTTATGATTTCTGTGGTCTATGATTAAGTACATGCCCTCCCTAATGATTTTCCCTATGAGATTTGGTCCCTCGAATACTGGAATTAATTTCGCAGTATGTTATAGGAGCTTGTCGGAGAGGCTGTATGCCTTGATCAGCAGTGTGTCATTTTCCTGGTACGCAGATATCTTTCTATCCACATTTTCCTTTTGTGTTCTCCTAAGACCTTTCCTTCTGATCCTTTCCTGCGTCCATATTAACTTTTAGTCATAGTCCGGCTTCTTGTTTGACTCACGGGCTGGATCCATTTCTTCCAGAATTTAGTGGGCCTCTTTTTTAGCATGATTTCCACCGGGGTCAGTTCTGTGGTATCATGGTGGACCTCATTTAAGATATTTTCGATAGTTCTCAGCTTGTCGTACCAAGACCATGTTGGACTGTGGATGAAGTATAGCGGTTATCGGATATGCCCATCGGATATGCCAGTGTCTTAGGTAAGTAGACCTTCCATGAGCCTTGACCATGTTTGTAGAGCAATTCATTAAAAACCGAGTAGTTGGTTTGGTTGGCTACGTTTTCTAGTATTTCCAGAAGCCTTGGACTCATTTTTTGTTCTAAAAGGAAGTTAGCCAATTTTAATTTCCATGACCTATTGGGTTGTTTCGTTAGGTGGTATAACACTATGGTATTTCTTTTGGGTTCGTCAGCGTAGCTCTTATTACGAGATTGCACGCACGCAGGAACGTTAGCATCATGTGGTCGGTTCAGTGTATAACCATTTCCGTGGAGATCTTTTCGCTGATCTTCGCACTGAAATTGACCGTTCCCAGGAAACCTTGTAGTTGCTTTTTACTTTTTGGAACGTTGAAGTCTCTTATGGCCTGAATCTTATCTGTGTCGCGCCTAATTCCTTCGGCTGAGATGATGTGTCCCAGGAAGGTAGTCTCGAATTGCCTAAATTTGAATTTTTTAAGGTTCAGGGTGATGTTATGTTTTAGGAAACTCTCCAGAATAAATTCTAGGTGCAATAAATGCTTCTGTTCACTCTTCGAGGCTATGAGCAGATCGTCAACGTAGGATATTATGAATTCGCTTAGTCCTGCAAGTACATGGTCGAGCCCCTTTACAAGGGCAGCAGTGCTGGTTTTCAGCCCGAATGGAGTCACATTGTATTCGTATCATTTTCCCTTGTAAAGAAAAGCTGTGTACTTTTTAGAGTCCGAGTGGAGAGGTATTTGACAGAAACTCATGTTCATGTCAAGGCTGTAGAGTAAGTTTTTGTTTCGACATCTTTCGAAAAGTGTCTCAATACTTTAACCCTCCGATACCCACCTTAAAAACTATTACACGAATACCAAGCCATAGAGGATTTCCCCTGCGTGTTAGAACATCTGCAGTGTTGCCAAATGTATGTATACTTGGCTGAACGTGTAACATAAAAATTTGGCAACACCCCACTCAAGAAATCAAGCTATTTTCATTGCACAAAAACCAACCTATGGAGGGTTTCTTTCAGAATTTCACGTCACCTTTGGTTTTAAGAATTGATTATTGAATGAGTATTCTACTTGGAAATTGTTTATTTCTACAATTTTGAAAAAACTGACCCCACTGAGGAAATCCCTCATATGTTTGGTATCGGAATGTTAAGTGCCCTCATGATCGTCCAGTAGTTTCTCGTTCAGTATTCTTGCATCTAGACATAAGCGAATTTTGCCGCTTTTCTTGGTTGTTATTACCAAAGGATGAATATAAGAACTAGTCGATTTCTGAACGATACCCCATTAATCATCGTCTGGATCTGTTTATCCGCTTAGCACTCATATTTCAGAGGGATTGGAAAAGAACGCGCACGTGGTAAGTCTCTTTCCTTCAGCATCAAATGATGATGATAGCCTGATATCCTTCCTGACTTAATTGTGAAAACTCTTCGGTACTTCCATAGCAGGTCTTTGTATTTTTATAGTAAGTCATCGGGTGCCTTTGCCATATCCTCCATTTTTTGATTAAGCAGGTCCACTGTTAGTTCATCGGATGCGTCTACTTCTCCTAGGTAACATAGTTCACTCATAGTAGAACTTGGTGTGTTTTCCTCCTTTATATTCACTGTGTATTTCTTTCCTTCTTCGTTTAGTACGGTTAGAGTATCATCTTCGAGATTGATTACTCCGCCCATCGGTCGTAGGATGTCGATTCCTAGAACGCAGCTTTTAGTGAGGTTAGGTACCATTAGAAAGGTTGCTTTATGTTCCAGTTTTTATATATTTAGGGTGGCGAAGATATGTTTCAGCAATTTAATGGGTTTGCCCTCTGTTGCGCCTACTACTGACATACCGATGATTGGCAAAGTCGGGCAGTCTTTAAAGGTACAGAAATTATCGTCATAGAATTTCTTGGCTAAACATGATGCTTGGCTACCACTGTCTGTCAATGCTACCGGGCTCAAATTCTCCAATTGGATTTTTACTAGAGGGCATCCTGGTCTCTTTTCGAGTACGTACTCATCTTCTTTGAGTATCTCATCTCTGAAGTTCAACGTGTTCACATGTCTTGTAATTACTGAGTCTTCGTCCTGTGTGAATATTATATCTCATAAACAAACCGCCAAGCGTTCAAAACATACGCTTATACCTCTCACATAATATAATCACAGGGATATTTGAATTTCGCGCCAGATATATTGAACACATTCTACACGTACTCAGCCGCTAAACACTTAGCAATCCCAGAATTAGTTTAATTTCATACCGATATAGTTATGAAATAATAAATATATTGCACACGTATTCAGCATTACGAAACATGTTATACACGCGAATTGTACTTTCAAAATAAATGCGATTCTTATCTATATTCGATGTCTCAAATATAATATTCTTCTGCATTAGTCTTATGTAAATATTATATCCCATAAACAAGCCGCTAAGCGTTCAACAAATTCGCGTGTACGTTTCACATAGTATAATCACAGTGAATTTTGAATTTCGTGCCCAGCATTTTGTAAACAGTAAAAATACATTTTGCACGTGTTCAGCGCTACATTACCATCTATACAAGCGGCCTGAAATTTCTATACACATACGAATTTAATTGAGTTTCTCACGCTCCCAAATATTATATTTTGTTGCATTAATCCTATGTGAATATTATATACAAGCCGCTAAACACTAAGAAATTTAGAATTATTCTAATTTCGCGCCTGTATGGTTATAAAATAATGAATATATTCTACACGTATTCAGCACCACATAACATGTTATACACGCGAGTTGTACTTTCATAATAAATGTGATTTTATATACAAATTTTTCTAAATCATTTGAGTCGATTATGTCGATAATTAGAAGAGTGTATCATTCACCATGATAACCGAACTATACCATATCAACACTATCAACGTGTGATTTAGAAATAACGTCATTTAAGACCAGATGGAATTTTCAATATATATTTAAACAATTTTTTCTGTTTGGCGTAAATAGATTCTGTGAGAAAAGTTTTGTGGAACCTCCGTAGCTCAGATGATAGAGCATTCGGCCGGCAATCGAAAGGACCTGGGCTCGAAACCCAGCGGAGTGGAAGCGTTCCTTTTTTCACAGAAAAAATTGTTTAAATGTGATTTTTATACATATTCTCACCGTTAATTTCACGCGAACGGAATAAGACATAGCCTTGTTCATTGTGTTGCAACTCTTTTTAAGAATATGACTTTTTTTCAAACATTAAATTTTCCTTGAGTTCAAATTGTTTCCTCTGGAGGACTCTCTGAACATGTGGTCTAAAACTTTTCTTTCTCTCTCCTCTCTTCGAACACTTAAGCGTACTTGGGTCCCAAGTTTCCAGGACATAAACTGTGTATGGGGTATGTTTATGCGTTTGGAACTTGACCCTTCACAAAAAATTACTTGTATCTGCTGCCTCTTATACAAAGAAACTCCTTCCTTCTGCGTTCGTTTGAAATAAGATAACAAAATTTTCGAATTGTTAATTTCTTTACAGAGCTATTAACATTCTTCAAAGAGATCAAAATTTGACATTTTTGTAGTAGTTTTTTATGAAATTAACACTTTGCTTCAACTTGAGCACATTAGATGCAGAATTTTATTAACTTTTATGATATAATCAGCAATTTTTTTGAGTTGTTTTTATCAAAATTGAATCACTTTCAATATAGATGAAACAACAGATGAGGAAAAAAATTTCATTCGTTTTTATAAAAATTAAGTCACTTGAACAAAAGCTGAAACAACAGATGGTGAACATTTAATTACCGATGTGTAATTATATGTTGTAATAATTTCCATACCTGTGCAAATGAAGGGTTTGAATCTTAAATACAATAAATTGTATCTAAATTTGCATAAGAAATTACTTATTGAGAATTCTTTGGTATGAAGCAAAATTGAAAAATATAACAAGAAAATATATTTATTAATTTTCAACTTTTGGACTCGGTAAAGTTATGTTTTCCCTGTCTCCGTGCAAAAAAAGATCAAAAGGGACGCAAATTATAATTTACGAGATATATCATTTCAAATACTACAGTTCTTCTTCATATATTTTTAAAAACATTTGCCCAAAATAAATACCTGAAAAATTTTGTGAAATTTTCCGAATGGTTTAAACGCTTAAAATATAATTTTCCAGTAATATTTGAAAGTCAACAAGTGTTAAGATTTAAAAAAATATATAAATACACTGCCGGTCGAAAGTTTAAGGTCACTTGTTGTTTAAGCCATTTTCGATAATGGCATGAATATTAATAAAACTTTCTATCTAATGATCCCAAGTTGAAGGAAAAATGTTAATTTTATAAGAATATATTACAAAAAACGTAACATTTTGATTTGTTTGGAAAATGTTAATGACTATCAATGATTAACATTTTAAAAAGTTTTTAGTCTCGTTTTACAGGTATGTTTTCATAGTAATTTGTTAACTATTCAAGATATTTTCAGAACTTTTTCCTAGATTATTCTCAGATTCTTTATCTTTGCACTAATAATAATAAAATAAAAAATTTTCTTCAAAATTTTTATTTTTACAGTCATTCTCGTAATATTTATCAATAAAACTAATATTTAAGAATAATGCCTTAAATTGTACATAAATATCTGTTAATTTTACAAAAATGTTATGCTTTCACTACATTAACTCATGGACTCAGTGAATGTGAAAAATACTTTATCTCCGTAATGTATTATATTTGCAAGAACTTTTCAAATAATTTAAAAATCGATATTTTACACTTCGAAAAAAAAACTTCTAAAGTATGTACCCTACCGGTCAGAATTGTGGGACCACCTGTTTTTCGATGATTGCTTAAATTATGTTAATTATAATTCTATGAGTGATGAAATTTGTACTCCCAATAATGTGAAAGTCATAAAAATTAGCTTCAAAATGAGTCCAGAATGAATTCTTTTCGTTAAATTTTGAACAAGTTATTGCAAAAAAAATCAAAATTTCAATGTTTTCTTAAATTTTAAATAACTTTCGAAACAATCAACATTTTTAAATGTTCTTAGGCTCATTTTAAAGCTAAGATTCTACAGAATCACAGTAAATTGTCATTGTGAATCCATACTTTTTTTCTTGCAAATACAAAGAGTTAAAATTGTAACTAAAAAGTAGGAAAAATTTGAAAACATTTCATTTGTAGTTAAATCATAATAAATATAATATCAATATATATTATATAACCATTATATGGTTTATATATCTTATAAAAATGTTTTTTTCAGCAAAAGCAATATTGGAATTTTTCAAACATTTTTATTTGAACTTTAACCTTGAGCAGTAAGTAAGAAACAAATTACAAATCCATTCCAAGAATTTGCTTCGATTTTGTAGTAATTTAGCTTTAAAATGAGTCCAAGAATATTAAAAAATGGTCATTATTTCGAAAGTTATTTAAAATTTTAAAAATCATTAAAATCTTGACAATTTCTGCAGTAACTTCTTTAAAATTCAACAAAACGAATTCATGCTGGGCTCATTTTATAATGAATTTTGGTAGCTTTGAAATTAATTAAGAGAACAAATTTTTTCACTCGCATAATTCAAATTCGGATAATTTAAGCAATCATCGAAGAAAAGGTGGTCCCAAAATTCTGACCGGTAGTGTAACTGTTAGAATATTGAATGCGCCTATCTACTTGTATGTAAGTATGAGACTCTGGGTTCTCATATTTTTACTCCTACTCCGTGACTGGCCTCTGCTTTGCCGTTGCCGGCGCAACCGCGCTCGTTTTTTTTTGTTAATCAGAGGTCCTTTTTATTAAAAACTCAGAACCAACTTCTGCTACAGCAGAATCGAGCGAACTAAGAAAGTGTGTCGTCTTAATTGAAATAAAAGGATACTATATTAAATAATAAGAAAGTGTTTTATTTAGTCACACTGCCCATACCTCTATCAGGTTATGGACCTAGCACGCCTCCACTGCGCTCGTGTGTGTAAATTGTGGAAAATCAAAGTGTAGTATCTGTTCTTATCGAAATCAACATAAAAGGTATGGATTTGCAGGGTGAGTTGAACAAAGAAATCTCGAGTAATATTTAACGATTTCGTAATTTTAACGATGAGTGTTCTAAATGGTTATGCATAACAATTAAAAAAAAAAAGAAAAAAAAAACGAGTGAATAATGAACAGAACAAAATCACAGGCATTGAAATTTTATTTCATTTTGCAAATGCCGATTCTCAGAATTGGGCCTTGTGTATGGCATGAGCCAAGTGCGAGGGAGATAAGAGCCAAGTCTATCGAACTATTTATTTAGTCTCGTAGACTCAAAGAATAACGAATGAAGATAAAGAAGTGATAATATCAATTCTATAATCTTTTAATTGAAACGAAAATTTAAAGTAAGCTTACTGACGATGTGTACATTTTACGAAAAATAATTATGTATGTACCAAAGACCTTAATAATTATTTTCCTTTCTAGAAACGGACGAAGACAGAACCTTCCTAAACTTTGTGAAGAAGTTTACCTCAATTTTCTGTCTGGATAAGAATCACGAATATGAGAAAATCACATTAAAAATTGAGGGACAAAATGTTCTCTTCTGCACTGAGCATGGAGCACAGTATAAAGCAGGTGTGTGTGATATGTCACAGAACACCGGTATATTTAAGTTATATTAAAATATAAAATAATAACACCAAATATTTCTACTGGATCACTCGTGCAATGGTTGGTGCCGTGTGTTTGCCATTGTGGGAGGGACTAGAATAAATCCGAAAGCAATTCTGAGTTCGAATGTGGACGTGTTTACTTGCTTCAGCTTGGTTATACTTGTTGTTCGGTCAGCCAAGATAGGAGCATAGTCCTATTGGTATTTAATAGACAAAATAACCAAGTTTTGTATCCACTCAGATAAGACGATTATGAACGAGGACGAATGGACAACGATTTGCGGCATGCTGCAACGATACGATCAAGAGAACACAGATTTGGAGATACCAAAGACGACAATCCAGCATGAAATAATCCCGGATTTGACAGTGGAAGAAGAGACAAGGTTATTATAAACTGACAATGACCAAATTAAACATCATGATAACGATGTGAACGATAAGGTGATCTCGACAGATCCAATAGCCCCAACTAAAATGAAACCTACAGTTAGATGCATAGAAAACGTCCTTTCAAGTAATGAAACTTTAAACGAGAAATTAGGTAATATTAAAAGGACTGTATCTAAATACCACCTCAGTAATGTCCCTGTCAATGATTTACAAAATGACGAAACGAACGAAAAGATAAAGAATAAAAAGAATAAGAACGAGCCTGTAAATCGGATGTCAAATGCTACAGGAGAAACGACTAATGGAGGGCAGGAACGAAGTGAACAAAAGTTGTTGCAAATTATCAATGAATTATGTGGAAATGTAACAAAAATTCTGAATCAATATGGAGAATTAATAACCAGTACCACAAATACTATGAAAAGCATGGAAAAAAATCAAAAATTGGTTGGCATTGAGTTTCAACGACAACAAAACTCCATGAACTAGCAAGCCGAACGATTGAAACGGATCGTAGATGTGATCATGGAAAAATCCAATCTAATAAATTATTCTACACCTGATGAACCTTTTGAAAATAACGAAGAAGAAGGATATGTCAATATGAATGCATCTCTAGATGAAATTTTAGAATTAAATAATAAAATTGCATTTTTTGTGAGAAAAGAATTTGAAAAATTAGAATTGAATCAAAGTATATCTGAAAAAGTTAAGCCAAAATCACTTGCGACTGAAATTAAAGATGCAATAAAATTTGAAATAATTAATAAAGATTCCGGAACTAAACGTGATTATAAACTCACTGCACAAACAAAGTTTGAGCACTTTTATGATTATTTCTCATCAGAACTTAGAACGAACGATTTGTTATATATAATAGACTCGAATACAACGCCGAATAGAGAACCTGATGAAGCAACGATTGAAAAACATAAATTTAAAGTAAGAGACATTCTAATAAACCGTGTAGATCAAATGTATCATTCAAAGGTTGTCCACATGAAAAATCCGGTCGAAATATTAAATAAAATTAAAGAAATAAAACGTTGTAAAACAAATTTAACTTCCGTGTCTATCAGAAAACAACTTTATAGTATACAATATGTACCAGGTAAGGATAAGGCATCAGAATTTTGTGATAAGTTTGAAGAGGTAATTAGAAATTTCGAAAGCTTACCTGAAACTAATCTTTTCTCTGACGAAGAAAAACGAGATGCATTCTATAATGCCATTATGGCAACAGTTCCTGAGGTGCAAGCCGTCGAGTTCATGACTAATAATACTACTGGTAAAAGTCTGACTTACGACCAACTAAAAACATTTGTCCTTCAAGCAGAGGCAAATAACAACCAAGGTTTAGCGACATGTCCAAGAGCTGTTTTCAAAACTCGAAAAAGAGAACCTAAAGACAGATGTTTTGAATGTGACGATTATGGTCATTTTGAACGAGACTGTCCTTACATGGTCAGAGGTTTAAAAAAATGTTATGAATGTAACGAATTCACAACGCATATAGCCGCAGAGTGCCCTCAGCGACTGGCACAACTGAGAATAAAACCAAGGGCTGGACGTGGACGATTGGGTTCAAGAATCAACAATCGGTATGGAAATTTTAACCGAAACAATACAGGAGGAAAATTCCTCAATAATAAAACACGGGGTTTTAAACGAAAGTCTTATGATAACGAAAGAGGTAAGGATCCAAAGAAACTAAAGTTTACGAACAGTAAAACTAGAAAAAACTCAAATTATAACAATGCTAAAAATCAAAAATGGAATAAACAAAATCAACCCAAGCAACAGGAGAGAGAGGTCTACGCTAACTCAGCAAATGCTTCAGAAGTTAAAGGTAAAACTTTTTCTCTTAATGCACATAGCGAAAGTCTAAATGAAATAAACATAGTTATAAGGATTTTAAAAATAATGAAACAGTTTCGGAAACCTTTAGTGACACTTGCGAAAATAAACTCTTTGCACAATTCTTAGCAGATTCCGGAGCAACAGAACACTTAACTAACTCGAGAATTGTTTTTAAAACATTTAACGAAGCAGATCAGGGAATGATCAGATGCGCGAATAAAAACTCATTAGCGGATTTGAAAACGGAGGGAGTGGGAATGATAGAAGTAGCTTTAAACGATAACAAAACATTTGAATTAGATAATGTGATATGCGCGAAAACTCTTTCTGAAAATTTATTATCATTACGTAAATTCGCTGAATTAGGACTTAGTATTTACTTAGATAACGAGAAAATTGATATTTTTGATCCAATTTCGAATGAGTCGTTTATTACTGGAGTTTATAATCGGCCATATTGGATCATTGAATTTGAAATTAATAAAGGGAAATTTGAAGAAAATAGAGTAATAGACAACAGAAAACGCATTTTTGTTAATTTAACGACAGCAGAAACGAACGACAAAAACGAACTAAGATATAAGGCATGAAGTGTAACTGCAAATAAGAAACTGAAACAGAATGAAAAGGTAGAAACTAACAAAGAAAATATAAATGAATCGGATAATAAAACTGTTACTGAGAATCAAATTCAAGTAGGGACTAATGAAAATCCCATTTGAGACATAAGTGGGAAAATAGATGAGAATGTATTAAACAAAAATAAAAACGAAAAGGAAATAATATACGAACATTCAAATCTAGATACAACAATTTGGGATAGAAAATTTAGTGATATTGATGAATTGCCTATTGTAGAATTATCCGAAAAAGAATCTCCCTTTAACAGTAAATATGATAAATTTCTTAAAAATAATAAAGTTATGCCTTGGCACGTAAGATTCGGTCATGCATCAATTGCATATCTAAAGTCTTTAAAAATTAAATTCCCAGAAAATAAGCAATTACAAGACGCGATCTTTGATGAGTCTATTTTAGACTGCGAAGTTTGTATGATAGCAAAAATTAACAAATTACCATTTCATGCTGCACGTAGACGAGCCACAGAACCTTTACAAATGATTCATTCTGATACAAGGGGTCCTATAAATCCACCTTCTCATCCTAAGGGATATAAATTCATTTCTGTTTTCATAGATGATTTTTCGAGACTAGCAATGGCATATCCAATGAAAGCTAAAAGTGATACTGGACAGTGTCTAGAGGCTTTTGTACGAAGTGCACGAAATTTACTTGGTAAAGATGCAAAAGTATGCTATCTAAGATCGGATCAAAGTACTGAGTACACAGGGGGTTATACGGTTGAAGTTTTAAATAAACTTGGAGCCGAACAGCAATTTGCTTGTCCTGATACACCAGAGCACAATGGTGTTTCTGAACGATTCAACCAAACAATTCAAAAGAAAGTAAGAGCATACATGTATGATTCTAAGCTTCCTGAAAATATGTGGGATTTGGCCTTAGGTGCTGCTGTATATGCTTATAATAGAACCCCTCATAAATCTAACGATATGATCACACCTATACATAAATTTGCTCCTCATCATAATTACGATATAAATCAGCTCAAAAGATTTGGGTGTGTAGCATACATAAAGGTTCAACGAAGAACAGGGCCAAAGTTTAGATACGAAGGTCGGCGAGTAATATTTGTTGGTTATACTCCTTCTGGATATCAGTTCCTTAAACCAGAAGAAGGAAAGTATTACGAAAGCAGAGATGCACGATTTAACGAAAAATTAGTATATGGAGACAAATATGATAAGGAAGGTATTAAAAATTGACCTAATACTCATGAAGAGATAAACAAACAAGATTGGTTTGTAGAATTCAAAGACGAAACGAGTAAAGATGAAGAAACTTCAAAAACGGAGGGAGAGTCTAAACGGAAAAGGGGTCGACCAAGAAAACTAGTGACAAACAATAATGACGAAAAAAACAACACTAAAGAGGTAAATAACGAACCTAAACGATGTGGTAATCTGATTAACGACACAAGCTTTCTGGATATACAAAATGCTACGAAAGAAATTCCCGAGAGTTTATTCTTAAATGAAGAAAACAATGAAGAAAGAAACGAGATTAGTAATACTGATGATGAAATAGTGTGTGCACTTCTAGCACAGATTAACGAAGATCCAGCATCATACAAAGAGGCAATGCAAACAAAAGAACGAGAAATGTGGAAAGAAGCAATCAACGACGAATTAAACTCTATAAACAAAAACGAAGTCTGAGAAATAGTAAATAGACCTGTAATAATAAAAGGTGAAAGAAAACCTAATATTATTGATTCCAGGTGGGTGTTAAAAAGAAAATTAGACAAGAACGGTAGCACAAAAGATAAAGCAGGATTAGTCATCAGAGGTTTTAAAGATAAAAATAATTATGATTTGAGAGAAACCTATGCTCCGGTATCACGATTACCGTTAGTTAGATCAGTAATCGCAATAATTAATAAACACAATTTAGATGTATATCAATTAGATGTTAAAACAGCCTTTTTAAATGGAACGATAAGTGAAGATATTTATATGGAAATCCCTGAAGGGACTCAATACTCGGAAGAAACTAGAAAAAACAAAGTGTGTAAAATTAAACGAGCCTTATATGGTTTACGAATAAGTCCTAAATGTTGGAATAAAAGATTCACTGAAGTAGCTTTGAATATCGGACTGACAAATGATGATAGTGAACCCTGCCTGTTCACATGGAGAGACAAAGAACAATTTTTAATTTTACTATTGTACGTTGATGACATTCTTGTAGCAAGCAATTATAAAACTAAACTTGACGAAGTGAAAACGAAATTAAAACACGAATTTGAAATGAACGAATTGGGTGAACCACAAGAGTTTCTTGGTATAACGATTAGCAGGGATAAAGAAAAACAAACGATAACCTTAAACCAAGAAAAATACATAAATAAAATTCTTATTAGATTCAAATTTAACGAAATGAATTCTCAAAGAACTCCGATGGTTACTACTCAAGTGGCAAATCGTGAACGGAAACAGAGGGAAGAAAATAAGGAAAGTATTTTGCAAGAAATAGTAATAAAAGAAAATGCTCCTTATAGAGAAGCTATAGGACGTCTATTATATCTTGCAAGTGCAACTCGCCCGGATATATCATATGCTGTCAATGTACTAAGTAGACATCAAGTCAATCCTACAGAACATGACTGGAGAATGGTAAAACGAGTTTTCAGATACCTCAAAGGAACGAAAGATTTAGGCCTCAAATATTCAGCTAAACGAAACGATTTACAAGCTTTTTCAGATGCTAGTTTTGCCGATTGCAAAGGTTCTTTAACAATATGTGGATTCTGTATCAAATTGTATGGTGACACTATAGCATGGAAGACTCATAAACAATCTTATGTTGCCCTGTCTACTTGCCAGGCTGAGTACGTAGCAATGAGTGAAACATGTCAAGAAATGGTAGCAATAGATAGATCCCTCAAATTAATTCTAAATAAATCCTTCTGTCCTATGCAACTTTGGTGTGACAATAAAGCTGCAGAAGCTAGTGCAAAAACGAGCGGAGGAAACAAATTGAGGCATATGAAATATATAAACGATTAGTTGACAAACTTTTAAACGTTATATGAGCCTTTAACATTTGAATATTGTGTATGCAATAATGTTTCTCTTTGTTGCAAGAAATTAATCCATATGAAGAAACAGTGAATACTGCTTTTATATATTAATAAAAAAAAAAAAAGAAAAAAAAAGGAAAAAAAATTTGTTGAGCTATCAAGGTTGTTCATCTTATCTATCAGAATAATGTAACTCTTTAATGATAATACTTAAGAATACTACAATGTTTGTAAGGCCTTAATAAATATGAATGTTATTTATAACAAGCATATATTCGGGAGGGAGTGTTAGAATATTGAATGCGCCTATGTACTTGTATGTAAGTATGAGACTCTGGGTTCTCATATTTCTACTCCTACTCCGTGACTGGCCTCTGCTTTGTCGTTGCCGGCGCAACTGCGCTCGTTTTTTTGTTAATCAAAGGTCCTTTTTATTAAAAACACAGAACCAACTTCTGCTACAGCAGAATCGAGCGAACGAAGAAAGTGTGTCGTCTTAATTGAAATAAAAGGATACTATATTAAATAATAAGAAAGTGTTTTATTTAGTCACACTGCCCATACCTCCATCAGTAACACTTTTTAAAAGATTTTTTTTTAATACGTAATTGTAAAAAGGAGGTTTGATTATTGAAAAAATAAAGAACCATATTTAATTTCGTATTGAAAATGAGCTCTTTTCATTTTTCTTGAATAAAATAAAATTTATGAAAATTCCTTTGGAATAAAATACCTCAAAAAGAACTTTTATTATACTTCATATCTTTTACATGACAATTTCAAGAAATAAATGTAAATGAAATGTTTGATTATTTAAAAATGAAATAAATTATTAGGTGCGCAACTAAGTTTCCGCTGTTTCTTTTTTTAATGAAAATGTAACTTTATTGTGAGAAAATGGTTACAAATGAATCATTCAAAGTATTGCCCATCGTTAGCTACGAATGCCGTTATGGTAAAAATGTTCATTTTTTGAGGCTATCCACGAATCAAGCCATGTTTCGATGTCTTCATATGAGCGGAACTGCTGATTAGCCACACCATGTGCCATCGACTGGAACATGTAATAATCGGACGGCACAATAACTGGGGAATACGGCGGGTGAGGTAGGACTTCCCATTTGAGCGTTTCCAAGTAGGTTTTAATGGGTTTGGCAACGTGAGGCCAAGCCTTGTCATGCTGTAGAATCACTTTTTTGTGCTTCTGCTCGTATTGTGGGCGTTTTTCGCGCAGTACTCGGCTTAAATGCATCAATTGCGTTCAATACCGTTCCCCAGTAATGGTTGCGTTTCACGATGTGATGAAGAAAACCCTCCTTTTTTTGCCGATGAAGTAGTTGTTCACAGGCGAAAAAACGACGCTCAAAGCCCCTTGGCTTCAAATCATAAGGATCTCAAATTCCTTGTATTTTAATCATTCCCGACGTATGCAATCGCTTGAAAATGGCTTGACGGGTAACCCCTATTGCTGAAGCAAGCTCTTCTGTCGTTTGGCACGGATCCTTATCGAGCAATGACTCCAATTCAGCGTCTTCGAAGGTTTTTGACCTTCCTTCACGCGGAAGGTCGTCAACATCGAAATCACCGTCTTTGAAGCGACGGAACCAAGAGCGGCACGTTGTTTTAGTTAGAGCAGCATCTCCGTAAAATTTTTGGAGCTCTCGATGCGCTTCAGCCGCCGTTTTCTTCGAATGAAAGAAGAAAATCAACACTTCCCGCATATGACGATTATTTAGCACAAAATCAGACATTTTCATAGAACCAAAAGTATATGACGCCGAAACAAAATCACTTATGTGTCAAAACGGTTTGTTTACCATATGTGCAAACATTGCAACGAAGAAGCGTGGAGAATAGGGAGAAGTGGGATGATTCGTTCTCGCGTACGAGAGCGACAAGGAAGCAACAAGGGCAACGCGCGCCGCCGCCTCTCTCTACTCGCTTCACACGGACACAATGACACGAGGTGCTTCTTCTTCTTCTTCTTCGTCTCTCCGACTTTCCCACAGCCTCTGGATCCGGAGCAAATATCAAGTCCCCCAGATTGGCCTACTAGTGGGGCCTACCCGGGAAGCGCTCTGCCAAAAAGCGGAAGAACCTTGGTCTGCCCTCTAATAAAATCGGGCCCTCAATTATTAGGTGTGCCACAGCCGCAACACACATCCTAGTCCCAACCCATTATACTATAATGGAATCCAGTGCAAATATGCGCAGACCTCAGCCGAGTGACCAAGCTGACATAGCCCCTCGGAAACCTACAGCCCATGAACCATGATCTGGGGGTCTTGAAGGTAACCCTATAAAAGTACCTACTGTGATTGACTGCCGAACCCACATATGGCCAAAGAGAGCCGCACTCGAACCTGAAATCACGATCAAGAACAGAGGAAAGATCCACAATAGGGACTTCACAGTGCACAGCAAAAGGCAGCCGAGAAGCTGACTTAGCCACAGAGTCAGCCTGCTCATTCCCCACGATCCCAGAGTGTCTTGGAATCTATGCGAATCCCACAGATCAGTTTTGCTCATGTATAAGTGCTATGGGATGCAAGATTTTATACACATAAGGAGATGTCCGAGAAGAAAAGAGCCCATCTCGAAGATGATACATAGCATTCAGAGAGTCAGTAAACTCCACAGTGGAGCGAAAGCATATTCGGTAAACATATTTAAGAACGCAGAAGATGAAGCATAGCTCGACCGAGAGGACAGTGGCAAAGCCCGTAAGGCGATTGCCGAATCTGTAGCTCACCAGAGGGATATAGAAACCATATCTATCCCCTCCAAAGAATCGTTACGAGCTCCGTTAGTGTAAATATGAACAGAGTCCAGATACCTAACGTATAATCAAAATGCAAAGGTCGAAACGTGTGGAAACACATACTAGAGACACCCCGAACTCTCTCATAAGCCGTCAAGAGGCCGCATCTCGCGGGTTTAATGCTGAAGTGCCTAGAGTTAGACCTCTCAGATAGTAAACATAATCTAGGGATCAGTAGACTACCTCGCCAGGACGCATTCCTAAGGATGATCCGATTCCTCAGCAGAGAGCGACGCAACGAAAGCGCGGCTCGTTCGATTCAGAAAGCAGAACAGCAATGGGGGTCTACCGTATTGCATCCCAGGACCGCACGCAAAGACTCATATTGGGCTCTATCCAGAATACCCAAGGCCGTTCTATTGGCATCAGAAAAAAGCGGAGAACTCCACTCCAAGTAAACCCTAACCAGCCCCCTTTAGACAAAAAGAAGTAAGGAGGGGGAGACACCACAAGGAACTCTAGATATAGCCCTGAGCACGCCAACCGCACGCAGAGCCCTGCCAGCAATATACTTGATGTGTGGCGTCTAAGAGAGGCGTGAATCCAGAACAACCCTCAAGTATTTAAGGGAGTCTCCTGGCAGCGAATCTCGATGCCATCGACGTCCATCACAATGTCAAGCAAACCAGAACGGGCTCTGGTGAATAGGCAGAACTGGCCTTTAGGGATCGAAATAGATAAGAAATAGACCAAGCTCCCGAAGCCATGGGGTCAATAAGACCACAGCCACCTCAAGACGCACAAGTGCCCAACGAGGGTTCCTGTGTCTCGAGTACAGCAAAAAATCGTCAGCATACATAACCGCCCTAATGTTTGCGGGTAGAATGTCTTTAAGCCTCCTAAGATGAAGTTTAAATGAAACAGGGGACACACATTGAATGCTCCTTTAAGGTCCAAAGCCAGGGCCAAAGTGCCCTTTTCCCGACTAATGCCCTGGAGAATATCCGAGACCACACAGGTAACACCGTCCATAGAAGAGCGACCTCTTCTAAAACCAGAGTATCACCCTAAGTAAGGGAGAACCTGGAAACAGAAAACATCCAATTAAAAAGAGATAGAAGGAATATCTTGGCCCGATTAGACAGACCCAGAAGGGCCCCATAGCCAACACAGTCTAAACCAGGAGCAGTACGAGCATTGCAAAAACTCAAAGCCGCAAAACAAAAAACTCGCGCTTGGATCCGTCATCATAGAAAGCGCGGCTGGAGCAATCCTCGGACAAAACAGTTCCTCCTGTTGGTGAGTCTGGATCCGTTCCACAGCTCATGCGAGAACAATCGCATTCGGAGTTCCCTGGGACCTCCTCTTACCAGGCAGAAAAGAAGGGCATCTAATTTTGTTACATCAGTAATTATGTTAACCGAAAAGTCACCCCCAACTTAACCATGGTAAACATTGACATTTGTTTACGCGGCAATCTCTAACCAAAATTTTAAAGTCTAGTTCATTCTAAAGTCTCTATTGAGAGTTTAAATTTTACTATAGATATGTATAGCCTATTTCAAATATCATATTTTAATTTTCACGCAAAACTTTCAAGTTGCTGAAAATTTTTAACCACACTGTTAACAAATTTTCCAAGTCACTGGATACTTAGTCAGTGTAAATCCATTAAAAATTTTTATTGAAGGTACTAAATTAACCTCTCACCATCATGGCTTACCAACGTATGAAATTTAACTTCAAAATTACTTTATGATCATTGTAATTTTTTATCTTTGTCATCACGACCATTCTATTTGACATTTCTTAATGTTTTCTATACATTTTTTTGTACAAACTCTACGCGTCGTACCTACACTACCGTCGGAAATTGTGCGCACGGTGCTCGTGATCGCTAATGAAAATCACTGCTGACTTTGAACCACGATATCTCGGTGAAAAAAAGAGATAGGGCATTTTTAAAAATACAGTTGAAAAGCTCATGAAATTCCACGTCTAGTGATGCTCAATAAATATTTTTTGACTTTCTGAAAATAATACAGCACCTGAGGAGTTGAAAAAAAATTCAAGATTTTCTCAAATTCTCTACTTCATCTTCAACTTTTTGCATGACCTAGGAAATTTTTTTAAAATCTGAAAATTATACGACATAAATTCTAAAATCTTATCTTTAATTCAAGCCAAGAACACTTGAAAAATATTCATGGGTACCCGAGATACGATTAAAAATGTTCAATCGTATCTGAGTTGAATTTTAATCGACGATCACGTTTCTCGGCCGGTTTGTTGCTCGCCTCTTTCGTTGAGGCAGAACCGAATAGGCCACGCACAAAGGTGGCGCTTAAGTGGAGCTCTCTTATATGCTCTTTGACCCAAAAACGTGTTTCCTTAATTTCCTTTCCTTTCATTCTTAGTTGATATTTACAATGACTATTAAAATTTTTATTAATGTTCTAGTTTATAAAAATTTGAAGAAATAAAAAATGTTTACATATCATTGTTCTATTCGTTAATATGAGGATAATATTGGATTTAAATAATTTTTAATAATCACAAATAACAATAAATATTTTTTTAAATTTAGAATAATTAGAAATAAAAATTACTAATGAACAGTATCAAAAATACATATAAGGCGGCTTCACTTAAGCGCTACCTTTGTGCGTGGCCTTTTCGGTCTTGCCTCAACGAAGGAGGCGAGCAACAAACCGACCGAGATCGTCGATTAAAATTCAACTCAGATACGATTGAAAATTTTTAATCGTATCTCGGGTACCCATGAATATTTTTGAAGTTTTCTTGGCTTGAACTAAAGATAAGATTTTAGACTTTATGTCGTATAATTTTCAGATTTTGAAAAAAAATTTCCTAGGTCATGCAAAAAGTTGAAGTTGAAGTAGAGAATTTGAGAAAATCTTGAATTTTTTTTAAACTTCTCACGTGCTGTATTATTTTTGGAAAGTCAAAAAAATATTTGTTGAGGATCACTAGACGTGGAGTTTCATAAGCTTTCGAACTGTATTTTTAAAAATGCCCTATCTCTTTTTTTCACCGAGATATCGTGGTTCAAAGTCAGCAGTGATTTTTGATAGCGATGACAAGCACCGTGCGCACAATTTCCGACGATAGTGTATACTTACAAATTTTACGTCCAGAATATATTTAACGAAGGCTGTTCACAAAGTCCGTGACTTCTCGAAAGATGGTACTGTTATGGTGATTAGAAATTTTTTACAGCCAGTTGAATTTAGTTTTTCATTGTTAAAACAAAATCATGGAAAACAGCGAGTTTCGCCAAGCCCAGTTAATATTTTCGACTGATTTTTTGTTTCTGGCGTATAATAATGAATCCACGTTTCATCAACAGTTACTTAACGTCGCAATAATTCCTTTGAATTACGTTGAAACATGCCCAAACATTGCTCAGGCGCAACCACACGAGCCCGCTTTTGTGATCGGCTGTGAGCAAACGCTGCACCCATCTTGCAGACAGCTTCCTCATGGCCAACCATTCATGAAAAATTTGCCATACGCGTCCCACTGAAATGTTTACAGTCTCACTAACCTTACGCACTTTCAATGAGTAGGATGTCGTGGATTTTATCGATAATTTCTTGATAAGTCACCTTTTTTGGACGGCCAGGGCGCTCAGCATCACTTGTGCTAATACCGCCGCAACGAAATTCAGTAAACTACTTATGAACCATGCCATGCGATGGAGCAGACTCCTTATAGTATTTTGCGAGCTTTTCTTTAGTTTCTTTGATTGATTTTCCTCGTAGAAAATAATGTTTAGTAAGCACGCGAAACTCGCTTTTTTCCATGCTTTTGTTTTAACAATGAAAAACTAAATTCAACTGGCTGTTGAAAATTTTCTAACCAACGTACTGACTTAAAACTTTGTATACGCACTGATGTTAAATGGTATTCTCTTAGAGTAGTAACATATTTACGATAACAGCACCATCTTTCTAGATGCCCTCGTATATGTACATATTTAGACATTGTCGATGCATTTGAAGTTCCCTGGCAAATTGTATTTGATCTTTCATGTATATAAAATTGATACCGACCTTGATCGCGTTTACAGAGCTAACCAAATCAGGATTTTATCAATCTATCTAGTCATTGTAATGTGTACATTATTCAGATATTAATTAACCTTGTTCATATCAAACGCTGATTTGTAAATTGAAACGTTATCATATTAACGTTAGCATATTAATTACTCATTATTCAATCTTATTAAATTCTGATTTTTCCATCTGTATATGTTGTACGGAGAGAAATAACTAATGCCGCGAACGTAAAAGGTACCGAGCTTTGAGAACAAGTGAAATGACGAGTGTGAAATAGATGAATTTCAGTGTTTCACACTAGCCAATTTCACGTGTGACGCACGTGAAACTCAAGCTTTTGGTTCACTGGCCCTATAATGTTAAAAACGAGTCATCTTGTGGCTAATGCTTGAAGCTAACATAATTCGCATGTGAGCGCAGTGAATCTAGTGCACGGACAATACCGTATACGTCAAGTATGAATATCAAGCTTCTTTTATTTGAACCTCATGGCTTCACTAATTGAATGGCTCGAACTTTTGAACACCTATTTGACTGAAGTGCGCGGCATTGGTTATTTCTCTGCGTGTGGCTTGTTTATATTCAATTTATACTTTGACATTGTCACCTCGTGACAACATATTGTTGTTATATCAAAGTGTTTAAAACATATTTGAACATTTTTTTCTTCGGATAAAATATATTTGGTCTTCGGTGTGGCTGTAGTCATTTTGATATTTTGCGCATTTTCTTATGTATTTTAATTTAGCCTAGTACCTTCTTGAGATATCGGGCGGCGAGTAGTCTCCGTGGCGGATCGATCGCTCCACGATAGGAGGAAGCCTAGCTCAACTAGAGGCTCAACAGGCTGATGCCTATCGTGCACGCAAGCTGACTCGATTTTTTCGCGATGATCCGGCTTGATTTTCTGTTGTAGCTGAAGCATCATTTAGGCGAGCATATATTTGTACCAAGTCGGTTAAAGCTAATTACCCAATCGCTAACCTAGACCATGATCTTATTGCGCACATTAGGTACCTTATCGAACTAGAGCCTAAGCCAGGCAAAATTTATATCCAAATTAAAGCTAGACTGATTTCGTGTTTTACAATTCCTGCCCCAACCCGCCTCTGCCATTTATTTGGGGAGGTTTTTTTATGAGGGCAAACCTTATTTGCTTTTAACTACACTCTGGGTCTTAAATGATGGCAGTTATACTGATACAATTTCAAAAAGCGTCTTTCTCGAACAGATGCCTCCGCACGTTCGTGCGATTCCAGCGATGTCTAATATTCAAGACTTACAAGAATCGGCATGAAAGATGGTCAAAGGTAGTATAAAGTGATGAGCAATACTTTGAATAACATATATTGTACCAATTTCTCTGAGTAAAGCTTCAAAATTACCAAAAAAAACCTCAAAACTTATTTGTACACATAATAACTTACCAGAGTCATACGAGGTGTGTCCGAAAAGTATCCAACCTGCGCTTATATCTCTGCGTTGGTGATATAATTCGTCATCCGGACCGTGGATTGGCGCGTCGCATTACTTTGAATCATCTCGATGTCGTCGAACCGCTTTCCTTTGAGCGCCATTTTCAATTTTGGGAACATCCAAAAGTCGCAGGGAGCTATGTCAGGACTGTAAGGAGGCTGGCGAAGCTGTATAATCTTGTATTTCGCCAAAAAATGCTGCACAAGGTTCGATGAATGCGCTGGCGCGTTATCGTAGTAAAGAAGCCGTCACCGCATGACCAGAAACGCAGTGGTTTTCTTCTCACGGCATCACACAATCTTTTCAGAACTTCAACGTAATATTCTTTGTTGATCGTCTGACCTCTTGGAGCAAATTCGTAGTGCACAACACCCTCACAATCGAAAAAGATAATCATCATTGACTTGACATGGCTCCGACTTTGACGTGCTTATTTCGGACGCTGCCACTGTGAAGACTGTTGTTAAGTTTCAGGATCGTAACCATAAACCCATGATTTATCACCAGTAATAACCTTCTCAAGGACATTTTCATCATCACTGACACACGCGAGTCATTCCTAAAATCTTGTTCACAATTTCCCAAACAGTAATTTTCGGTATCCCAAGATCATTTTCTAGTTCACGAAGAGTCAATCGACGTTCATCTTCAATCGCAAGTCGCACACGCTCGATGTTTTCCGGTGTTGTCAGCGAAGGTCGGACAGAACGAGGGTCACTGTCAACAGATGTGCGGCCATTTTTAAACCGCCTGTACCACTCCTCTATCTGTGTTGTGCCCATACTTTCATCCACAAAGGCCTTCTGTATCATTTGAATCGTCTCCGTACAACTCTTGTCGAGATTGAAGCAGAACTTGATGCAAATTTGTTGAACTGTTCTTTCTGTCATTTTCAACTGTAAACAAATGCGACGAACAGAAGAAGCACGTTGGACATAAACACACGCTGCGCGCGACCCAAGGCGTTCAGCCGGTAACTACGGCATTCAGGGAGTTAGTGAGGGACCTCGGGAAAAGTTGCTCAGTTGTTCGAAAAAGCGTAGTTGTGATTCACAAGACTTAAGCCGCAGATTAATGCGGACTCAAGAAAACCACGAGACCTTAACCCAGTAGTGGTATCGACCAACAGCGATTCATGATGAAATGGAACGAGGTGAAATTGCGCGACCATATCTGCTCTTTCCGCAAATGTTGTTTTGTTGGCACAAAAGTTAGAGCACAAAGAAGGCGTGTTGTTTACACTCCAGCGAAATGACACATACTGATTATTAGAGAAAAATGGTGACACTTTAACATGAATATAGTTACAAGATGGACCGATGCGATTTAATACTAGTTACACCATCTTTTGTCAATCCCTCAAAACTTATTTGTACACCTAATATGAATCCAATCATTGTTACGTACGGGTGGTAGGTGTGGAAAATAAATAAATAGATATTGCGAACAAATAATTATTATTTATTTAACAAGAAGAAGAAGTGTACGGGGAGGTCGTCCAAACTGTCGAAATTAGGCAATACAAATATTGTCTAATTCAATTTATTATTATGTGGGATCGCTTTCCGGTGTTTTCCCTAGTTTTAACTCGTTACCGGAAAAATTTTCTAAAATGACAGAATTTATTTCGGTGAAAAATATTTCAACTTGATAAATTTCGACTGGAAGGTTTCACTTTATATTTATCACAAAGTATTTTCTTAAAAATTCTGCTGATACAGCTTACCAATCGTTGTAATTAATTTTACCAGTTGGTAGGATAAGGGCTGGAGAAGAAGGCTGTCTTCGAGGTCACCTTTAATTTTCTAACTCAACTGGGCTTCGAAAACTTTGTGAGGCGTGACCAAAACTACTCACTCTTGTTGTGGTTATGAACTTCCACACACGCACACGAATTTTCGGCACTTTTGCCTTGTTAATTTTATAAAGATTAAAAATGGATGGCTTCGAACCAGAAGGAAAACAGTACTTTTAAATTGTTTTACTCCCCCACCTTTAATCTTCTATAACCTTAACGTAGCTCCTTGGAAAATATCCTTTTGTCATTTTGAAGGGTGGTTTTTCGTTATTTTGGTTTCTAATGCCAGGCTGCGAACGCACAGTCGAGATTGCAAAATAGGGTTTTTATTATACATATAATTGACTGCATAAAATAATTATGATAATCATGATTTTCAATTACTTAAAACTTTAAACGCGTTTATCTCAAAACTGCAATTTTTAAGTCGGCCGGACTTGTTACTCAAGAAAATTTCAACCGATTCACTTGAAATTCTAACTGTATACTTATAATTACATTTCCCAAAGAAGTAAGTAGGATTTTTTATTATACTAATTAGTTTCTTTTTTATTAATAATTTGCTGACGATTTTTTATGAAATCTTATACTTTTTCACTTTAGAAGTGCACCATTTGGGCAAAAATCAATATATTAAAAAAAAGCTTCAGTGACTCATCATAAATCAAAAATTAAAATTTATAAAAAAAATATCTATCTCTTTAAAAAAATTATTTTGTACAGTCAATTACATGTATAATAAAAAACATTTTTTTGTAATCTCGATTTTTTTCATGGTTGCACTAAAAAAAAATCACAAAATATGTCTATTTTTGTTTGTTTGTATCGACGCGACGCCCCACTTAAGCAAACAGATTGTGTATTGATATCCATAAATATTGAAGCGTATAATACCGATTTACAAAATATCGATATTTGATGGAAAAAAGTGATGTTACTTTTGAATTTTAGTATTTAATCAGTTTTTTTATCTCTGGTGAATTTTTTCGAAATTCTGTTTCAGTTTATGTTGAGCTTCGTCGATGCCTGTGATAAGATTAAAATTAACATGCACCTGCATTCATTCACGTATGATTTTCATCTTCGATCTATTCATTCATACATTGCTGGAACCGGTCACTGGTCTCTTCGACATGGATATCATCTTACTCATTTTCTAGATGATTTCAACAAGTACTATAGCAAAGCACCTAACTATGCTAGAAATTTGGTCTACAGTGGTATGTTGCCATAGTTTTAATTTTAACCAAATGAATTTTATGACCCGAGACCTTATAAATAATATTTACTATTTTTCAGGAGTAATGACGTTGAGCAATTTAGTAACAACAGCTGGAACTCTATACTCTTACCTCCTTTCCCATGAGAAGACCTACGGAATGCAAGTGTTCAGCATGGCAGATGACTCAGAAGAATCTCAGGAAAGTGAATATGTTCTAGTAAAGTTACAAAGTACATATTTACTCAGTTACTGTGACGCGCAAGACACAAAGTACACTGACGATTTTGACGTAACCCTAATTGTCTCTCGTCTCAAAGAATTCCCCCATTCCGAAAGCAACGAGATTACCTTGAAGTACTATCTCATGTTAACCAGCAAACGTGAGTTGTACCCCAAACGGGATTTAGAAAACAACAAACTTGGCAAGTTCCGCACCGTCTACAGCGTCGGGAAATCAGACACGAATTCTCAGGTTGAAAACTCTTGTGAATCCAGTCCAGCTTCAACTACATTGCCTTCTTCAAGAAAAAATTCTAAGTGTGATTTTACCTTCAGCTCCAATGAGCTCCGAAAAAAGAGCGTGGGAATTTCGGATGGTTATTCCAAAGATGAAAAAAAATTAGGAGCTGAAAGTGAAGGCGGACATCTAGATAATACTTTGGCGCCAACTCCACCTCCAGTACCTGATTCTCCATTTACACAAAATATTCTTGATACTTCTTCTTCAAATATGGTTCAGATTCGACAAGAGTCTGTAAATTACCTAGGTTATTATTCATCTCACGAACAACTTATGCAACAGATGATAATGTCTCAAGCTCAGGCTGCTAGAGAACATATCACGAGCATGGTTGAGCAAGGAGCGTTACATTGTAGAACTCATTTATTATGGAATAAATTACTTGACAACAGATCTACCATGTCCTATGCAGAATTTACAGAACTTCGATCCCTCGCTTGTGTGGAGCCTCTTTCGACCTTGGATTCTACATTAAGTCCGCTTGTTAGTCAATCTGTAACCTGGTATCAAGTCTTGTCGAAGGTTCTACAGAATAAATATCAGGAGTATCATAAGCAATTCAATACTCTGGATGGAAATGTTACACATCATCTCATACTTCATCCGAGTTATGTCCAGGCCTTTATGATGCTGACAATCGACCTTCACACAGCTCGAGGAGTGAGTATTTTTTTCCACAGTTGCAGTGAGTTCTATTCGTAGAAAACCTGACAATCAAATGATTTTGAAAAATTTCTGGAATATTTTTAGTTTTTTTAGGCTTTCAAATGTTAATATCTACTGATTCAGATTGCTTCGGGATTTTCGAAATTTATGATTCAACTTTAAAGTTTTTATTTCTTTTTTATTATTGAAATAATTCATATAATGATTTGTATTTTTCTGAAATTATAAAAGACATAAATGAGTATTGATGCTAATAAGGATTGAAAAAACAGTGACAATTAATTATGGGGTGAAGATATTAATGTTCTAAAAGATTGAAAAATAGTTCTCATCATTATTGTTATTTTCTTGTAGTATGAGTGTCCGCTAGCTTAACACGATCATACATAGTTAACAAATTTATTGTAAATATTATTTCGCCAGTTGATTGATTAATTAACTGCATGCGTTCATAAAATTAAGAACATGGAAATAATGACTAGATAAAAAATTAAAATTAGGCTCACAAATCCTTTTTTAATTCATATGTGCTACCAACTTCAGACTTTTGATGACATTTTTAAAATAGGACTTGTGCTTATATCTGTTGGGTATCAATTGCAGACATTTAATGGATCGACAATATTTTTAGATGGTAAATCAACCTAGTTTATTATGATTGTATTACATCCTAATTGAGGTGATGGATGCAATAATTCACGTAGTGTTCGAAAACGTGTAAAAGTATTGTCCACTCAGGAAAATCGATCGATGAAAAAAAGTGGCTCAAATGTAAAATAAAAACTATCTTCATGTACTGCAAAACCGAAAATCTCGTGTATGTTTCTTCTGTGACTTCCAGGGATCGGTGAATTTCATACAATAAACTCAAATACCCATCAACCTATTACCCTTTAACCCCATAACCCTGTATAATCTCAGCGTTATCTGGCGCTAAATTAAAAGAATGTATCTTTGATGCTCCTCAAATTCGTAAGATGTTGAGGGATAAATCATACATTGCCACAATGAATGAAAAGGAACGGGATGCATGGCTACGCTTCAAGGATGTGTTTAAAAACTTCTTAGGTAATCACAAGAGTGACAACTTTCGGGAATTGGTTGCCGATATACTTAAAAATTACAAGCGACTAGGTGCTTGATGAGTTATAAGGTACGTTTTCTCCAATCACATCTTGACTACTCCCCAGATAATCTTGGGGATTACAGTGAGGAACAAGGAGAACGCTTTCATCAAGGTATCAAGAAGATGGACAAAAGGGTTAGAAAAGCAAACGATCGTGAAGTATTTCTTAGTCATGGGGGTATGGATATATAAGCTTATGAGATTAAGGGGTTACAAGCTGATGGGTGTTCGAGCTTGTTATATGAAATTCACTTATCACTGTAAGTCAGAAAAGAAGCATACACGAGATTTCTCGATTTTGCAGTACATGACCTTTTCGATGTACAAGCTTATGGGGTTATGAGATTTAGAGATCTTGGGGTCATAGTGTTGAGGAGTTATAGGGTTAAGGCATTATATGTGTAAGGGCTTATTTGGTTATAGGTATATTGAATTTAGTGATTTTTTGAAGTGTTTTTTGAGGTTAGGACGAAATTCTGACGTGCTTGAGTCAAACGGGTTGCGGATTCGGTTTCAGCGGGAAAAAATACAATTTTTATTTTTACAAAAAGATGGTGTTTCGAGTCCTTTAACGTCTGGGAAACGGATAAATGCTTCAAAATTGACGAAATAAATTTCTTAATACGACTTCTTCAAGACAAAATTATGTTTATTCAAAGAGAATGATGATTAATACGACGTTTCGGTAAAAAACTATTGCCCTCGTCAGGTTACGTTATTCTACCAAACAATATATGACACACTTGAAGATATGTTTTAAAATTAGTCGGAAATGAAGTCGATTCGTTGAATTTTGAAGAAATTATTGCAAAAAAAGTCCAAATTACAGATTTTTCTTAAAATTTTAAATAACTTTCGAAATAATCAACATTTTTTAATGTTCTTAGGCTCATTTTAAAGCTAAGATTCTACAAAATCGCAGTAAATTGTCATTATAAATCTATAATGTTTTTCTTGCATAACGCAAAGAGTTGAAATTGTATCAAAAAAGTAGGGAAATTTCGAAAACATTTCATCTGTAGGTAAATCATAATAAAGATCATATGAATATATATTTCAAGGGTATTCGATAAAAAATTCATGATTATATTGTATATTTTATATATCTTATAAAATTTTTTTTCTCAGCAAAAGCAATATTGGAATTTTTCAAACATTTTTATTTGAACTTTAACCTAGAGCAGTATGTAAAAAAAAATTACACATCAATTCCAAGAATTTTTTTCGATTTTGTAAAAATTTATCTTTAAAATTAGTCCATGAACATTAAAAAATGTTGATTATTTCGATAGTTATTGAAAATTTTAGAAAGCATTGAAATTTTGACTTTTTTTTACAATAACTTCTGCACAAATTAACAAAACGAATTCATGCTCGGCTGATTTTATGAAGAATTTGGTAGCTTTAAATTTAATTAAGAGAACAAATTTTTTCACTCACATAATTCAAATTAGGATAATTTAAGCAATTATCGAAAAACAGGTGGTCCCACAATTCTGACCGGTACTGTGTATGTTTGTCCTTTCTTGTTGGACGTTTTAGTGCGTTTTAAATGATTGAAAACTTTTGTGAGTTTGTTATGTAAATTTTTTTTGTTTAAATTTTCTTTCTTCTAATTTACACTTGCTCTGTTTTGTTGAACATAACTTTTATAGTCGTGTCTTATCTTCAAGTGTGCCATATATTTTTTTTATAGAATAACGTAACCTAACGAGAGCAATAGTTTTTGGCGATACGTCGTATCCTCATTCTGTTTGAATAAACATAATTTTGTCTGGAAGAAGTTGCAATACGAAATTCATTTCGTCAATTTTGAAACCTTTGAACGTTTTTATTCTTTATTTCGAATAATAATCGTTACATAAAAAAGTTTAACCAGAATAAAATGTCAGCTGCAACAAGACGATAGTTGATGTCAAGCATTTCTACCAACAAACAGCCAAGTAATCGTGAGTTACGTTTTAGAAAACATCAATTTTCGATCGAGAAATTTTGTACGTTTTCATTCTTTATCTTGAATAATAATTGTCACATGAAAAAGTTTAATCAGAATAAAATGCCAGCTGTAACAAGACGAAAACGATACGAGGTTAGTTTTTATTTTACATTTCTGCCACTTTTTTTCATCGATCGATTTTTCTGAGTGGACAATACTTTTACGTGTATTCCAACGCTAAGTGAGTTATTGTATCCATCACCTCAATTACGATGTAATACAATCATAATAAACTAGGTTGGTTTACCATCTAAAAATATTGTCGATCCATTAAGTGTGTGCAATTGATACCCAACAGATATAACCACAAGTCCTATTTTAAAAATTTCATCAAAAGTCTGAAGTTGGTAGCACATATGAATTGAAGAAAGTTTTGCGAGCCTAATTTTAATTTTCTTTATCTAGTCGAGAAGCGAATTGAAAGACATTTTAATTTCATCAGTAGAAATTATGTTTAGAATGGCGGTTGTCGACCTTTGAATGTCTTCAAATGTTTTAAATGTCTTTTGAATGAATCTGAACGCTTTTCTTTCATGGCCAAATGTAATTTTCCGAGTAAATAGAAATCGCGCGTAGTCAAATCAAGTACCAACTTCCTTTTCACGATATCTGTCCGCACATGATGAATACGTGCCGCATTAACAGTTAGGCCCTTTGAAACGAAGAACCGCGTTTAGAAAATATTGGCGCTTTGTTCGAAATCCATTTATCTAACTATGGTTCAAAGTAGTGTCACATTCGGTGCAATAACCCAGCTTGTATATGTCCGAATGTCATAAAATTTGGACACAACATCAATAATGGGTGTAGAATTAAATATCCAAAAGATCTAAAAGACGTCATCACTATTATTGGCTCTTTTTGTCTTGTCCAGGAACTTTTGCGGTAGACCTTGTATAAAGGGTGATCATTTTAGAGGTATAGGATTTTAAATTGAAATAAAACAACGAAAATTCAAATTGATAGGGCAATCTTTTTTATTTTTGTGTAGAACCATTCACGACATTTATTTTTTAAAGATAACCCCTTTCAAATGTTGGCCGCAACTGCGCTTTAATTCGTCCATACGTAAACACCAATTTTGAATGACTCGCTCGAGGACTTCGGTCGGTATCTCGCTAATAACTTCATCAATGTTGACTTCCAATGCCTCAATAGTAGCTGGTTTATCCACATAACATTTCGACTTTACATACCCCCACAAATAAAAGTCCAAAGGTGTGATATCACACGATCTTGGAGGCCAATCCACCGGTCCGAGACGACAGATAAATTGCTCACCGAAACGACTACGCAGTAAATCCACTGTTTCACGGGCTGTTCTGCGAGCATTATCGCTCGTCGCGTAATAACCCTCATTATGCGCCTAGTTGCATAATATACTATTATCTGAAGATGCCTTTGAGGAGAAAGAGGAATGTGGACTTCTAATATATACAAAAAATTATCAGATATAAGATGTTTAGACGTTTAAAAATATTTTTGATATTCAAAAATATTATCGTTTTGAATTTTGTAAAATTTTTCATTAGACCTTTTACTTTGAGTCCTTGTTTTGTAATGCACAAACATGTGAGTGATATATCCTGGTCTGATGCATATTTCTTATAACTTTAACCCTGTCGAAAAGAGTTATTCGTGAGTATCCCCTTTAGGCCAGTTTGTAGGAGGGGCTTGTCAAAGTAGGGGAAAGCAGACCTATATTTCTTCTAAAAGCACTAATGGACTCCTACAACATTACATACTTTTTATTCGCTGACAACAATCAGATTAATAATATATTGGATCTATAACTTAATTCGTGCGGTTTTTTTCAAAATTTGAACGTTTATTCAAGAAAAACATGTACAATAGTATTATTTAAAGTATTGCCCATCTGAAGCTATGACTTTTTCCCATCTTTCTGGCAATTTGTGGATTCCATGCCAAAAGAACTGCGCCGGCTTGGCGGCCAAGAATGAATCAAGCCAATTTGTGATACCCTGTTCTGATGTGAACCGTATTCCAGTGAGGGCTTTCTGCATCGACCGGAACAAATGATATTCAGAAGGGGCAAGGTCTGGGCTATAAGGCGGCTGGGGTAGAACTTCCCATCCACTGTTTTCCAAATAGTCCTTAACCGGAATAGAAACATGTGGCCGAGCGTTGTCATGATGGAAAATTATTGCCTCGTATCTGGTCACATATTCCGGGCGTTCATTAATGGTTTCACCCGGTTTTAGCAGCTCATAATACAGCACACCCTTCTGATCCCACCAAATACATATGATTTTTTGCGCTTGGAGTTGTCTTAATCGATCCATTTTTCATCACCAGTAACAAACTGATGCAAAAATGACTTCTTTTTGTGGCGTTCCAGCAGCATTTCGGACATGCAAAACCGCCTTTCAACGTATCTCGGCTTGAGTTCATGTGGAATCCTATTTCCTTGCTTTTGAATATATCCGGCTGCTTTTAAACGTTTTGAAATGGCTGCTTGAGTGACTCCCAAAGATTCTGCAAGCTCTTCTTGTGTTTGGCAATAATCTTCATCAAGTAATGCTTCCAGTTCTTCATCTTCAAACTTTTTTGGCTGCTCAGGACGTTCTTCGTCTTCCAAGCCAAAATTACCACTTTTAAATCGTGCAAACCACTTTTGGCACGTTCGCTCAGCTAGAGCATGTTCACCATAAACTTCCACAAAAATACGATGACTTTCGGCAGCAGTTTTCTTCATATTAAAGTAATGAAGAAGAACTCCCCACAAAAACACTTTTTCAGGCACAAAGTTCGACGTATTTGAGTGAAAAAAAATTATTGTTGTTTACGCTTTAAATGAATGACATATACTGAAAAAGACGCACAATAACAGTAGCTTTCCAACGCATATTCGGAATATTGGAACGATGGAATAATAATCAAGTTATGCCATCTCTTAGCAAACCGCACGAATTAAGTTATAGATCCAATATATATTTTTTTTTTTGCATTATGAATTTCACATGAAAAAACTGTGCGCACAATGTGTGCCGCATTTGCTCACTTTAAAGATTAGAGAGATCGAGTCTTATTTGCCTACATAAAAAATAAAAATGGGTCTCATTTCAACTTTAAAAGATGTAAATATTTTAAATAGACAAATCTTTTTAATATTATTTTATAATAATGATTCTATTGTATAATATTCATTATGATATCAGAAATTTTATCTCTGCTCTTAATGTAATTTTTTCCATAGATTCGATTGACGCTATTAGTTTTTCGATCTTATCGATCTTATTTGGCTGATTTCTCTCATTCCAATATTAACAATTTGTCTATTTCTAATAGTTCAGTCATAAATTTGAATGTGTTAAACTGCCGTGTCCTTGTTTCAGGAACTTTATGCTGTTTATCGCAACTCAATAAAAAATGCTAGTTCCCATTTTGATGCAAGAGATGTCTACAATCTCTTTGAAGGTTTTGTCAACGCTTGCTGTTTCCATTTGTGGATGGGGCTGTACAATTAATTCTAGAAATATGCAGTAGGATATCTTTCAAAGGAGTGATCGAGAAACATTACTTGTAGGTGAGCGAAACACGGAATGGCATACGAGTGTTTCTGTCAAGCGATCGTCTGCTGTTTGTTCGCATAGACCCTTCTGTATATCGCAATGGTACCTGAAGAGTAAAATGCAGCCCTACATTTTTCTCTACACATTTTTTCTAACAAGTGATTCACACGTTCGTTACCATAAAATAACATGTGTATTTTTTGTGAATAAAATGAGTATATTTTCTTGGTAAATTCCTTTCATACTCCATTCTATATACTCTTATAAAATATGAATACTTGAAAATCATGATGGAAAAAATTGTTGGTTTCAAGGCTGTTTAATACTTATAACATTAGATAATTTGATTCATTTTAATTTTCTATATGTGTATATCCAAAATAAAAGTAAAATTATCTTTGAAATTCAGAAAATTTCTTAACAAATAACACGAGACAAGAATAAAGGCAGGCGATTGAAATCCCCCCCCCCCCTCCCCCCAAGAATTATACACAAATTACACAATCCGAAAAAAATTGATGGAACTCCAGACCCTGGGATCAGACCATACTTTTCCGAAAGCGTTTGGTGTGCTGAGTCCGAGTTCGACCTCAGAATTGCTTTATCACCTCTGGTTATTGCGATATCCTAACCTAAAAGTGCAAAAAACACAGTTTTTTGCTATATGCGAGGTTAAATTACATCGCATATTAATTTTTTTTCTACAAGTTCATTACGGCATCTGAAAGTACCACTTTTACCCTTCAAAACCTTTTCTGAATTTTTCAGATATCTTTTTTTTCTTGGAGATATGGTTCAATTATATTCAATACATTGCTGTTTTCGTGAATACAACCTTACCGAAAAAAAGTTCGTCCGGAAAGCAAAAGAAATAATGTGCTTCTATGTTTCTTGGGTTGCTTAATCTAGATCCAACCTCAGACTTGCTCCTTCCCCTCAGGTTTTTTAAATTTCCTAACCTAAAAGTGCAAAATACGCCATTTTCCGCTATATTAGGGGTTATTCTTTACACAGTGTTATATTCTTTTTTTTCTCTTTACATGCGTCCCCCAGTACTGAAGATAGTCGCGCTACCCCTCTCAACCAACTGCACTCATTCACCTCGCGTCATAACGCTCTCAGACCGTCTTCCTACGTTCCTTTTTTCTTTTTTCTCTCCTTCTAGCGCTAACTCCTATTCCGTAGTTCCGCTTCTTTCTGCCTTCTTGCTGCTACGCGACTTACGTTTGTTTACGACCTGCCGGTACATACATGCGTTTTTCTAACAACAGTTAGGAAATTTAAAAAACATGAGGTGATAGAGCAATTCCGAGGTTGGATCTGGATTTAGCAACCCAAGAAATATAGAAGCACATTATTTCTTCTGCTTTTCGTACGAACTTTTTTTCGGTAAGGTTGTATTCACGAAAAAGGGCAAAGTACGAAATCTCCTAGAAAAAAAAGATATCTGAAAAATTCAAAAAGGGTTTTGAAGGGTAAAAGTTGTACTATCAGATGGCGTAACGAGTTCTTAGGAAACAAATTAATTCGCGATATAATTTAATCCCGAATATAGCAAAAAACAGTGTTTTTGCACTTTTAGGTTAGGATCTCTCTAAAACCTGACGTGATGGAGCAATTCTGAGGTTGGATTCGGATTCAGCGCACCAAAAACCTTCGGAAAAGTATAGTTTGCTCCAGGGTCTAAAAAATGTCGACTTGTGTTATCCTTAGGTACTTTTTTCTATTACTTGTCGTTTACGAATAAAATGTACGAAACATAACTCACCTTTAGACATTTTTTTTCAAACTGAACATATTTACCAAATAATAGAAAGAATGAATGAATAAATATTTCGTATCCTTCTCCTGGCGGTGGTAGAAAAACTGCACAAGCTACATATGTTTCCGTTTTTTTAGCATACAACTAAAAATCAAAACTTATGGTTTTTCGCAGTTTTTCAACCACCACCAAGTTCGCTGTACCGTAAAGCTATCGTAAAGCTATCGTAAAGTAGCATTGTAACTCATGAATGAAGCAAAATAAACATTCAAAATGTTTTTATCCTTATTCTGCGTTGAAAATAACGTTAACTGGTAATTGAAATATGCAATAATTTTATTTATTTACGCTAAAAATTGAAAAAAACATAATACCTGTCATTCAAGGCAGTGCAGTGGTTCATCACTTTCCATGTCTTCACCGTCAGGATTGAATATTTGTTAGAGTGAGATGAAAGTATATATGTGTCTCACTCCAACCAATGGTCAACTTTAACGGAGAAGTTCCACAAAAGGTGAACCACTGCACTGCCTTCAATGACAGGTATTATGTTTTTTTTTAATTTTTAGCGTAAATAAATAAGATTATAGCATATTTCAATTACCACTTAACGTTATTTTCAACGAAACATTTTGAATGTTTATTTTGCCTCATTCATGAGTTATAATGCTACTTTACGATAGCTTTATGATAGCTTTACGGTACAGCGTAAAGCTACCGTTCAGCCAGTTCGCTAGGGATGACGTATATAATCCATAAAAAATAGACAAGAACAACATTTTGGCATTGACAATATTTTCCTAAAGAAAATTTGCCAACTCGATTGTATCTATAGATTCCAGGAATGAAGTAAATCAAGTGGAACTATTCTCAGTCTCTCCGAACTTTGATAGGAGAATACGGATGGTGATGGATTTCATGCAACCCAGGACAACTCTGAGAGCAGCTTACTATGTGCGATATAGCCGTTTCAGGGCTGAGATGGCTCGGTGATCCATTGACTGGTACTGACTCGTCAATTTGGCAAGGTGGATTATTGCTGTATTTGAATGACAAATTTCGACTGTGAAAGATTCGACATAATGCAAATAAAAACCCTATTTTCGACGCATGATAGCACGGCACGTCACTGCATAATCCTTTTCCATACTAAAAGCGAGCAGTAAGTGTATTTTTTTTCACCTGTGGGTGGAAAGGAAGGCACTCTAAGTTAAGGAAGGCTGGCAACTCTTCCACTTTTTTTTTATATTACATATATATTTTTTTATTAATTTTATATATTTTTATATTATTGTTGATTGTTGAGCTGGTGCATTATCTTGCAACAAGCACCAACTTCACACTAGGCGCTACTGGTATGGGTTATTTTTGGCTTGCATGGGCACTTTTGCGACAGTTCTTGTATATGTTTGAATTTACAAAAATTCACGCAAATGTTTATGCTTATTTAAAAAAAAACGAATACGAATTTAGAAATGGCCCCAACTAAGGCATGCTAAATTTGTTCAACAAAGTGGCTATTTCAAGCCTCATAAACTTTGGATCTCACTAGGAGGTTTCTTTCAGCGATTGAAGTATTGAAGCTGGTCCCAGCACTGTTCAATTCACATCCTGTAGCACGTGGTCGATCTATCATCAGGCCGGCAGATTCGCTGGTCTCGGATGTTTCACCCATTAGGTGTTGCCCTCAGTAGCTTACTCCTGAATTCTTCTGATGTGCAATGGTTACCAGGCGATCCTCGATTCTTCTCGACTTCCCGGACTAAATTAAACAGAACAAGCAAATGGCCAGAAAAGAGACAAAAATTAAATTAAGATTTGGAAGCAGCTCTCAGACTTTCCCCTTACAATCAATTGCTGCCCTATTGAAAAACTTGACGTAAAAAACGACGTCAAAAATGACATGAAAAACGACGTCAAAAATTACGTCAAAAATGACGTAAAAAACGACGTCAAAAATCACGTAAAAAACGAAGTTAAAAATTGGGACAGTTTTTTACGTCGTTTTTTATGTCATTTTTGACGTCGTTTTTGACGTACTTTTTTGTCTTTAAGAAGCCTTACATTTCCTATTACATTTTTGTGACTCCTTTACGAAATGCCCATTCCACTTTGAAATAAATTATTTTATTATACAATAGTTCTTTTACTGATAAGCATTTCTCAATTACGATATCCAATGAACGACCGAATATAAATTGTTAAGGCTTCTTAAAGTCGAAAAATTACGTAAAAACGTCGTCAAAAATAACGTAAAAAATGACGTAAAAAACTAACCCAATTTTTGACATCGTTTTTTACTTAATTTTGACGTCGTTTTTTATGTCGTTTTTGACGTACTTTTTTGTCTTTAAGAAGCCTTAACAATTTATATTCGGTCGTTAATTTGGGCTCGTAATTGAGAAATGCTTAACAGAAAAAGAACTATTGAATCATAAAATAATTTCTTTCAAAGGGGAATGGCCCGTTCGGACAGGCGTCACAAAAATGTAATAGGACAAGTAAGGCTGCATAAAGACAAAAAAGTACGTCAAAAAAACGACGTCAAAAATGACGTAAAAAACTGTCCCAATTTTTGACCTCGTTTTTTACGTAATTTTTTACGTCGTTTTTTATGTCATTTTTTACGCCATTTTTGACGTCCTTTTTTACGTCATTTTTTACGTTATTTTTTACGTCAAGTTTTTCAATAGGGTGGCTTTTTCCTTTGGTTGGTGTCACTCGATACATAAAAAAGAGAGACGTGATGTCCACCACGTCCTAAATTACTATAATAGTTACACTGGATCCTACTAGCCAATATTTTTCATTTAATCATTTTTTGAGGTATTCTTAAAATTCTGTAAGTTTTTATTCTGCTTTTATCCTGATATCACTTGGTGGATGGTATTTTTGGATAGTCGGGTTAACATTAAACATTTACAGGAAGTAGTAAAGCTTGTCTTCCCAGATTGTAAAAGAATTTTCTCTCGTCATTTGACAGGGTGATATACGGAGATTCTGGTACAATCTACATAGATTTAGTTGTAAATGTTTTCAACACTCGGTGTATTGCATAAGAGTGGCTGAGGGTGATAAATTTGTGAGAAAAATTCAGGTCCATTTTCTTCGTCCTTTGGACTGGAAGATGTTGATCCATTTGATAAGTTCTTGATTCATAGTTTTTTCGCAATTCATTCATAAAAACTTCTTTATTTTCCACTTAAGTTTTTGAAATTATATTGATTTTATAAAAATTTAAACAGCAAAAGTCTTGATAACTGTGTTACATAAAATACAAAAAATATACACAGGTTTTAGAATTGACATAAATTCATTAGGAATGATAAGAGTTTGAAATTCACAATTGTAAAATACATCTGTTTGAAAACATACAACACGGAAAATAAAAGAAATTTTTTATAAACGTTTTTACACATGATACTCTTTAATAATAATGCAATTTTTTAGTGTACGTTTTAAAATTTAGTTTCATCCAACTTCGTACGTAGTTATAATAAAAATGTATACTAAATAGTAATTAATAATTAAAATAATGTATTAATTATATTGATCGTTTTTTATATGTTATGAATAATTTATAAAAAAAAGTTGATTTATGCTTACATGAATGAGGCTCAAAAACTGTAGTCACGACACTAGTCCACAATTTCTGAATAATTCTTGCAGTCATTATATAGGAAAGTTCAAAATTTTATGAGCATTATCAGCGAGCGTGTGCGTGATTTGACAAAAACGTATCGTCCTATATCCTATATGTTTAAGTGTATTTGTGATTAAAAATATGATTGGCTGCGACTGAATGGTGTGAATGTATTTGTATGATGTTTATGTATGTCATTTTTTTACGTTCTCATCGTGGATGAGACGGTATTGGTTTTATGTAAAAAATGACTTTCGAAATTTTCATCAAATCTTTTCGTTTTGAGACCCCCTGAGTCAGAAAAAATGGTTTTTACGAAAGTGTCTGTCTGTCTGTAGTAGGTCGTGTGCGGCATAACTCTCGATAGAATTCTCAGATTGAATTGAGCTTTGGTACACATTATCGGAGCCGAAAAAGTAAGGACAAGTTCGTTAACCAGCCACATCCAATCAAAATTGAGGGATTGAGCACTACTTTTGTGTTTTTGAAAATAACTTTTTGCAAAAATCAAAAATTTCAATACAGGTTTTTGATAGTGCTCATAAATCTCTACAAATTATCCTGATAACATTTTTTGATTAAATCAAAATTAGGAATATTACAGCATATTCAAATTCGAAAAAAGTCAATATCAAAATTCCATTTTCCAGTTAAATTATACGAGATACGAAAAAACGTTATGATACAATATTATTTTCTACATAAAGACCTACAAATTTGAATTGTAACATTTTTTCATAAGATGCATATTTTTCTTTTTAATTAGAAAAAAACTATTGAAAATCCAAAATTCTGGCGCAGTTTCTGATAAAACATATATTTTTCGTTTCAATTCCAAAAAATACGATTAAAATTCAAAAATTCCATTTTATAGACAAAATATGTGAGATACAAAAAAAACGTTTATATGGAAAATTGTTTGTCTAAATGAGTTTTACAAATTCTCATTAAGACATTTCGGGACAGGATGTATATTTTATGTTTTGATTTTTAATATTTAAAAAATTCGATTTTTTTCACCAAAATATGTGAGATACGAAATAAGCATTGTTCTGCAAAATCGTTTCCTTAAATAAAGCCTACGATTGTTTTTTCTTTTTGAGAGATTTGGAAGAAAATACATTATTTTAATCATGTAATTTATTAAAAAGTTGCTGAAATGTATACAGAAAATCGAGCGCGAAGCGCAAGCTTCATGATGAGAATGTGTTCCTTAAGGCTGATAGAGCCTTAAATAAATTGAATCTCCTGTTTCACTTAAATTCAAAAAGAAGTAGAGTGACTTTGAGAAAATGTGTAAGTCACATCATCTGTAATATTATTTTAAAATTGGTTTGAGCTTCAGTATCAAATTATGAGAAATAAACTTAAGTGTATGCGAAGAGCACAATACCGAACGCGAAGCGCGAGGTCCAGAAAGAACGGAGCGCGAAGCGCGACGATCGAATCGCGCGCCCTAGGCGCGCTCATACTTGCGAGCGAAGCGAGCTGCGCGCGGTGAGAATGTGCCCGCGAAGCGAGCAGATTTTTTTTATTCAAGAGAACCATACTACTGAAGTAAGACGTCCGATGCTCATTTGACTCAACTATCGTGTGAAGCACCTTAAGTGTCGATGATATACTTATACATTTCATGTTAACCCACTGACGCATGTTGATGCTCTGACGTGGACAACGTTTTAATCAACACCTTACTATTCCCCATGTAACGCTTATTGTTATTCACTTTGGGTGAATTAGGTATTTATCAAATTTATTTTACTTGACTAGAGTTGAAAAGATGTTCACATGTCCTTATGTCCCAAGATTAATCGGCTGAGTTGAGTAAAATTACTTTAACTATTTTTCTATAATAAACTAATTTTCAATAATTTTAAAATACACAGAGAGAAATTTCGGGTTTCACTAACCAAAGTTTTTTTGTTAAAATCGTCTTTACAAAAATTTTAACGTTGTCATGACAATCATGGTAGTGGCTGTCATACATTGGAAAAGTGTATGAAAATGAGTATACAGATAATAATGATAACAATTGAATAATAAAAAGTTCTCTTTATTCAAAAAAATACTTGCATATGCACATTTTGTCAATTCACAAACATGAATACTGAAGAGTTGTAATTCACATGAGTAGCTTTTATAACAGGAGATCTAGTAAACACACTAGAGAGCACTAGTTTAGATATTGCATCATTAATACTTAATATGTAACATTCTTTATTTACATAAAGTAAATCCAGCTCGAGTGGGAATTCCACTCTAAATAAGTGAAATTTCAATCGTTTTAGAGTGAGACTTCACTCAAAATAAAGAAAGAATTCACTTTATTTTTTCGAGTAAAAAATCAGTCTAAGATATATGAAATTTTACTCGTTAACAGTAAAATTTTTACTCGAGTTTTATTTGCAGGATTTGCACTCGAATTGAGTGTAATCTCGACTCCAAACAATTTGAAGAGTACATGTGCTACGTTGGAAATCTACGTTCAATTACTACGTGGTCATTTGATGTGGTATTTTTTCGCCAAAATAATACGTAGAATCATCACATGAATATTCCACGCAAATGTTTTTACCTAGAGCGTTATATAAGTGCATTCGAAAGAGTCTATGATGAAAATTAATTTCAAGTTTAAACTTACGAAGTTGATTTCTTCAACATTTGTTGTACGATCAAATCAACAAGTTTCGTTCGGTCATTCGGATTCAAAACTTTACATGTTAAGCAGAACTTGTCCGATGGCGTTTCGATTTAACAACATTCTCAAAAGCTGCAAAAAATTAGTATTTCATTAAATTTGTCATATTCCTGCAAAAATACCTACTCATTTAATTTCATTACAATTTTGCAAATATTTTTTCAAGACGTTGCAAATACTCATATTAAATAATTTTATAAAAAATTAGGAATCGCAAACATTCGTTACATTTCAGAAAAAATGAGAAATTGCAAGGAAAACAAAAGTGATTATTCGATAGGAATCGTACTACGCAAAATTAAATGGTAAAATTGACATATATTTTTAATTTCAAAAAGTTGCTTTAAGACATACGTATTCTGTGGACATGTTGCTCTCATTTCTAACCGCAAACGGTACACGCGATGATTGTTGTTGATGAGATGGATCATGATGAGATGTTGATGGATCCTGGTCGTTCTGCCTTTCAGTTGAGGACTTGCTAATATGTGATCCCTAAAATATAAAAATAATATTGCTTCAAAACTTTTTCCTGGTTAAAAAGCACTTTCAAAAATTTTATAATATTTCTAATGAATAAAAATTTTTGTAATTGAACAACTGATTTTTGAAATTATTTACATCCATTTGGAAATTTATCGAATATTGTCATAAAATTTTGAGAAAAAAATAGGGAAAACAGTTCACATGAAGTTATATATTCATTGTTTCAACTATCAACAAAGCACTCACAAGATTCGAACTGTTTTTTCGATATAACACTTCACGTCTCGAAACAAAAAGATACCGGTCCTCCAAGTTGGGTATCAGTTGAGACAGTCTTTCCTCACTGATCTCAAAAAGATCGCTGTAAGAAATATTTTCATCTGAAAAGTTATAAAACAAATAATAATAATGTTCATTTATGATAAAATCAAAAATAATAGTCTTGGAAAGAGACGTAATGAAAATAACATAAATTAAAAAATAGCAGTTACAATATTAAATACAATAGTTATGATAACATTGCGATTCAAATTGGTCATATTTTTTGGCGCTGCTTACAGAAAAGTTTCTTATCAAATTTATAAGTGTTTAATTTACATTTATTCAAGTGTCTATATCCAATCATAATTTTTGTTATATTTGGAATTTTTAATTTTTTTTTTTCAAATTCATGAAACCAAATAGTACATCGACGATTGTAATTGAATTTTCCCCACTACTTTCTTGGATTAAATTAGTGAAAAATCACTAATTCTCAGTAGCGCCTTTTTCTCTTTTTCAATTAGTAATATTTCACTTATCAATTAGTGACTTCGCACCAATAATTAGTAATTTTCCAATAACGAATTAATCATTATTTAATAATTATTAGGTTATAATTTTTGACTGTTAACTGTTAAATTTTTTAATTTAAATTTTTAACTGTTAAATTAGTAATTTTTGTACTGATTAATTAGTATGAATCACTTATTACTGGTGAGAAGTCACTAATTGATTATTGAAATATCAATAATTGTAAAAAGGGAGAGGGGTGCTACTCAGAATTAGTGATTTTTCACTAGTTCGCTCTAAGGGAATATACAAATTTTATTTGTTCGTTTCGCATATAGTATATCAAAGAATCACATAATTTTTTTAATTTCAGTGACACCTAGAATATATCTAAAAAAATTAATAGTAAAATGTAATAAGTATTAAATGCAACAATATTTAATCTGTAATACCTTTGAAAATTGTAATGTATTTTTTCAAATCGAATTTAGTCAAAATAGTAAATACAGAAGATTCTGAATCTTCAAGAGATTGGCCCGACTCTTCGACACTACTGTCATCTGAGCTACTGGAACTCATTGTGATTGAAGAGAACAAATGCTTGTCTAGAAAAATAATTGATACATTTTACTTACGTAAGTCTGTAACGTTTGCTTCAAATTCGAAATTGCATTCAAGAATTATTTTTTTACATACAAATTGTTTGTCATGTAATCATTAATCTCATTTCAATGTCAAATATCACGCATGACGTTAATGAATAAATAAAAAAAAAACAAATGTTACTATTAAGCAATTATTTTTTCATTTTTTGAGAAATTACAAGTTTTTTACTTAGCCAAGTTGAAATGTGACTCTTGTTATATATTTTGTTGTTTCTAAGAAATGAGTAATGTAAAATTTAAATTCAGATGTAATTAAATAATAAATTTTAATATGAATTTTCAATATCAAATATACATATAATATAAGTGTAACGCATTGCACTGTCCCCGAACAAATTCGTTTATCATTTAGAAAGAATTGTCAAAATTATATTTATAATAGAATTACTTACCTGATGATGCTTGGCACGGTGAAATATACAAGTAGTCCAGGAATCGAGAACTAGAATCGGCAGGATTTAAAAACAAATGAAGTACACCTTTACACACACACACACACAACAACGTCGATAGAGCAAAGCTCCACTTAATAAATTTCGAAGAGTGAAAAAACATTTATAAATGTTTTTTATACCCAGATGACTTAAAAAGTTTTCAAGTGTTTAACATTTTTCATACAAAGAATCTATTTACTGTTAATGAGATTTTTTACTTCATTAATTTCATTGGATTTAACTTTTCTCATACTAATTTTATAAAAAATTCTATGAATTTACATTTTCTACGTATAAAAATTCAACTTAGGCTTCATATATTTTTGGAAGTAACTACTTATCTCCAGTGCAGTGCAAGTTAAATTGTGTGACTATTACAAGATTTAATAGTTGTCACGACAGGCTTACCTCGTTGTAAAAAATGAAAGTTATACTTGATTTGTTTAGCGCAAAAGCGAACGCTGCGGTTGTAGTAACCAAAGGAGCTTGGCAGTACATATAAAGATAATGTATGTGTACTAACCGTTGGGGGTACGTATAAAGCTCATTCTAATCATCAACTTTGGTCACAACAACCGAATACACAAAAAAGTCCAAATTACTGTCATGATAACTATAAAAGTAGTAGCTTCTCTCAACTTTTTTGGTCAAGGCAACTACTGTACAAAAAATTTATGTGCTATGTGCACAGGAACCAAAGCCGATTTCTCTCTGTGTAGGCGTTATGAAGCTAAAGTTGCAAAAAACTAAGTTTTTTAAAAATAAGTTACTTATTTAATCATAGTTATCTTATATTTCATACAATACTTTCTTTTAATTTCATCAACGAAGGGTGGTTTTTTCATTTATATATTTGATAGCTTATCTTTTTTCTTAAAAAATTCCCTAAAATCCTACTCGTTAGTTTGGTTAAAAAATAGGTAGTATGTAAAGAAAGCTTGTTTTGTTTATAATTCGTAAAGTATGTAATTTTAACAAAAATAAATGAAGTATTAATCTTTCATATTCTTTATCAAAATTGAAATTCTTTATTATTAAACAAAATTAATATTACTCAATTTCTTTTAAAGTTAAAGCTTAATTCTTAAAATGTTGTTTATTTTGAAATATCTTTTATTTTTTTGACTGCAGGAATTTGTGAGTCTCATTTTCACTGTTTAAAGATCGGTGTATCCACCGTTTGAGAACCATCAGTTAAATTTATCCCATGAGATTTAACATGCACTACAGTTATCTGGAACTTATCAGAAGGTAGGTCAGTTGGCCCTGAATTGAAAAAGGAATTACGTTTTTAATAGAAAAGTTTTGTAATATGAAGTTTTTATTCAATCTTTTCCGAACCTTAATATTTTAAATACCTATATCGTGTATTGAAAAATCAGCTTCAAAAAGCTATGGATGAATTGAAGCATTGATATTTTGTTTCTCAAATCTTATTTATCATGTTTAATTAAAAGTTTTTTTATTATAAAACAAAATATTATTAGTTACAATGTGTATGTATATTTTTTCCAGGAAAACTATAAAGTCCCAAGACTGCGGAAAGGTGCATTGCCGTCAGTTTTCCCGGACTGTCCAAAGTATCTGTCTAAAGTACCAAAAGCACGTAAATCTCCTGAGAAAAGACAAATACCTCCTAGAGCTGAGAAAGGAAAAAGGAGAAAAGTTCCAAGAAAAGTTGTTGAAACATTAGATATACCTGCTGTTGTATCCAAGGAGTCTTTTTCATTTGATGTTCCAGATATGCCAGAGATATCTGATGCTCTATTCAAAAATACGGAAAATGTGTCAGAGATTGAAAGAATTGCTTTGTTCGAGTCAATGTTTGTTTGCAAGGATTCATTTAAAGTACCAACAGCTTGGACTCGTTGTGACTGTACATGCATCAGTGATGGACATTCCAATAAAAACGCAGGAAAATGGCTTTCTATCTCAATACGTATCCTCTTCAAAGGAATTGGAAAACATGGTTAACGTTGTTCACAAATACAAGATTTGTCAAGGTTGTACCTCTCCAGATTCCGCAAGAAATTCTGAAACGACGTTTGCTTTTCGCGATAACTTTGGTACTTTACGGCACAATAAGTGTTCTCTAATTATGGATTTGAAGGCAAAAAACCAATCTAGGTATTGTGCAGCTTGTAAAAAAGCTAAAATAACATTGGCCAACCTGATAATATAGAAAAAAAAATCTTCAATTTTGAACACAGTGATACTATAGATAATCATAAATTAGCAGTTCATTAAACCTGAAAAAATGATGAATGTATGTATACTACCAACCGCATATAATTTTGTCAGTTCAGCAATGCTGCTTCTCACATCTGTTTTGGAATTTTTGGCTGCGTATTTCTTTCTTTTAGGGTTCCCTTTCTGACCTTGTTCCTTCGTTTTCCCTTTTCAGAAGACGAATTACGTTAACATGGAAATAAGGTGATTGAATCAAGTTGAATTGGATAATATATTTATCTAGTTCAATAAGTTCTTTGATATAAATAACTATGATATGTAACGAAACTGTAACTAAATCGCTGTATACCGAAAGTTAGCCTTGTAGGTGTCGTTTCGCATGTTGAAAAATCAACTTTCCGCAGGTATAACGAAACCTACAAGGCTAACTTTCTGTGCACGGTGGACAAAAATAAATTTACTCACCTTCTAGGCCTAAAGTGTGAGTGGAATCAAACGCATATTGTTCATTACTTTTTTTAAATGATTTACCTCTGCCAATCAAAGGCTCAACGAAAAGTTTGTCAACTAGTTTTTGCAGCTGGTATTTAATGTTGGGCATTGAAACTTGTGGTGATACCTGGAATTTTGCTAGTGGTTCTTCAGTATAAGAATGACATTCACTCGGTTCACCAAATGTTTTTTCCAAAAAAATCTGTTGATTAAAATAATTTTAAATAAGTAATAAAAAAACAAAATACTATGTTCTTTTTCATAATTTGACGAGAAAGACTGTTTATGCAATATTTACGTATAGCCTGTAAATATTTACTGAATTTTTGATATAGTACTAGTCAGTATGTTCACACTATTCGTACCGGAAAAAAATCTGGGCCTTGTCTTCTTACTGGAATTTCGGTATGCGTAAAAACGACCAAAAAATTTTCAAGTTAAAACTCTTCAATTTTCTTCCAACCTGTTGTTGATAGAATCGATGAGGATCAGTGTTAATGGATGACACAGCAGATGGTGTTACCGTTGACCATCAGAAAATGCACTACTTGATGATGAATCTGTAATTAAAGTTAACTAAATAAATAAATAAGTTAATTAAATAAAGTTTACTCCTGTCTTTTTATTCATGATTTAGTTGCTGTTATTTCGTATATCATTGATGTGAATACTACAATGTATTATGAAGCTTCGGAATGGCCACATAAACTTTTAGTAAAAAGCTCGCTTATTCCCCGGTTTACAAGAATTTTTCCCGGTATTAAAAATTATAAATTCAAATTATTAAAACTTAAAAACCATTCGTTTGAATTAATGTAAAAACGAAATTGTTAATTTAAATATTGAAAATAAAACTTCTCTGAATTTCAAGTATTGAAAATGAAAAATATTTCAAATTTATAAAGGACACATTATTCCAATGCGTAAAAATCAAATCATTACAGGAGCATTGGATTTAAAACCAATAATTGCCGAAGTATACAATATTATACTTCACTTTATACTTTGAAAAATTCAAATTTTATAAATTAAAAAGATTACTATTCGTTAACTATTACTATTTATTTCGAAGATATACAACTATGATCAATTGCGATTGGAAAAGATGTTAATTTATAATTAGCTACATTTTAAAAATCTTGAAGTTTCAAGCACTCAAAATTATTTTTCGTCAAACTTTTCTATATGTAGCAGAATGAGTAAAAATGAGGTTAATTGAAAATCCAAGTTTTCAAATTAAAGTTGTCAAGATTGAAAAATTCTAAATTTGATACGTTTAAAAGTGTACTATTACAGTATTAGGCAACGAAAATGAAATAATTATTCTTATAATTCGCGTTTTGAAACTTAATCTCAAAGCTTTAATATTTAAATTACTTTTAACTGTACAATTTTACTCAAGAATGTTAATAACTATAAAGAAATTCAAATCGCCCTCAATGAAAATCACATACTTTCCTGTAAAAAAGAAGAATGAGTGGTGAAAAAAATGTACTTTTAATAATTTACGTTTGTTCTTCGACGTCTGGTTACTGATTTTTTTAGTTTGTTCCTGTTGTGGAGGCTGATTTTCAATTAAAACGGATGATGAAATTGAATCTAATGATGATAAGTGAAATACGTTTATCGTTGATAATACTTTTAGTAATTTATTTACTCCCGGAACTTTAAAGCTCAATGTATCTACCGATGAATTGTCCATTATTAGTTTCTCTTGTTTCTGCTTACTTAATGTGTTGTTTTGAACTATTGGTTTTGCTTTATTTACTGTAATAAGATTCGAGTTTGAAGAATCTATAAGCATTAGAGGTTTTATGATATGACATGATCCTAAAATCTTATGCATTTCGTTATAATGAATCCAAGAGGCAGCAGTTTCCTCTCCGTGTTCAATTTGAATTCCAGTGGAAGGAGCTGTCAATTCCTACGGAGAATTCCATTTCTTCATTACTTGATCTTGTATAAAGTTTTTGTTGAAATTTTTTTAATATTATCCTGTAACTAAATTGATAACGTCAATAATAGCACTTTCATAGTATAAAAACAATAATTTAGTTTTGTACATAAGGAAAAGCAAAGTCATCAAGAAAAAATGGGGAAGATAGAGAATAAACGACCTAAAAAAGTATAAATAAATGAAATAATTAATCAAAATCTACATAATATATTATTTGCAGAAATTTACTTCCACCGATCTTTAGCTTTTCCTCCTCTTTTGCCAGAGAATAAAGAATTGTATTTCAACCGAGTGTTGATCAGCTTACTAATATCTTCGTCTGACCCTGCAGTAAATTCAATACATAATGTGTGCTTTGTTCTGATAAATTCGAGTTTATTTATTCAAAATAGTCCCCTCCGGCCTCGATACACTGTTTTGCGCGATCCAAAAGCTTTCCGAAAGAGTGTTTCCGGTCATTGACCGGAATGTCCTTCAGGATGTCGGTACAAGCCTTTTGGATCGCCTCTACGGACGCAAGTAGTAGAGCTATGCTAGTCCGGCATCACTTACCGACCGAGTAGGTTCTTTTCGATGTTAAGCCCCAACAGATGGAGCTATTACCAAAATCCTGCTCGGTCGGCAATGTAGATCGCTGGTCGGCCATGCTAAGCCCCAACAGATGGAGCTACTACCAAAATCCTGCTCGGTAGGTAATGTAGATTGCTGGGTCGGTATTGTAGATTGCTGGTTTGGTAATGTAGCTCTAACTGTATATGCAAAAATGCTTAACTGATATATCAGAGACCCTACTTACCGACCAAGCTGCGAGTCTGTGCTGTGGCAGAGATGAGTTGGGAGATTGCTGAAGTAATGGAATAAGAGAATTTCACAAAAGTGGGCTGATAAACGCGCCCTCTGAACGCGTTGCGCAAAAGGTGTACTTTGCGCGTCGGTAAATAATGAAAGTTAGAAAATCCAGAAATGATTTAACATCAGAATTTCTATGGAGGGGCATTGGCGCGCGCTGCCCTTGTTTCTTCCTCGTCGCTCTTGCACGCGAGAACGACACTTCTCCTTATTCTCCTCGCTTCCTTCATGCAATGCTATTTTTAGATTTCACGCTTTCGGTTATCGAGTCGGAATTGAGAATTGTGTATTTCTGTCTGTTACGAGCGACTACCTGTCGCTCGTGTTTCGTATGGCGTCACATATGAAGGCGCCATACTTGTCCGCGAGTATTCAATTTAAAATAAAATAAATTAATACTAATTTGGGAAATTCCGACTGTTTGAAGAGGTTGTCACGAACAAACCTGGAATACATAAAGTAATAAAGAGACCTTGGGAAAAGCATAGAATCTGGTTAGTTTTCCATGTAAAATTTAAATAGTAATAATAATGTATCTAGTATAATAGTAGTCCGAGTGTTCAACAGATGCCTTCAATAAAGAACTCAACATTGTAAATTAGTTTTAAGACTCCTTTGTTAGTTTCTACTTGAATTATGTACGCTAGTTTAAGGATGAGAAAGTTGAGTCTGGATGATAGGATTAGAATAAATTTAGTTTAGATAGAGTTAGGATTTTACAGCAGTAATTCACGCATAGTAACTAAGAAAAACTAAGCATAAAACATCTGTGTGAATCTATTCAGAAACGAGTTGTTCGAATAGACACAGAGTCATTGAAAAGGTATATCTGGTCGCCAGAAGGAAGTAAAGATAATTCATGAAGGGTTTACTGTTTTACTACCCTTCTTCGAGCTTCACTTTCTTCATCATAAAAAGCCTGTAGCCGAGGCGAGAGGCTAGGGCTGGGATTTTCCGACTCGTGTTTCTTCGGACTCGGATTTTCCCGGTCGCGCTTACTCGGGCTGTGCCAAGCGAGGGCCAGCATGCGAACTGGTGAGAGAGGGGATGCGTAGGGGTGAGCTGCGAGGTTGGTTTGTAGCGTTTTGCGGAGTGAATCTTAGATAGATTTTAACCGAACCTGTGAATTGACTCATCTACAAGTCCACTCGTCGAACTTGTAGCGTTTTCAATAACCAACTGTTCTCGCGCTCGGGCTAGTGTATTAACTGTTGCGCCCAGACTCAATTAATTATAAAGTTGCATTTAATATTAAACTTTATTTGAACGAATCAGTGTTTTCGTAATTTTATAAATTAGACTTTCCCGGTTCCTTTCAAGGATTTACTCCGAGAAGAACCAACCAATCACCTTCGCCGTGAAATACGGACATGCGCGACTTGTAACATGTCGAAACCGTGCAAAAGAGGCGCGAAGCAGACGACAATTTCAAATTTACGAAATATGTTATTTAAGAGACAACACTTTTTTTTCCGATATTTTGGAAAAAATCTGCCTAAAATAAAAATCTGAAATATCGTGTAAAATTTTATAATCATTTAAACACTTTAAAAATAAACTTTCAGTAAAATTTGATGCCAATAAATGTTCCAAATTTGAATCAATATATATTTTGCTATTCAAATTTCCATACTTCTTATCAATTTTGTGCATTTAAAAACTTTTTAGTTAGAGAGAAAGCACCTGCTTTTATGCATACTCGCGGTGATGAACTCTGAAGAAGACCCTTTTTGACAGAGTCACTTCGCGATGGAACTTAGGCAAAAACCGACGGAGAACTGGACGAAGACCTTTTGGGGAGACCGACTCCGCGATGAGAAACTGAAGAAGAACTGAAGAACTCGACGAAATCTGAAGAAAAACTGGAGCAAGACTGGCCAATTCGCAAGAAAGCACCTGCTTTTATGCACAAATCTACCCTGGCGAATACTCCCATGAGGGTTACTTTCCTAGCGCATGGAAAACCTAGTTCCTTGACTTTCAGTTCCATACATCAAGAAAAGGGGAAACATATTTTCAAAACTTGGCCTTCTCTTGGGTTCCTCTACGTTCCTTTTTTCCTTGATATGATTCATTCTTTTAATTTTCATCCTTTGCTGCGCCGGTCCATATTCTTGTGTACTCAGGACATTCCGATGGGGTTCCCTTGCTAACACCCTTATTAGGGTTACGATATTTCATTCATAAATGTTCTCTATTTATAAATTTACTATTTCTCTCTCCCTATTACAATTTTGCTACAGTACATTCTATTTCGTATAATCAAAATTCTTTCAAAACATATTCTTCGTGCAAGTTTCATTATGAAATCTTTTTATTAGCTTTACATGTTTAATATTATAAATAAATACATGTAACTGGTCACATGACGTGACACCTCCCCCCTTTAATTCAAACACGGGGATGCAATGACCGTGTTTGAATTTTTGAAATAATTAAGTTAAACATTCGTTTTCGATTAAAATTCATGTTGCGATTGAAATTTTCGTTCAAATGATTCGAGTCTTTTCTTATCGTTCGTGGTTTACATTAATATTTGATAGGTTAATAATCATGTTTTTTTGGATACATTGAATTTGATACATTGAATATTATTACATAGACATTGAATACATAGACATATTTTGCACAATTAATAATGATTACATTCATGATGGTCAAAATTCAAAAATGTTCATACAATGAATCTATTTTATATGATTACAACATATATGAATACATTGTTTTAAATATTTGGAGAAAGATAATTCTAAATGAATACAATACAAAATATTGGTTAGAATCCTCTGAAAAGTTTAATTTTATGAGATTTGTTTTTGAATTTTTTAAATTAAAATTCGATTAGTAAGACGTCGCGTTTACAAAATTCTTGTTTGCAAAACCCTAGAACCTACATATTAATGAATAAATCTCAATAATTTGATAAATGTGTCTATATATCTAGACATGATTTATTGAAATACCGTTTATTTTAAATGTAAGAAAAACATCTATTACAAACACACATTAATTTTATTATTTTTTCTTTGCCTTGTTATTTTTTATGGATGAATCTACATACATAAACATACGTAATTTGTTTTATTTGCATTTTCATCTAAAAATTCCGCATATGTTTTGATTAAAAATTACTTTGTCTATAAATTATCAGTTACATACATATTGATATGAGTGAATTTGATAATAAGATATATTTAGACGAATAAATATTTTATTTATTAATATGTATTCGTGCACATACATTATTTCGCATTCTTAAATTTAAACAATCTCACATATTTTGATTAAACATTATTTTCTTAATAAAGCTCTGAAGATTATACATAATGGTATTAGCTAATGTGAATACGATATCAAATGACCTTTATTACACATATAAATATTTTTATTTGTTATTTTTTTGTATCTTTATTTCATTTTTCAAATAATTCAATACATGCTTCAATTAAACATTTATCTATTTGTAATACATATTTCTTTGTTATATAACATATTTTCTACCAAGCTTTTCTCCATACATGTTCCTAAAAGCATTTAAAAATGTCAAAATTTTAGCGAAATTTGTTTTAATAATGATTGAATATAATAAATTGATTCCGATATATTTTCACACAGATTACTTGTGAATTGGACTAAAAAATTTCATGAAAGAGAAAAAATTTCTTATATTTAAGTCGCATTCATGATACTCACGGGACGTGACACCTCCCCCCTTTTGTTTGAACATGGGGATGAAGTCGACATGTTTAAACTAATTTAATTTTCATTTATATACTTCATTTTTATTTTATTAAGAATGTGTCACATCGCGTGATTACATTTTTTATTCGCTTTTAACTGCCGTTTATTCCACAAATTTTTTATTACGCTTCGGAGCAGTACATTTTACTGGTCTGTGACCTCTTTGGAAGCATCATTCATATGTGCTGGTCCACTTACATAACATAACTTTTTTCCTGAATTATTTTCTAACGACATCAAAGATTCTAATCATTTTTGTGCCGAACTATGCTCAGCTTCTTTATTTGGATTTGATCTTTTTATAGTGCATACAACTATAAGTATTAGTATATTACTAGAAAATTTAAAAATTCAATAATTTGAACATTTAAACCTTTAAAATCGTGTCCCAAGCTTACTTTTTGTATCATTAAAACTTTGGCTAAAGTTGTTGATAACATTTCTTGTTGTTTTTTTTTTTTTTATATTCAAACTCCGAAACAGATACCTCACATTTCATAGCAGAGCACCTTCTGCTTTAGAATATCATGGATAAGATTTACTTTAACTAAAAGCTTTAAATTCAATGAAGATTTAAAAAAGTATTTTTCTATATATATAGAAAATGTTCGCTCCCATAGCAGAAGGGAGTATATTATCTTGAGGAAATTTTAAGAAAATTTTCGGTATCGATAATTATCATAGTACACGAGAGAATTTCATGATGCAAGCAAATTATGTATATGGAAAGCATTCATAAATTTATCAAACACGTGAAGAATAATTATATTATAAGAAGAGGAGAAGAAGAATTAATCATTTTCATTTTGTTCGTGTTTATTATTAGTATTTCTTCATCAATAGCGTTTTACTTTTTTTTTTTTTTTTTAATGAATATTGCAATTAGTGTACTTCAAAAACTGAGTATTTTGTAAATATCCATGTAAAACATTGAATGACTACCTTCTCCAAAGATTTTGATTGTGCAAGGCTTGAAGATAAAGACTGGTAAAATGATCAAAATAGTTTTTATATAATAATTGTGAAATCTGACTTATTGAACAAAATTTTAGACATTTAATTACGAACTTTAATTACGAAAAGAATAAAGTATCTTTCATATATAATGCTTCTCGGATGGCTATGTCCTAAAACAAGAAAAACAGATGGTATTAGCATTGAACCTGGAAGAAAATTTATTTGTTAAAATAAATCCATAGGTGATATTTTGATTATGCAAAGAGGTTTAAAAATTTTTGGAAAATTGTTGGCTTTTTAGTTTTGGTTGTTTTCTTTGAACAATTGTATGAGGTATGGTTGAAGCTTTTACATGTTTTACAAAAGGGTACCAATTTTGGGCGTAAATCTGTTTGAGTGCTCTTATTTGGAAATTTAGTTTTTTGAGTTTCCACATCTTCATATTTTTCTTCACAAAGGTTGTAACTTTCTTGTATTAATTTTATTTGTTTAAATGCTGCTTCATTTTCAGCTATTTATTATTGCGAAAATTATTTTTTTTTTGTCAACGTTAAAATCCTTGTAAGTTAGGAACTTACGAAAAAATTATGTCTCATTATTTCTGAATTTGTTGTATCTTGAGATCAATTTTGTACAATTTAGTCATCGAAATTAAATATTCCATTTATAAATAAGTATGGCCATAATGCTTTTATATCCACTTGGCAAACGATTAAGTCACAATATAAATCAATGCGTTGACGATGTTTAGGTTCCATGGTGATCTGGAATTATTTTTATTTAGTTTTAATTTTTCTTTTTATGATTAGTTGCTGGTGGGGTTATATATGAAAGTCTAAGTCTATTAATATTGACAATTTTAGGTTTATTTTTAACTGAAATTTTTATGTTTCCTTTGCCTAATATTTCAAGTACTTCGTATGGTCCTGAATATTGATTTTCGAACTTTTCTTTCGATTTTTCTTTAGCTGCTATTAAATTCTGTCTTGCTATTCCACGCATTTCATGTAATTTTGTAATTAATTTTGTCATGTACATATCGTAAGTTTCCATTTTTTCATGTTCTGGTAAAGGATCGCCTGATGGTAAACGTGCTAATTTTCCAAAAACTAATTCATAAGGTGTGCATTTCGTTCCTTCATGAACGTTCGTGTTGTATGAAAACATTGCTAATTCAATCCAGTCATCCCATTCTCCATTATTTTCAATAAATTGTTTAAGATATTCTTTAAGAACGTGGTGAGATCTTTCCAATGATCCATTTGATTGAGGATGGTAAGCAGTAGTTTTAAACTGACGAATACGAAATCGCTTTGCCATTTTTCTCATTAAATTGCTGAGAAAATCTGCTCCTTGATCTGTTAAACCTGCGTTTGGCGAGCCATATATGCAAATAAATTTCTTAACAAAAGCATCTGCTATTGTTCCAGCTTGGTGATTTGGGAGTGGAATTGCCAAAGAGTATTTAGTAAAATGATCCTGAATTGTAAGTATATACTGATTTTGTGCTGAAGTTATTGGTAACTTCCCAACAATATCCATTGATATTTTCTCGAATGCAGTTCCTGGGGTATCGGTAATTATCATAGGGTTTTTCGTTTTGACCCGAACAAGTTTTTTACGTTGACATTGTAAACAGAGTTGTATATATTTTTGTATGTCCAATTTCATATTTTCCCAATAGTATCTTTGTCTGATTCTATTATAAGTTTTTGTTACTCCTTTATGTCCTCCTATAGCAGATGAGTGAGCTTCTTCGATTAATTGATTTCTTTGCTCTTTTGTAGGGTATTGTGTGATACCAATACAAATTATTATTTTAATTCTAGAATCAAAAAATGCTATTTTTAATGTAGCCAAAATTTCTTTCCACAAAACATTGTTAATGTGTGGTGATTTCGGAATGCTAATTGATTTAATATTTAATTCTTTTACCATGGAATGAAGAGAATAAATCGCAAATTTAATATCTTTAGTCGTTTCTCCTAGACTTGCCTTAAATTCGTCTTCGATTGGAACTACAAAATGGTATTGATTTCCCTTACGTAATTTTTGGATAATTCCTTTTTGTAAATTTTTAAAATTCGGTAGTTTTCCACATTTTTCCAAAAGTTTAGAGCCTATATCGCGAGGTTCTCCTTTATTGTTCACAAAATACGCATAATTATCTTTTCTCATCGTTAATTGGTCGCGGCATTCAATTATATTCTTTTGTCTTAAATAATCCGGATGTTGAAGGTTGATCAGGGGGTGGCTCTGGGGGTGGTCTTTCTTCTGTAAAATCGCGATCATCAGAGTTTTCAGAATTTTCTATTTCTAGTATATCTGGTTGTTCGTTTTCGTTTTCATATTCTATGTTCTGAAGATTTTCCTATGTTTCTTCTTCTTCTTCGCCTGCACTTGAAAAATCAGAATTTGTTTCAAAATTACTTTCTTCATTTAATTCTTCATCTTCCTTAAAATGTTTCCTCTTTTTATTTGCTTTTGGCTTTTTCTTAATATCATAATCTGGATCAGAATCGGATTCGTCTTCTGATTCCGTAAATTTACGTTTTTTATTAATCTCAGGTGATTTATTTATGCATTTGCTGGGTCTACCTCTCTTTTTAATATGTTCCAGTAATTTTATTTCCTGAATAATTTTTCGTGGCCTTCCACGTTTCCTTTTTACTTTATTTGTTACTTCAACATTTTTTATCAATTTATTTTTTATATTATCTTCATTATTATTACTTATATTCTTCGAATTCTTTAACTGACTTCTTGTTTGCATAGCATAGCATTTATTTTTATTTTCTAATAAAATTGGAATTGAATCCATGAAACATTTCAAAAATTGCGAAACAAATGTTTCCGAAATATTTCCTTCATCGATCAATTTGTAAAAAGTGTTTCCATTTTCCTCATTTTTCATTTTATTCATTATTACATTAATCAACTTTTTATTAATTATGTTAAATATATCTTCTTCGTCCAATTGTTCAATAGTTTTTTCATTATTTTCATAAACTGTTCCTTTCTTTGTATCCTTAATATTCAATTTAATACAAAATTTTTCATCATTGTCTTCATCATTGTTTTTATCATTTACTAATAAATATTCTTCGTTTAATAATTTTTCAGTATTATTCCTATCAATTTTTCCCTCATTAATATACTCATAATAACGTTTTTTATTACCAACATTCCTAAATAAAGTTTCTTCGTTTAATTTTCCAATATTTTCAAAATCTTCACAAGTTTTTCGTTTTTCAAAATCTTCATAATTTATATCATTAAATTTCTTATTTCTAATATCCTTAATTAAGTTCTCATCGTTTATCGGTATTTGTTCGTTTCCTCCAGAATTATCAGTGGTTATATTTTCGTTTTCAATGTCCTTATATTTTAATTTATCATAATTTCCTTGATTATTTCTATTCTTAAATAATTTGTTCTTATTCATAAATTGTTCAGTTTCTTCGTAATTATTCTCCTCTATATCTTCTTCAAAATTATCATAGTTTATTTCTTCATCGCATGCTAGATCTGTTACGGGTACTTTTTCCTTATATTCTAAATCAGATATGCATTTTGCATCTCTTGGTTTAACTAAATTTACTTCACTATTAATCTTATTGTTTATATAATTATGTTCAATATTCTCTAAGTCAATAGGATTTCTTGATAAAGCATCTGCATTTACGTTAGTTTTACCTGCCTTATATGTAACATCAAAATCATATTCTGCCAGTTTTAGTTTCCATCTAGTTACTCTAGAGCAAGGATCTTTCGAGTTTTGAAACCATACTAGTGGTTTATGGTCTGTGACCAAGGTAAATTTTCTTCCGTATGAATAAGGGCGAAAATATGTTGCGCAATAAATAATTGCTAAGGCTTCTTTTTCGTATGTGTCGTATTTTTTTTCACAGTCATTTAATGATCTAGAAGTATAAGCTATAGGTTTATCTTTACCTATTTTACCTTGTGAAAGTATTCCACCTATAGCTAATCCTGACGCATCAGTTGTCAAAATAAAAGGTTGTAAGAAGTCTGGTCTTTGTAAAAGAGGTTCTTCACACAATTTTTCTTTTAAAAGTTCAAATGCTTCTTGTTGTTTTTCAGACCAATTAAATTTTACATCCTTCTTTAAAAGTTGATTTTAGGATGTTGCAATTTTATAAAATCCACCAATAAATCTTCGGTAATAGCCAGCTAATCCTAAAAATTGTTTAATATTTTTAGGGTTTTTTGGTATTGGAAAATTTTTTACTGCCTCTAGTTCCTTAGGGTCTGGTACGTATTTCTTCCTTGTCTATTATGTGTCCTAAATAAGCAACTTCTGGGCGTAAAAATTCACATTTATCTGGCTGTAATTTGAGATTTGCTGAACTTAATCTTTCCATTAGTTTGTTAAACTTTTCCTTGTGTTCTTCTAAAGAATTTGCATATAAAACAATGTCATCCAAGTAGACGAATAATTCAGTTCCTTGAAGTCCTGTTAAGACTAAATCCATTAATCGTTGAAAGGTAGCTGGTGCGTTTTTTAAACCAAATGGCATACGGTCAAGTTCATAATGGCCATAAGGGGTTGAAAAAGCTGTTTTATGAGAGTCTTCAGGGCTTATTTTTATTTGATGGAATCCGGAAGCAAGATCAAATACGGAAAAATATTGTGCAGATCCCAATTGATCTAAAATATCGATTATACTTGGTAAAGGGTAAGAATCTCCAATCGTTTTTTCATTGAGTTTGCGAAAATCAAGTACCATTCGCCATTTTCTATTTCCATGTGAGTCCAATTTTTTAGGTACTATCCAAACAGGTGTATTATATGGTGATTGTGAGGGTTTAATAATTTTATTTTCAATTAGTTCATTTACTTGACGTGAAATTTCTTCTTTATGTACCGGAGGGAATCTATATTGTTTTGAAAATTTCGGTTGATCATCTGTTGTTGGAATGTTGTGTTGTAAAACAGTTGTTGCTCCTAATGGTTCTCCTGGTATGTGGAATCGATCTGCATATCTTTCAATTAAATTTTCAACATGTTGTTTTTCTTCTTTGTTTAAATGATCTAATCTTAATAATTCTTTAATTGCGTTTTCTCGATTTTTATTTGAAATATTGAATAATTGGTGATAATCATTTGTCTGAGTAATTAAATCATTAAAAATTTGTTGCGAAAAATTAAATTTTTCATTTCCTAAATTAAATTTCCTGTCATTTTGATTTATTGTTTTCTCATGTATTGATAGTTCTTCAAAGTCTATCAATTCAATAGTTGGTATAGTTAATCTTTGAGGTTGTGTATTTGTATTGAATATTTTCAGGTACGCTTTATTGTTATTATTAGAAACAATTGCATTTCCTAAATAAACTCCATTGCATAAGTGTAATTGTGGAATAAATCTCTGTTTTTGTTCACTGTTTTTAATTCTCACATAAAAATCTGAAACTGTTCTTGCTGGTACCAATATAGTTTCTTGCATTTCAAATGGGTAAATTTTATCATTTATTTCAAGCTGTTTTTCTGCATAATTAATTTTTGCATTGTTGTTTCTGAAAAATTCTGTACCTAGTATACCGTCATGTTCGATAGGTACTTCGTTCGGTATTATGTTGAGGGTAGTCAAGTAGCCGAAAATATTTATTGTTATTTGGCCAAGTGTAAATACAGGATGTTCATTTATGCCTGTTAGTTTTAGGCATTCGTATTTATTTATTTTCACGTTTGGTTTGACTGCTTGTTGTTTGATTAAATTTGATCCGGCTCCTGTATCTATCATCATGTGTATAGGATTTTTAAATCCGTCATCTGATTTTTTCAGTTTTATTTTCAACCAAATTAGGTGCGAATATTTGTTCGTTTAAGCCCTCCTTTGTGCACCCGTTCCAGGAAGGGCATTGGAGTTTTCCTGATGATTAAATTCTTGTTGTTGGAATTGTTGTTGTTGTTGTGGTAATTGTTAATTAGTATTTATTTTCTTGCTACAATTCCTAGACGTATGTCCTGGTGTATTTCACGAATAGCAAATAACTTCAAAATTTTGACCTTGATTTGGGTTTTGATTAAAATTTGGATGTTGCTTCTGTGTGGCCTATTTTCTGACCGATTTGACATTTTATTAGTTCCTCTCGTGCAAAGTTTATTTTATTTGTTTTTGCAAAATCTCGACTAATATATGATGATTTCTCAACTTCTTGGACTAGTGAATGTTGTCTATTTCCTCTTCGCAGTTCGTTTCTGGCTGTTAAATTTCTTTCTTCTCGTATTGCTCTTTCTACTATTTCGTCAAATTTATTGGCTGTTCCTATTCGTATTTCCAATTCTGGTTTTAAACCTCGGAGAAAACAATCGATTGCGTCTCTTTCCAGATTTCTTTCAAATTCAGCAGCTTCTTTGCCATTATTATTTTGTTTATGACATTCTAGGATTTCTGCTGCTATTTCTTGTATGCATGTTGCGTAGGATAGAACACTTTCATTTTCCCACATATATATCCTGCCTAAATCTCCTTGTAATTGGTATACGGTTTTTGATGGTGAAAAAATTGTTTTTAACTTTGAAATAAAATCTTCTAAATTATTATAATAATTTCCTATTATACATCTTCTGGCTTCACCTGTAAGTTTGCTTCTTAATAATTTTACTAAATTAGCTTCTGCATTGGGGACCATTTCTTTTGCTTCTTTGCAAGCTTCGATAAAAATTGTCAATGGTACCTTACTTGAGCCATCAAAGTATGGGACAATCTCTAACGCATCTCGTAGAGATACTTGTTGATTTGTAGGTAAATTCATCATTTCGATGGATTGTATTGGTAGATTATTTGGTAAATTATTCGGTGAATTATTTGGTGAATTATTTACTGAAACTTCTTTATCAGATTCCCTAGAGGTCGATAACGGGTGTGAAAATTTTAGCGAATTAAGAACTTGTTCAATATTTGTAGAATCGTCAAGTGTAATTTGATTGGTTGATTTTATTTGGTAAAGTTTCTTGGACTTTTTCAAATTCTAGATTTGGATTTTTAAATATTGTTGTTTGATTGAAAGATTCTGGAGTCCTATTTAGTTGTGATTTTGTTTCAAATGGGTCTATTGATTCGTATCCTTTTTGAGGTGTGGTGAGAATTTTATTATTTGAAATATTGTGACCGGGATCGCAAACTGAGGAGGGGAAAAGGAGGGGACGCTGAGAAGGTGCACACCAAATAAAAATCACAATCGTGGTAACCAGATTTATTAAACTTACAAGTCTGTCGCATGACACTCCGAAGCACAGTCCAAAGGCAAACCAAACGGTAGTCAACAACGGGTAGTGACACACTGACCTCGATCCCAACTAACTACACGCAGGTTATCAGCGACAGCGCGTGATCGTAGTGCATGCCAGGCCGAGTTCCCCCCGAATTCCGGTCGCAGGGCTGTGTCCTCACGGGGCGCTAGTGTAACCTCGTTACAACCCCCCTCCCCCTGATCGGGTTGTGGTTTATTCCCAACATTTTTTCTGTATTTTTTGTATTTCTTCCTCGAACTCCAGCCAGATTGGGTCTGTTTCTATGTCTAGTGTAATGTATGTGTCTTCTTCGTTCTGGCTGTTTTCCTTCGTTGGTTTTCTTTTCTTTTCCACGCTAATTTCTATGATTTTCTTAAATTTTTTACTTATATCCATCCACCCGCCCCTCATATATTTGGTTTTCGCGCTGTTTGGTGTTGTATGGTAGTTTCTGATCCTGTTTGGTGTTTTCTTGCAGATGGTGTCATGGAATATATATAACTCCTTTGGCACTCTTCTTTCGCAGATCCTGCACTCCCACATCTCGATGCCCTCCATTGCCGTACCTGAAATCAAATAGTTTACCTACTTCTAAACATTTACACTATTATATTACTGTAAGCAAAAACGATTTGCTTGATTTTATTTATTTATTTTAATTATTTATACAAACGAGAAAAGGAAAAAAAAGATTTATTTTGATTCCCCCTTGCCTTAAATCGATGCACAAACGAAGAGAAGAAAAGAAAAAAAAAGTATTTTATCATTTTGAACCTTTTCTATTAAATCAATGTAATCTTAAAAACACAGTTTTTTAGTTTTCGTTTTTATTTCCTACGTAAATTATTGTTTTTGTTGAATCGTCTGATTCTGTGTCGCTGTCACTGTCCGTGTCTTTTTGTAATTCTTCCAGTGCTTTTCTTAGTTCTTTTTCTTTTTCTTCGCGTTCTTTCTTCTCCCTCAGTTCTTTCTTTTTTCTTTCTATTCCTTCGTTCCATGTTTTTCTTTCCCTTTCTTCTTGTTCTTCTCTTATTTTTTGGAACATTATTTTTTCTTCTTTCTCTTTTTCTCTTTTTTCCTTCCAGGCTCTTCTTTCTTGCTCTTGACTTTCTTCCCACCGTCTAAGTTCTTCTCTGTGTTTCTTCCATTCTTTATCGTATTTTTCTTGTTCTCTTTTCCTGTCTTCTTCTATTTCATTTGTATATATTCTTTGCAGCTTTTCTTTTCTCCATTTTATTAAGTCTTCTTCTTGTCTCTTCTTTTCTTCCCATTCTTTTTTTTCTTCTTCATAACTTCTTATTCCCATTTTTTCTCTGGTTTCTTCGATTATCTTCAGTATTTCTTCTTGCATTTTCGTTTCCTTTTTCACTTCGGGTTCTTTTCCCTCCTGTTTTAGTTTTTCCTCTCTATGTATCTTCTTAAACTCATTCTTCAATTCTATTTCTTTTCTTGCTTTCTCTCTTCTTCTTATTTCTTCTTTTCTTTCTTTTTTTCTTCTGGTGATTCCGGGACTAGCGGGGTCTGGAGTAGATCAAGTAGTCTCGGGCATTTGTGTTCTAAGGCTTCTGCCACTGTTATCTCTCGATAACATCGCTCGCACTTCAGGTTTAGTTTCTGCTCCATCATCTGTTAACATAATTATTTCTGTTGTGTCTGTATCGGTTCTGTCTATTTACTATTTTATGTGTGTTTCTATTTGTTTAGTTAGTTTTCTCTATATATTTTTTAATGTCTTTTATGTTCCAATTGCCAAGTGACTTACCTTTTTTGTTTTTTATTTCGTAAATTGTCGGTGAGATTTTTGTTTTTATGAAAAATGGGCCCTCGAAATTTTTATTTAACTTTTTTGCTATATTATCTGCTTTATTTGACAACGTTTTTTCGCTTCTTAGTACCTGTTCCCCTATCTCGTAGCTAATTGGTCTACGTTTTAGGTTATAATATTTTGCCTGTCTTTCATTTGCTAATTCTAAATTTTTCTGTACTTCGTCTTTTATTATTTTCAACCTGTTTTGCCTCTCTACCCACTTCCCTACTTCTTGTGATTCTATTTTCTCTATGTTTATTAAATCTTTGTTTAAGGTTTCAATTGGTTCTAATTCCCTTCCAAAGTTTAAGAATGCTGGTGTGAAACCTGTTGACGCATGTTTACTTGTATTTAGCGCGAATTGTAGGTCTTCCAAATTTTCATCCCATTCTCTATGGTCTTTTTCAAGGTATGCCTTGATCGCCGTTTTTATTGATCTGTTAGATTTTTCTGTTGGGTTTGATTGTGGGTGGTATCGTGGTATTTTCGAATGTCGTATTCTGAAGTTTTGCGTTAGTTTCACCATGATTTTGTTCACGAATTCTTTGCCGTTGTCTGTAAACAATATTCTTGGTGTTCGCCACTTCGATATGATTTTTCTGTGGAATTCCTTTTCTATCGTTGTTCCTACTTTGTTTTTTACTGGAATTATTTCCACCCATTTGGTGAACATGTCTACGCAAACAAGTATATATTGGTTTTTAGCTTTTGACCTCGGCAGTGGGCCCATTATGTCTGCTGCTACTACTGTCCATGGTTTTTCGATTATTCTTTTTCCCAGTAGTCCTACCTGATTGTTCACCTTTGGTTTAATTCATTGGCATGTGTTGCATTCTTTCACGTATTTTAATGTTTCTGAATACATTCCTGGCCAAAAATAGTTCTCTGCGATTCTTGCATATGTTTTCTCCATGCCCAAGTGTCCTGCTTGTTTATTATCATGGTTTTCTGATAGTACCTGCTCTCTTAGTTCCTTTGGTATTGTTAGTTTCCAGGGATTATTATCCAGGTTCAAGCTTGATTTTAACGGATCTGGTCTGAAGAAATAAAGTTGTTCGTCTCTTATTCGCCAGTTTGGGTCATCTGTTGGTTTTTTCTTTACTTGTTTTAGTTTGTGACTATACCATTCATCCTTAACTTCGCTTGTTTTGTTCTTTTTTGTTTCGTTTATTAGCGTTAGCGTACTTGCTGTTGAATTTAACTTTTCGCTTGTTCTTGATAGGGCGTCTGGTGCATAATTTAGTGAGCCTTTTCTGTATATTATCTCGTAGTTGTATTCTAGTAGTTCCAGTGCCCATCTTGCTAGTCGTCCCGTTGGGTTTTTTAAATTATGCAGCCATTTTAAAGCAATATGGTCTGTTATTACTTTGATGGTATATCCTTCTAGGTAGAGTCTGAATTTCCGTATTGCCCACACTACTGCTAGGCATTCCTTTTCTGATGTTGAGTTTTTTTTCCGCTTCGTTGAGGCTTCTGCTTGCGAATGCTATTACATGGTTTTCGTTATTTATGTTTTGGGTTAGGACGGCTCCTAGTCCCGTATCGCTTGCATCGGTTTCGAGTTGGAATGGATGATGAAAGTTAGGGCATGCCAGTATTGGTTTTGTCGTTAGTAATTTTTTTATTTCTTCTCATGCTTGTTCTTGTTCTATGTCCCATTTCCATTCTATTCCTTTTCTTAATAGTGTGTATAAAGGTTCCATTATTTCCGAAAATTTTGGTATGAATCTTCTGTACCATGATGTCATTCCTATAACTCTTTGTAGTTGTTTCACATTTTTTGGTGTTGGGAATTCTAGAATAGGTTTTATTTTGTCTTCGTCCATTAATAGTCCTTTTTCATTTACTACAAATCCTAAGTATTTTACTTCCGAGCATCCAAATTCGCACTTTTCCAGATTTATCGTTAATCCTGCTTGGTTAATTTTCTCTAGAACTGTTTCTAAAGTTTTTAAATGTTCTTCGAAGTTCTTTGTCACTATAATTATGTCATCTAAGTAGCAGAATACACTGGGTTTTAGGGCTGGTGTTATTATTTTATCCATTAAGCGCTGGAATGTAGCTGGAGCGTTTGTCAATCCGAATGGCACTCTTTTAAATTGGTACATTCCTTTTCCGGGCACTGTGAATGCTGTTATCTTTTTTGATTATTCTTGTAGTGGTATTTGGTGGTATGCTGACCTGAGGTCGATTTTTGATATGTATTTTGCTGACCTTAGTGCGTCCAAAATTTCTGTCATGATTAGTATCGGGTATAGGTCTTTTTTCGTTATTTTATTTACCTTTCTGAAATCTAAACAGAATCTATATTTTCCGTTTGGTTTCTTGATCATAACTACCGGGTTTGACCAATCGCTGTCTGAGGGTTCAATTATGTCTTCTTCCAACATTTTATCTATTTCTTCGAACATGTATTCTCTTACTTTGGGTGAGACATGGTAATATCTTTGTTTAATTGGTTCGTGGCCCTGTACGTTTATTTTGTGTTCTGTCATGTGCGTAGGTTGTAGTTTTATTCCTGTTATGTTAACCTTTCTTTCGATTAATTTTCTTAATTGTTGTCCTTGGTTTTCGTTTAGTTCAATTATTCCCTCGCATTTTTCGTTTTCTGTTTCTTTTCTTTCCCTCGATACTTCTTCATTCTTGCTTTCTTCGTTTCGTTCTCATTTCAGTTTTAATTTATTTTTTATTTCCTTTTCGGGTTCTTTCTCTATTTCCTTTACTGTTTGTTTATCTTGACTCTTGGTTTTTGCTTTGACAGCTGTTTGTATTACGTTTTCTTTTTCTAAGGGACTAGAACTAGTGACTTCTTGCCTCTGTTCTTTATTTTCTTGTGGGATTAGACTTCTCTGTCTTACTGGTATTTTGGACCATTTTGTGTCCCTTGTCTGGACGACTTCAGGTCGGGTATGGTTGGCTGGGGTACTAGTGAGTATTTCTCTCCATTGTAAGTTTTTTGTTTTATTCTCTTCTCCTATATTTTCCCTTTCGTTTTCTCTTACTTCATTTTCATTGGGGTCTGTTTCTATTTTGTATTTTATTTGTGGTTTTTCTGGTAGCCACCAGTTTTTCTTTTCGAAATCTAGCTTTAGGCCCAGTCTTTCTATCATATCTGTTCCTAAGATTCCTGTAGATTTCAGTTCGGGTACCAGCCTAAATAATAAATATTTTTTTGTGTGGCCTACCTCAATCGGGATCAATATTTGTCCCGTTATCTCTAATTTTTGACCATTTGCAACTATTAATTTGTTGTTGCTTGGTTTTTTGATTTCGTAGTCTAATTTTTCTATTTCTTTAAAGAATTATTTGCTGATATACGAGTGGGTTGCACCTGTGTCCACTAATACTTTATATTTTGTATTTTCCCATTTTATTATTATATGCATTCTCGTTTCTTCTGGTGTGTTGTGTGTTTCGGTTTTCTTTGGCGATAAGGTTTGGTATTTCTGCGGGCTACTATTCGCCTCTAGTAGCCTCCGTTTGCGTTTCCCTGACTGTACCAACAGTCGCGTTGCATATGTCCTTTGCAGATTTTTTTAATTGCCATTCTAAGCAGGGAGGTGGTTCTAATTTCTCGAATAACTGTCTCATTTCTATTATGAAACTGTGAATTTCTTGGTTCTTCTTTTGATTACAATATCTTATTTTGTTATGAATTACTTCTAGGTACTTTTCATTCAAATAGACCTGTTTGAATTCTTGTATGAAATCTTCCAAGTTATGCCAATTTCTTTTATTTACTTGGTACCAACTTTGAGCTTCTCCTATCAATACGGCGTCTAAATTTTCTAAAGTATCCTCTTCGTTGATTTTGTATCCCCTTTTAAACCTTAATAAATTACTTAAGAAAATTTTCACTTGGCAATTTTCACTAGCAATTTTCACTTATATACGTGTTTTCTCGGCTAAAGGACTTTGTGGGTTATTTTGTTGGGCGCCAAGTTTGTGACCGGGATCGCAAACTGAGGAGGGGAAAAGGAGAGGACGCCGAGAAGGTGCACACCAAATAAAAATCACAATCGTGGTAACCAGATTTATTAAACTTACAAGTCTGTCGCACGACACTCCGAAGCACAGTCCAAAGGCAAACCAAAAGGTAGTCAACAACGGGTAGTGACACACTGACCTCGATCCCAACTAACTACACGCAGGTTATCGTCGACAGCGCGTGATCGTAGGGGATGCCAGGCCGAGTTCCCCGCGAATTCCGGTCGCAGGGCTGTGTCCTCACGGGGCGCTTGTGTAACCTCGTTACAATATCACCAAATTGATCTGGGCATAAAGTTCTATCACACAAGGTTGAGTTTGCTGTAATGCTTTCAATTATTGATTTTTCTCTGAGTGTTATATCCCCTATGGTATCGTCAAATGAAGGGTTAATTTGTGGTGTATCGTTGTACTGATCTCCTGCAATAATTATACTATTATTTAGTTTGATGAAAGTTTTTAATTTATCAACAAATGGACTCGTAGAGTTTTTTGTGTCAATAATTGATTTGTTTAAAGTACTAGTTTCAGAGTCAGGAATACTTCCTATGCTAATATCTAAAAGATCAGTTTGATCTAAATTACTTGAAGATTCGGAATATTGTAAATTTCCTTCTGGAGTTTTTCGTTTTGGTTTAAGTGGTACTTGGGAACTTTCTTCAACTTCTTTTGTTAAACTCAGATTTTTCCTTGTTTGACTACGAGTTACAGTGCCCTTTTTACTGATATCTCGTGGAGAGAGAGAGAGAGAGAGAGAGAGAGAGAGAGAGAGAGAGAGAGAGAGAGAGAGAGAGAGAGAGAGAGAGAGAGAGAGAGAGAGAGAGAGAGAGAGAGAGAGAGAGAGAGAGAGAGAGAGAGAGAGAGAGAGGGGGAGGGGGTCCTGGATCCAACCACTGGAACTGGAGGTGCGACTTGTCTCTTCTTTTTAATTTTACACTGATAATCCAAATCTGTCTTGGGGAGGAACGTACCGATAAATACTCACTCGTAAATCTTCACTTGCAAACTTGAGCTAGTTATTGGTAATCAGGAGGGTAGTCACTCGCGGTGATGAACTCTGAAGAAGACCCTTTTTGACAGAGTCACTTCGCGATGGAACTTAGGCAAAAACCGACGGAGAACTGGACGAAGACCTTTTTGGGGAGACCGACTCCGCGATGAGAAACTGAAGAAGAACTGAAGAACTCGACGAAATCTGAAGAAAAACTGGAGCAAGACTGGCCAATTCGCAAGAGAGCACCTGCTTTTATGCACAAATCTACCCTGGCGAATACTCCCATGAGGGTTACTTTCCTAGCGCATGGAAAAGCATAGTTCCTTGACTTCCAGTTCCATACATCAAAAAAAGGGGAAACATATTTTCAAAACTTGGCCTTCTCTTGGGTTCCCCTACGTTCCTTTTTTCCTTGATATGATTCATTCTTTTAATTTTCATCCTTTGCTGCGCCGGTCTATATTCTTGTGTACTCAGGACATTCCGATGGGGTTCCCTTGCTAACACCCTTATTAGGGTTACGATGTTTCATTCATAAATGTTCTCTATTCATAAATTTACTATTTCTCTCTCCCTATTACAATTTTGCTACCGTACATTCTATTTCGTATAATCAAAATTCTTTCAAAACATATTCTTCGTGCAAGTTTTATTATGAAATCTTTTTATTAGCTTTACATGTTTAATATTATAAATAAATACATGTAACTGGTCACAGGACGTGACAAATAAGTATGTAAAAAAATTAAAATTTTAAAAGATGTTTTTAGTATGTCTTCATAGTGATTTGTTAACCTAATTAAAATATTTTTAGAAAGTCTTTTCTGGATTCTATATGCTGGGGTTGAACATGTTACAAAAAGTCGTGTAATTTTAAAAATGTGTATCCCCATACCAATGAAATCTTAAAGTGTGCTGTTCGATAAAATATTAGATATAATATATTTTACTTTTGAATAATCAAACCTTTTATTTATACTTATATATATATTGAAATTTTCATTTATAATATGTTATGTATTCTGAAAGTTTTTTCAAAATGTTTTATTCTAAAGCATTTATTTTCAATTTTACTTCATACCAAATTAAAGTTAGTGTACGATTTCGTGTGCTAATTTTGATATAATTTATGTATTTTTCAAATATCTAAACCTTTTATACTCATTTAGAATTATTTTGAATTCAAAATGTTTTAATAAATTGCATTGGCTTTAGGGTTCATAAATGAAGAAGTCTATTATAAATTAAATCAAGGGTCATTACAATCTACTATTTTAATTATTTTAATAAAACATTGAATAATTTAAAAACATTAAACATATTAATACGTTCATAGTTACATACTTAAGGTGGCTTGATCGTTTTTGAAAAAAATTACAGACTGCTCTGAAACTTAGAGATTATCTTAATAAAATATGCTAGATTCATTTGGAAAAAAGAAATACCGTGGTTGACGATGTCATTGCCGAAAAAATCGCTACCGAAAAAATGTCAGTTTAACACGTAGTCTTATGGGATTCCTCGTCAAAATCGGCGAAACTCCGGAACAAAACACAAGTCCCCATAAATCAAATATATACTAGTACTTTCGATTTCGAGGAATCTATTAGTATTATAAAAACGAAGGGTTAACGACTTCAATCAAGAGAAAATTGCAAAAAAGGTACAGAATATAGAAATCGCCTCGAAGTGAAACTAATAATTTTTTACTATCGCTTTTTTCCGGGGACATTTCCGCGATTTCTTACCCTTCTACTTAGATGTTACTATAATACATATGATTATTAAAAAAATAAGTAGCAATGAGCATTCATATAACACGTTCCCCCATGGTGCCCCTCACTTCATACGATTTTGAATTTGAAAATCTTTCTGTGGAAAAAAGACGTTTTCGAATGCACCGGAATTCGAGCCCGGGTATTTCGATTGCCGGTCGACTGTATGTACATTCGTGTAAAAATATTAAATATTTTGAAAATTTTTTTTCAAGTATTTTACTTTATAGTAATGATTTGTCGAATTTACTTCACACCGAATAAATATCAAAGTGCAAGATTGCATGCGAATTCAAATACAATTTATGCTTTTTTTAAATATTTAAAACCTTTTTTTACACAGACACTTCCATCGGAAATTAGAGGTTCATATGTTACTTAAGCTATTGTTAAAGTAACTTAATTTTTATAATAAAAGGTTAACATTTTTTCATGATGCTAAAATAAAAGTTAATACAGTTTTGCTTCTAATAAGCCCAAGTTAAGAGCATAATATTAATTTTGTAAAAATATACTACAAAAAATCTGCCCGCTTCGTGGGTACATTCTCATCGCGCGCTTCGCTTGCAAGTTTGAGCGCGCCTGGGGCGCGCGATTCGATCGTCGCACTCGGTCTTATATTCTTCGGACCCTAAAGCCACCTAAGAACATGAACAATATTTGAATATTAATACTAATGGTCGATATAAGTCCTGTTTCATTATTATTTAAATTTATTACTTGTAATTTGATACTTAAGTTCAAGTCAATTTTAAAATATTATCGATATGAATTACATTTTCTCAAAGTTACTAAATTTGTTTTGGATTTCAAATGAAAAAAGAAATTCAATTTACTTAAAGCTCTATCAGCCTTAAAGAACACATTCTTATCATGACACTTGTGCTTCGCGCTCGATTTTTTGTATACATTTCTGTAACTTTCTAATAATTTACAAGATTACAAAAAATCTATTTTCTTCCAAATATTGAAAAAAGGAGGAGAATTCATAGACTCTTTTAGAGAAAACGATTTTTTGTATTATCGCTTATTTTGTACCACACATATTTTGGTTCAAAAATGGAATTTTTTATTTTCAATATTGTATTTTTTTAAATCAAAACATGAAATATACATCTTGTCAAAAAATGTCCTACTGAGAATTTGTAGACCTCATTTAGGCAAATAATTTTCTATCTCAACGTTTTTTTCGTATGTCACATATTTTGTTCAAATAATGGAATTTTTGAATTTTAATCGTATTTTTTTAAATTAGAATGAAAAATATACGTTTTATTAGAAACTATATCTGAAAATATTTGTATATATTATTGAAACGAACAATTTTCCATTCTTACATTTTTTTTCGTATTTCAAATATTTTAGTTAAAAAATTGAATTTCGGATTTTCAATGGTATTTTTTTTTTAATTAAAAAGAAAAATATACATCTTATGAAAAAATGTTGCAGTTCAAACTTGTAGATCTTTATATCATATAGGTTTGGTTTCGTCGGTCTTGCGGTCAATAAAACAACATTCTATAAAAAGCTCCTTCATTATATTTGGTCAAAAATTCTCCTATGTTTCAACCTCACTGCGGGTCTTTTTCAAGGAATATATATGTCCTAAAAATTGAACAAATCAATTTACAATCAAATTTCTTTTTCCAAAGAGAACTATTTTATGTTGTGTTGATATAATAAATAAGTACTCACATAAATTACAAAAAAACGAAAGCACACATGAAGATTCAGTCTTATTATTGAAAATGTTATTAAAATTAAAGCCTCATAGATTGAAGGCTTCAATAATTTAAAATTACATTATAATACGGTGTTTACAATCCGATGAAAGCAACGCAAACTGTAGGATAGAGAGAAGAAGATACGATAAATTGAATTATAATTCACCAATGAAAAGCGTGCTAAAGCTTGAGAACACAAACTTGAAAATCATATGTTAAATAATACCCAATGCCAAAAAAATGAGAAATTAACAAAAATTCTGTGAATTTTGGGTCAATATAATAGCAGACATGTCATCAAACATGTCACTTTACAGTTATTACAGTTGTAGATCTTTATCTAGTAAACCATTTTTTATCATAAATTTTATTCGTAACTCGTATAATTTAACTGGAAAATGGATATTGACTTTTTTCAAGTTTTAATATACTGCAACTTTCTTAAATTTATTTTAATTGCAAAATATTATCAGGACAATTAGTAGAGATTAACGAGAATTATCAGAAACCAGTCTTAAAAATTTTGATTTTTTCATAAAGTTCTTTTCAAAAACACAAAAAATGCTCCTATTTTGACAATTTTTGTCGGATGTGGCTGGTTAACGAACTTTTCTTTACTTTTTCAGCTGCGATAATGTATGCATAAGCTCAATTCAATCCGACAATTTTTTTCTATCCAGAGTTATCGAGTATATGACATATTACTACTGCAGACGGACAGACAGACAGACAGACACTTTCGTAAAAACCGTTTTTTCTGACTCATGGGATCTCAAAACGTAAAGATTTGACGAAAATTCCGAAAATTATTTTTCACATAAAACCAAAACCTTAATTCTCATATGATGAGAATCTAGAAGACATCAAATTTAGATCTTTCTTAATAATATTAATAACTCTAAAATTAATTAACATTGTCAAAAGTCTGTAGTCTCATTTCAAAGGTAAGTTTTCATAGTATTTTTCTAACTAATTAAGATGTTTTTGGAATTTTTCTGCTAGATTCTGCTCTAGAATCAAAGATGGTAATGAAAAATCATCAAATTTCAAATGATGATTGTACTACATTCATTTGAAGAATTCAAAAAATCCAAACTATCAATATTTTGATACACATTTCTAAATGTATTAAAATATAATATAAATCGATTTTTAAAAACTTCTTGAAAAGGCTACATATTTTAAAAATTGCATGACTTTTTTTATTTCTGTTCAATCCCAAGATAGAATCCAGAAAAGAATTTCTAAAAATATTTTGATTAGGTTAAGAAATCACTATGAAGACATACTGAAAGAAACCTTTTAAAATCTAAATCTAAATTAAAATTTATTTTGTAATATCTTTCTATAAAATAAAACACTTTGACGAAAGTTGAAACTCCAGGTCAATCTGTAATTTCCGATGGTAGTTTATATATATACATACGAATTGTCATGTGAAAGATGTTAAATTCCAAAAAATTGTATTCAATGTATTTTATTTTTTAGTAGCCGTTTGTCAACTTAGCTTCATATCAAGAAAAGTTTGAGGTGTAAATTCACATATAATTTATGTATTTTCTTAAATCAGCAAACACTTCATTTACATTCATCTATTGAAATTGCCATATGTCTTAGGTAAAAAAAGATAATTTTGCTTACAAAAATAGAAAAATTATTATTGAAGAGATCATTTCAAAGAAAAGAGATTAATTTCCAAGAAAAATATTTGAAGCATGAGAAAAAATAAATTTAACAAATTTTATTTTTACCTCGACTTTTTTTCTTATCGCTTCAAACCAAATTAAAAAAAAATGATGTGATTCAAATAAATCAAGAATCGTTTTTTCAGGAAAAAGACCTAATACAACCAGCCGTTTCCATATTTCTAAAATGAATAAGTTTTTACTAAATTCAGTAATTTTTTTACAAGAATTTTGTTTTGGAAATTTTATTTTTAATGCTTTTAGCCATTAAAGAATTTATTATAATTTCCAAAAAATGGAAACGGTTAAGTTGTAGAAAGCCTTTTTCTTATGAAAATTATCCGTGATTTCACAGAATCACATTATTTTCTAAAATTTGGTATGAAGCGATAAGAAAACAAGTCCGGGTAAAAATAAAATTTGTTAAGTGCATTATTTTTTTATGTTTTAATTTTTTTTCTTGGAAACTAAAAAATTAAACTAATAAAATATTCTCTACATAATTTTTTAAAAAAAATGCTGAAATCGATATTTTGTTTCGAATCTTTAAGCATTTATTGACTTTAAGTTTCATTAAAAAATTATTTTTCAAGTATTTAAATCATCTTAAAATTTCACAAAATCTTTTAGATACTTATTTCAGATCAATATTTTTCAAAGTATACAGAAAAAAAGTGTAATTTTTTAAATGTTATATTCCGTAATTTTGAATTCTGCGTCTATTTCGCGCCTCCTTTGCACGAAGTCGAGAAAAATACAATTTCTGATTTTAACTCGACAACCGATAGCGTGAAATCGAAGCGAGTTAGTGGGGATACACTGACATGACACGCTTCATTGTGTATGCTCCCACATATTATTATAAACAGTTGCTCTGTTTTACCCTTCAAGTAGTAGCATGAACCTTTCATTTTAGTTCCCAAGAGCATTTCGCAATAGGGCGCGCTGCGGAAAATCACTCAAAATTAAATACATTACATTAGCAATCTCCCAACTCATCTCTGGCTGTGGCATGTCTCTTTTGTGTATATAGAAATTCAAGTTGACCCCTTCAAAGTCAAAATTTTGAAATATCTTGAAAACGGTGAGAGATACGCAGAAATGGAGAAAATTTTAGGAGTTTTCACAAGGGGGATGACCTTGAGTAGCTCTAACTATTTATGCCAAAAAATTCTCAATTGATACATCAGAGACCCTACTTACCGACCAAGCTGAGTCTATGCTGATAATATTTTTTATGAGCAACGCCTCTTAACACTTTTTCTATGCCGTTTCTTTTCTGGACCGGTACTTCATCGTTACTTTTAAATCAGAGGGGTGTTTTTCAAAAAATACAAAATATGGATAAAATTAATTAAAAGGTAAGTTAATATTATTTTGTTAGTAATAATTTTAAAATAAAAAAATAAGCAATAGTAGTGTACACCTGTTATGTTAACAGAAACAGGTGTATAACCTCAATTGACCACGTGCATGCAGTGATATTTTTTTTGTATGACAATACATATAACTTTTCCATTTCGTTTTACAGATTCAGGAGAAGATGGTCAAAATTCAAAAATTGCGGAAGGCATTAACAGCTATCGATGAGAGGGAGAAGATATTACAGGTGAATTAAAATAACCTTAGTTATGTTAATTCAGATCTAAGCCAAAAGTAAGTTAACCAAATTCAATTAATCTAAATTAAAAGTAATGAAGTAAATTCTAAGTAAAACTTAATTAAGCATTTAACGAAATTTAATGAGATTTAAGTAATTTAAGAACAATTAAAATTAATTAAACTATAGTAAACCTATTTAACTTAATTTAATTATATTAAACTAATTAATACTATTTAATCTAAAGTTTAGCTAAAATAGATGTAATAGAACTAAAACAATCTAAATTTAACGTTAATTGAGGCTTCGGATTCCATAACCGAAGGAGCGCGTGGCCTAGTAGGCAAAAGAGGTGATACCGCAATGCGCGAACTTTTTTTTCCATTTAAATAAAAAAGTCGGAAAAATGATCAAAAAAACTTGGCAGTACATGTTAAATGTCATTCCGCATGTTTTTTCTCTCATAAATTTTTGTGTCAGAACTCTAGTTTTTTTTATAATCGAAGAAAACCGTATTTTTTTAATGTACGAAATCAATCGACTTTTTACAATCAACTCGCTGTATTTCGTACAAATTTGTCTGGAATAGTCTGAAATTGCATCAACAGACTCAAAAAACCCTAGAGCTTCAGTTAGTTATGTTCAACATAACAAAATTCTCAATTTGTTAATCATTTTTATTATAACAGTTGCGGCTGGCAAAATTCTCATTTTTCATCTTCAAAGAAAAAAAGTATGCGAGGAAGTTTAGAGTTGAGAGAACTTTCAGCGAAAAAGTTGTTCAGCAGGCTTTCAGGCAGTTTTTCAATATATTTTGAGATTTTTCAATTCAAAACTGTGGTCAGGATGAGAATTTATTTAATTGCGTTCAAGCGCACCGATACCGTCAAGTGATAGATCGATGGAACGCGGAGAAAAAGAGATGCACCCATGCCGAGAGCACGCCATTTGACTTGAAAAATATATGCGCGACTTTTTTCTGAAACTTCACGATCTATTGGGATTTCAAAAAACCAAGAAAAATTACGTATAATATTTATTGACAAGAAAAAGTCGCGCATATATTTTTCAAGTTCGATTTTCCGGAAAATCAACGACGAAAAAGAAGTTTATTGTAATCGAATTGGTCAAAATGATGTTGCAACTCTGTCAAATAGCGTGCTCTCGGCATGGGTGCATCTCTTTTTCTCCGCGTTCCATCGATCTATCACTTGACGGTATCGGTGCGCTTGAACGCAATGAAATAAATTCTCATCCTGACAACAGTTTTGAATTGAAAAATCTCAAAATATATTGAAAAACTGCCTGAAAGCCTGCTGAACAACTTTCTCGCTGAAAGTTCTCTCAACTCTAAACTTCCTAGCATACTTTTTTTCATTGAAGATGAAAAATGAGAATTTTGCCAGCCGCAACTGTTATAACAAAAATGATTAACAAATTGAGAATTTTGTTATGTTGAACATAACTAACTGAAGCTCTAGGGTGTTTTGAGTCTGTTGATGAAATTTCAGACTATTCCAGACAAATTTGTACGAAATACAGCGAGTTGATTGTAAAAAGTCGATTGATTTCGTACATTAAAAAAATACGGTTTTCTTCGATTATAAAAAAAACTAGAGTTCTGACACAAAAATTTATGGGAGAAAAAATATGCGAAATGACATTTAACATGTACTGCCATGTTTTTTTGATCATTTTTCCGACTTTTTTATTTAAATGGAAAAAAAAGTTCGCGCATTGTGGTATCCCCTCTTTTGCCTACTAGGCCACGCGCTCCGTCGGTTATGGAATCCGAAGCCTCAATTAACGTTAAATAAACTAAATTAAAATAAAATTGAACTAAAGTAATCCTACTTAAAAATATATATATATATATATACAACTAATCTATTTCTATCTCGAACAGGAGCAGTATGATCCAGTCAGCCCAGGATCAAGTTCAGCGCCAGAACGAAGCTCAGCGCCAGAACGAAGCTCATTGATGGAACTGAACTCGGCACCAGAAGTATGCACGTCAGATTTGAGCCTGGTTCAACCTGAATTTTTTTACTGTGTTGATAGTTTCTCAAACTATCCAGGATTTGCACCTACACAACAATAGATTCAACATCCAAACTATCCAGGATTTCCACCTACACAACCAACAACTCAACAACTTTTACCTCCAACTATTTCACATTTTTTTTTTCGAACCATATCTACAGTCAACCACCTCTCTACTTATGCCCCATCTAATTCATCTAGACATACACACTTTCACTAACCCATTCATACCTTTGCCCTTCTATCCTTTAATACAACCAATTACTCGACCTTCCATCCCACAAAGCATTGTTGAAGACATGCAGCCTACTATCCAGCCAGGAATTATAGAACTAACCACACCACCGCACAGTGGAGTGAAATGGAAAAACGAGGTTCAAAATCATTTTCTGAGCTGAATTCTTGACCGATTTCAGATTTTTTTTGTTGAAAAATCCAACATTAAATTTTGAAGAGATCGCTACAGGCCGATTTTTGAATTTGTTGTTACAACATTTATGTTAATGTAAATAGCGGAAAAAATGTCGATTTTTCGAATTTTATTTTTGATTTCTTCGAGTAAATTTTTCCTAGGCCTGTCACACCCCAGCTTCGATGCGTAGGAGTATATAGAATGGAATAATTTTGTTGACATGTGAATTCATTTGTTATAAACAAATAGATATAACAATTAGTCAACGGAATGGATTGGTCATTTGTGCAATCCAATTAAGCATCGGAATGAATCGTTCCCATCTCTAAGATGATATCTCATCCGTCATTATTTGTTAACTTTAACAACAAATAATATAAACAAATGCACAGTATGGGCATTTGTAGGCAAAAACGAGCCGAATTTCTTCCGAATCTTTATCATAATACATTGCTTGTGATGTTGACAGATGTTATCTTGTCATCCAACATTATTTCTCAACTTTAGCAACAAATAATATAAACAAATGCACCATATGGGCATTTGTAAGCAAAAACGAGCCGGATTTCTTCCGAATCTTCATCATAATACATTGCTCGTGATGTTGACAGATGTCATCTTCTCATCCGACATTGTTTGTGACTTTAGCAACAAGATTTGGTGTATGAATGCACAAAATGGGCATTCAAGTGGATGTACAAATGCACATTGTTGGAATCTTTGTCCTGAGAAAATCATGATTCCAAAATTATAAGCTCAAGAGCTTCAGGGTCGAGAACGCTACTGACGTGTTTCCAGTCTTGTCTGAAATATGCCAAGTACGCATCGGATGAAATCAGCAGTACCCAGAATGCCAACGGGCATCGAGCATGCGTATATTTGATATGCCACCATCTAGCGGTGACGAATGATATTTATACTCATCAGGATAGTCAATGACATGTACACTCGCTTAGATTATTTTGTTGCTAAAGTCAACAAATAATCTCGGATGAGAAGATGACATCTGTCAACATCACGAGGAATGTATTATGATGAAGATTCGGAAGAAATTCGGCTCGTTTTTGCCTACAAATGCCCATACTGTGCATTTGTTTATATTATTTGTTGTTAAAGTTAACAAATAATGACGGATGAGATATCATCTTAGAGATGGGAACGATTGATTCCGATTCTTAATTGGATTACACAAATGACCAATCCATTCCGTTGACTAATTGTTATATCTATTTGTTTATAACAAATGAATTCACATGTCAACAAAATTATTCCATTCTATATACTCCTACGCATCGAAGCTGGGGTGTGACAGGCCTAGGAAAAATTTACTCGAAGAAATCAAAAATAAAATTCGAAAAATCGACATTTTTTCCGCTATTTACATTAACATAAAAGTTGTAATAACAACAAATTCAAAAATCGGCCTGAAGCGATCTCTTCAAAATTTAATGTTGGATTTTACACAAAAAAAAATCTCAAATCGGTCAAGAATTCAGCTCAGAAAATGATTTTGAACCTCGTTTTTCTATTTCACTCCACTGTGCACCGACCATACAGTCAGTTGAACCTCCAAGCTCAAGTCACACTCCTGCTCAACCCAGTCTTTTGATGCTTTAAAGTCGGGCGCAAAACAGGAGCCTGACTTGAGCCTGGAGGAGCAATTGATCCTGAGTGACGATGATGAGTCACTCATCTCTTCCTGTCCTCCACCTCCTCCTCCGCCTTCAAGAACACAAGCAAAAGACAGCACAGACACAAATGAAAAAAAGAAGACAGCTATATTAATAGACACACCACTTCTCAACCCATGCCAAAGAAAAAGAACCCGTCCACTTGAACTGAAACCATATAACATCTATTTCTCAACCGACTCACAAACCACAGACATCTACTAAATCTACTCCCGAATCTATTAACAAACCACATTCAATAAGAAAACATAATCTTTTATTCATTTTCTTTTGTACTATGTACATAATTTGATTTGTATTAGCATTGAATTTCACTCGTTTATCATCATGTTCGTAATTCTTTTGTAATATTTTATCACTTCATTAGTTCAGCATTTTGTTTTTATTTTACATAATTTAAGGAAAGATGGTGAGATTTTTTAAATGGCATGTTCGCACGTTTTTCATAGCTTTTTTTAAATGCATGTTTTGCATAGCTTTTTTTAAATGCATGTTTTGCATGGCTTTGTTTTGATGCATGCTTGCTCCATGCGGCCAATAGCGTTGATCTTTTGTAGATCCATTCTCCTCGTGAAGCTTCAATCAACTTGAGAGGTGTTGGAATGATTAAATTGCTTCGCTGCACGACTTTTATAAGCCTACCCCCACTAAACATATACCCCCACTCCGATCTCAAGCACGTCGAACTAAATTTGCAAAGAAACAGGAGTTGGTAAAACAGGAGTGGGGATAACTTTACGTATATATATATATATGATTTAAGTAACTTAGATCTTATAATCTAATAACTTAATTCATTAACTATTGAAGTTAATTTAAAACTAATTAAACTATGCTTAAATATAATAAAAGAAGGGAAATGATAATTAAATTAATATATTTCTATATCTAACATAATTTATTTGAAAAAACATATCTCAACCTACTTTTTACACAAAGAAATCACATTGATTATAAAATTCTTTTAATGTAGTGCTGTTATCTACTTTCTCTACATTATGTACTTCATCTATATCATTAGACATGTTGATTAGTGTAGGTTGATGTAGTGGTGGTGGTGGATTCAAAATCCATGTCTTAAGAGTCATCACATTCTGTGCTGCGCAGTTGATTTCATCCATGGGTAAAGTGTGATGGGTACATGGAAATAATGATTCTCGCTTTATCTTCTTTAGTGAGGGGCAGCTAAGTTCTTGGATGTCTTGTACATTGATGACAAAGTTTTCAAGCCAGCTTTTTTTCCCATGCTTTTGACGTAGATTGTGCGTGCACCTGACAATGTCTCTTGAAGTATGCATCGTAATTCTTCGTAGGGTATGTCACCAGCAGTCCATGCTATAGCATGATAGTTATGCATCAACCAGCAATTCTGACTTCTAGAACTTGCAGGCAATGAATTCCACGGACAGTGAGGATCAAAGAGAAATACCAGTGGTTGAGGATCTTGCTGAAGAAAAATAATAGCTAACTCCTTGAAGACAATGTCGTTGTAAGGTCTCTTGAAGCCTTGAACGTCCACGATGAAGTCCATCTTGACTGAAGAAGAATGATTTCTGTTAGTTAGAAACAGCTATTTATACCCTCTTCTGTCATCCCCCCTCTACTACCTCATATTTCACCCCACCACTTCAAACTCATATTATTTTTTTTACAGCGCCACTAATGGGTTTATATTGAACTATACGATCATGTAATATTAGGCAGTAGGCTGCTGTATTGGCTGGGAAATTAGTACTTGATTCAAATTCTAATCGCACATCCACTGGAGCCTGTTTAAGAAATTCATTTTGTTTTGACCAATCGATAACAATTAGCGGAGCATATTTCTTGAAAGTCTCTTTCGTCAGCAGAGGTTCAGGCTCTTTTCCATAATATGAAAATTGAAAATTAGCATACATGTCATATAATAGAGCAAATTGATTTTGATCAAAGTTTAAATTTAGATTGCCATATGGGCAATATTGTGAATTTAAAAAAAATTTTACGTTTGTGATGCTACAATGATCGAAGCGATTAGCATATTGTTTGCGTTTAGCATTAACGATAATCTTCCGATAATCTTCGGCAAAGCCGAGGATCATGCTGAGTGGAATGGTTACATCAAAGTATCCATCTTCATTTATAATTTTGGCAGTTAAATCCGCATCAAGCCAGCCTGCATTTTCAGCATAATGAAGCTGATTAGGAGTTAGAGAAACGTACCCCTTCATGATACTGGTAAGGCCAGCATTTTTACATCTGTCAATTTCAATACCGTTCAATTCATAAGTAATCTCATCAAATAAGAAACAGACGGCATTGCCAATTAAAGCTGTAGCTGTCACATTGGTTCCATCAGATTTGACAAGTCTTCCATGTATATGCAATGAGCTTTTACTTGGAAGAATGTACAAATCTTGATGTTGCATGGCAATTCGAATCTCATCACTGTTGTCAAACGATGATGAAGCATAGGGCTGATGGGAATGAACCTCATAGTGTGCTAAAGATTCATCAAGACTAACTGGAGCTGAAATACTTAGTATTTCTTCCTACTTTGTAGCAGCGGCAACAGCAAATAAAAAAAATGCAAATTAACGGTCGTTTCTTCTTCTTCTTTCTCAGTAAGGTATGACTCTGAGACCAGGCTGCTTCAGGAAAATCACGTTCTGAGATGTTAGTCCCTTGCGAACTGACTGAAGACTGATTGCTTCTTTGCATGGTGGCTTGTTTATATAACTTCCACCTACTTTACTATTAAACACAATACCCATTACATTGATTTAATATGTAATCGAATTGTTATAGTTTCTCCTCGAAAATTTACTAAGTCTCCTTCCTGATCGACTATGCGGAGCTGAATATTATGTATTGTCTGCACGGCAATTGGAAGGTAAATGACGTGTGATGGTACTTCAACGACCTTATATCCAGGTGGAACAGTTGGGAAGAATTCATGAATTGTATGAACTTTGCGATTGTTAATATATGCTCCAGTTGTAATGTTGCACTCAATTCTGAGAGCATTTACTTTGAGAATAGCTACTGGTGAATTAGACGTGTGTGTTTTATTAGCTCAGAGAACACGTGGTGTGAATCCCAGAAGTTCACCGATAGAATCTTTTGGTTTGAAACTAATTTCACGGTTGCTCTTGATTTCACTACGCAACGTATTGTTATTAGGCTTTATACTTATAATAGTACTTGTAGTTTCTAGATTCTTTTGGACATAATTTTTAATTTCGTCATTCTTTGTTGGTATAATAACGACGATAAAGTCTCCATTTGCAAGGGACATTTTTATGTAATTCTCAATATCTTCAATTTCGTAGCTGCCAGGAGGTATTGTAATAACCTGATTACCTATATAAAATTTATTTTTCCCTATGTCAACATTGGGAATTGAATTGAATGTGAGTAGTTCAACGAGTCCGAGAACATAGTTCTTGTTTGATGAGAGTTCTATTGGCGGGAAATATTCTGCTTCTAACACAGAATAATTTCCTGTAATGGTAAGAGTGAACGTTTCGTCCATGATGATGTCTCACTTTATACTGACATTTCTCAAGCAATCACTTGAATTTGTGTAGACTATATTTGCTGGATTTATTAAGTTGATCACATAAAAATTTAAGACATAAATGACCGCATTCAAATGTATCATATTCTTGGTATCTACTATGATTATATTTTATGAAGCTACCATCAGCGAGGTATTTAACAAGATCGGATGATGGTTGAAGATTACCGAAACTTTCAAAGTACAATGTTTCATTATTACTCTTTTTGTATGCTACCCAATATGTTCTAGGTCCATCTTTATCATCAAGGTTAATGATACCTGACTCATATCGATGTGGTCCTTTTGTAGATAGTTCATTTCGCATAAAGACACCACGAAAATGAGGAATCTTCAAAGCTTTGGCATACTTGAGCAAATCAGAATTAGTTAGGGCTCGATGAGTTAGCTTCACTACAAGTTTTTTCATGTTTTTTTTCTATTCATTCCTTGACCCTGATGGTGATGATAGGATTTCATATGAAGACCGAGCCCTTGTCGATAGGGTTTCAGATGTAATCCTTTACCGAGAGAAATTTTCTCCATTGCTTTATTGTGACGTTGAGCTTCTGCCAACTGTTGTCTGGCTGCATTTGCATCGTTTACAGCTTTTACTACTCCAGCTACTCCAACAGAAAGAGCTCTAAGTGCGCTAAGTCCTGCAAAGATTGGAATCAAAGGCAAAACACCTCCAACTTTAGAAGGTATAGGTAAAATTCGAGGAGCTCTGACCTGTCGTTTACCACCTGCTTTTTTCACTGCTATCCGAGCACCTTCTACAGCAGCTTGTATAGCGTCTTTAGCATCATTGCTGGGAATTATAAATTTATTTGCAGCGTCGACAATCTTCCTCAACGCCACTCGTTTCTTTATATTTTTTCACTTCTTTTTCATTGAAAATGCTTTTCTATTTTTCTTCAACCCCATACCGAGTTTTGATTTAGCATTCATCACGTTAGTTATAGCTACAGCAGCAACTCTTTCACCAATACTTGCGTCCTTTGAAAAAACACGTTGCCACGCTTCATCGGCGAGAACTCTATCTGCAGAGTTTCTCACTTCAATGTTCTCACGATTCTTCGAGTAGGAAATATCGTGCTCCTTACAAGCTGTATCCAATGGATTATTTATACCTGGATCGCCCCGTGCTAATCGCTTTGCTAGTTTAGTACCAGGTCCATAATATTGGTAACCTGGCAAGTGTAATTCGAATGGTAACTTGTTTATAATACGATTCAGCAGACCTTTACCTTGATAGTGAGATTTATTTTTAACTTTCTTTCTATGATGAATAATCATTCCTTACTCTACGAATGTTAAAATACAACTGAGCTAAAACCTATATAAGCGCTGTATTTTATGGGTTTTACAGCGTTCAGTTTTGAGATGCGATTCAAAACACAACCACATAAGCTGCCAGTCGTAAATCTGCACTCGTTGGTTCAACGTCAGCAAGAGAAGAAGTTAAAACGACATGGCAGTTTGCTCTCAGATAATATTCGAGCAGTTTTTTGTGGTCCATCCAATTGTGGAAAAATAAATGTATTACTCGCTTTAATTTTGCATCCAAATGGACTTAGATTTAATAATAGCTACCTTTATTCAAAATCACTTCAACAACCAAAATAACAATTTTTAGAAAAAGTACTCAATAATGTAGATGGAGTTGAGTATTTTCCATTCAGTGAACATGAGGAAGTAGTTTCACCTAGCCAAGCAAAACCAAACTCTGTCTTTATATTTGATGACATTGCATGTGAGAAACAAGATAATGTAAGAGCTTTCTTTTGCATGGGTAGACATGTCAACGTTGATTGCTTCAACTTGTGTCAGACGTCTGCTAGAATTCCTAAGCATTTAGTACGTGATAATCTAAATTTATTAGTTCTTTTTAGGCAAGATGACAGGAATCTCAAACATGTATATGAAGATCACGTGAATACTGATATGACATACATTTAGTTTTCTAGATTTATGCTCAGCATGTTGGAATGCAGACAAATATGGATTCGTCGTCATTGATAAGGATAGTGAACTGACTAATGGTAGATATAGAAAAGGATTTGACTGTTTCGTAATATTATAAATACAAAATCTTGGATTGGAATAATGTTAGTATAGTGTGTAATATTGAAACATTAATATGTTCCGCAAAGAGAAAGAAGTACTCCGCCAAATAGCAAAAGCTAGTGATGCTATTCGACGTAAACATCGTATGCTCAAATTAGGAAAACAAGATGCAGAAAATATGTTGAGTGAAACTTTTAAGCCTATAGTTACACCATTAGAGAAATTAGTTAACATGTCTGATATACCTGTTAGACATAAAATAGAAACAAAATTTGAAAAGTATAAAGAAGATAATGAAGAAGAAGAAGAAAAAGAAGAAGAAGAAGAAGACAATGATGAAATATCTTTTATTACAGCTACTGATGAGGATAATCGGGAGCGTGATACAATTATGGTTGATCAAACTGCTGAATCTGCTGAAAATTATGAAAAATTGACAAAAAAGTATCTTTTATTGTTAAAACACAATAGGAAACAATGTTTGGATATGATTTATGGAGTGCGGAAACTTACTAATGGATCACTTATGATTGGGGATACTCCTATAAGTTTTAACGATCAGTATATTGAAATTGGTGATAAGCGTTATCTAATAAGCACTGGATTGTTAGAGCTTCTGTTTAAACAGAGATCTGATCAAGCTTATGTAAGCGCTGATGATCTTGAACATTATAAAGAAATTCTTGTTACTACTAATGCACACAAAAAGAAATATAGTTCTTCTGAATCCATTCGTGCGGATAAAGGTTCCAAGTATTAGAATATTATTATAAAATTTGTCTCAAGCAGAGAATCATCATTAAAAAGACAATCAACCAGTGGAAGTTCGTTGAAAAGACGAAAAAGAACTAATACATGTTCACTACCTCACTTCATGATAGCAAAACAAAATTCAAGGCCAGATTACATCTATTGGGATGACCCTAATGAGCTAGTTGATCGTCTTCGACTGCTCATGGCATCACAAGCAGCAGGCATTCCAAGTCATAATAACGAAATTATGTCCATCATTGAAGAATTACGTGAAGCTAAAATTTTATATTAGGAATGTACTATTAAATAGAGCTTCATTATCACAATGAGCATTGATGTGTTCGGACATCCTCTAAATCGAACAGCTGTATCGAATCGTGGACCTCCAGGTCCTGCAGGAACTCCTGGTGCTGGTTTCAAGCTCACTTTAGATGACAATTACGACATAGAAGGCAAAAGACTCTGCAACGTTACCGAAGCTATAGATCAAAACGACGCAGTGAATTTAAGACTTGTACAGCGTATTGTTCGGAACGAAATTCGTACTGTGTACCAGGTCACATCATCTTTGCGATCAGAGATTGATAATAATAATGTCCTGATTAAAGTCCTAGAAGGATCAATAAATGAAAAATTGAAAAACCTACAAATTGAAACAAATCATGACTTATCAGTTAAAAACTCTGAAATTATTGCACAACTGGATACTCGAATGAGTGCTATCGAAAAAAATGGACACCAAAAAGATAACAGTAGTCAGAGAGCTACATAAACAAGTGAGAAAAAATTACCCTCGTCGACGTGTGCAAATGTGTGGTATAGACGAAAAATGGCAGGCTGATTTGGTAGAAATGAAACCATATTTCCAAATTAATAGAGGTTTCAGGTACTTATTCGCAGTCATAGATATATTTTCAAAATATGCCTGGGCTGTCATAGTAAGAAGCAAAAATGGAAAGGATATTACTACCGCAATGAAATCCATACTTACACAAGGACGAATTCCAAAGAACTTGCATACCGACAAGGGTAAAGAGTTTTACAACTCGCAGTTTAGGAGTTTAATGCAACAGTTTAATATCAAACTGTACTCAACTTATAGTAATCTAAAAGCATCAATCATTGAAAGATTTAATCGCACACTCAAGAACAAAATGTGGATACAATTCAGCTTACAAGGCAACTATAAGTGGGTAGATGTCTTGTCCACTCTAGTTTCTGAATACAACGATTCTAAGCACCGAACCATTGTCATGAAACCTAAAGATGTCACCGCTACAGATGAAGAGGTACTTTTGCAACGTTTTCATAAACAAAAAAAAAAATGATTCCGAGACGACCTAAATTCAAAATTGGTGATAAAGTTCGAGTCAGTAAATTCAAGAATGTTTTCGAGAAAGGATACACCCCAAATTGGACAACAGAGATATTCACGGTGGATCATGTCATTTCAACCAATTCTGTAACGTACAAACTCAAGGACTACCAGAATCATTCCATCGCTGGCGGCTTCTATGAACAGGAACTTCTCAAAGTCAAGTACCCAGATATTTACCTCGTAGAGAAGGTTCTCAAAAAACGTGGCAATAAGATTTATGTTAAGGGGCTCGGCTTTGATAGTTCACACAATAGCTGGATAGCAAAGTCAGACATGTAAATCAATGTTGAATCATTGTTGAATCAATGTTAAATCAATGTTGAATCAATGTTGAATCATTGTTGAATAAATGTTGAATCAATGTTGAATCAATGTTGAATCAATGTTGAATCATTGTTGAATCATTGTTGAATCAATGTTGAATCATTGTTGAATCATTGTTGAATCAATGTTGAATCAATGTTGAATCATTGTTGAATCAATGTTGAAAGCTGACTATAAATCCTGAGCATGCATATAGTCATTATCTGAAATACTGGAATCATTGAGTGTACTATAAAACTGCTCCTTCGATCGCAGTTTTTTTTCTAAAAGTCTCTCCTTCGAGTCCAAATACTCATAAGGTAAAACTTCTTTACGTGTCAGTAATCTGATAATTCCACTGCTTACGTTGGAAAACTCGGAATATACAATTTTATAATTATCTAAGTATGAAGCTAATTTTTCGAAAGATGAAACCATAAATCTAAACGAATCTATAAATCTAAAGCTAACCAAACTCCCTTTAACATGCTTTGTAAAAGCAATATATTTCTCTTTATTTAATGGGAGAAGATCAACTTTTCCATCACAATAAGTACAAATATTTCTTATTATAAAATGAGCGTCGTATTCGCTTAAATTATGAAAAACAACAGGTATTGTTATCGAATCTTGATAGTTTAGATTACACACTTCGTGCGCTGATCCGCGATATTTGCCGGTGAGGTGACAATGATCTCTAACCTTTATCTGACCAGCAAAAATAGACTCCTCGCATATGTGACATTCAGTCGCTTGTCTATAAACCGCTTTCTGATCGTGTGTCAGCTGGTCCATGGGGATAGGGCATATGAAGACAGTTTCAGCGTCCTCAGCAAGTTGCTTTAATTCTTCAGCAAACCACTTGGAGGGATCCATACCATCGGGACATGAGTGATACCCTGAAAGTGATTCATCATAGCTACACTTCAGGTAATAGCCGATGTCAAGAAGCTCATGCCTCTCAAAAACTTCAGTATTAGAGTTGCGTTCTTGAGACTCGTTTACTAGCCTCAGAAAACATTCGCAGTCAGCATAAATGACAAATGGAACCTTTTCCTTATTATTATAGTTTTTAAATTCGACGATATTTTTACCTTCTTCGGAAAGTATAATTTTGCAGCGATTCATCTTCTTGCATTCTGTTTCGTGGTTAATCAATTTTATCTCGCTGATAAAATGATGTAGGCACCGATCACAAATATATTTTTTATGGCCATTACTGGAAAATTGATTATTAACAAGTCAAGACGAATTATTTATCCATACATAATGAAAATTTAAAGGTTCAATGCCCTCATCATCATCGTCATAATCTTCGAGATTATCATATTCATTGATATAATAATCTTCTACACGTAGAAGATTCACATGTATTTCTCTTTTTTGTGATGTTAGGTGTAAAGGAACAGTGTTGAACTTCCACTTTTTTCTAGTCAGACCATATACATTAACAGAGATATTGTTCTGTTGTTCAAATTTAGCAAGGTCTTTCAATGCCACAGGAAAATCTATTCCTGTGAAATTTAACTCGGACTCATACTTCTTATACTTAGATACGCGATAATTGTTATCTCTTATATCAACAGGATGCAACGCTGACAATATTGCCCATTTAAAACATTGATTGTCTAGATTTTTTATATTCACACAAGCTTGCTTCCTCTTAATTTGCTGCGGCAAATCGATATACGAACTTGCACGCATGGGATTGTATTTATTTATGTTAATTTCTAATCGCTCAATCAAATGTAGTTTGCAATCAGAGCCGTTTTCTTCAAACTCTTCAACATCTCTAAAGATTGGTTGTAATCATCTACATTAGTCACCCACTCGAAACCACCGTAAGGGAGTGGTTGCGTCATTGCCCAACCGTACAAGTTGTTTGCGTCAAAGTATACCAAATAATTGATATCTTGATTTTGATTCAACCTAAGAGAGTTGTAGCGAATATGTCGTGAGTTTTGGCAGTGAAAGATTCAGGCGCAATCTGTTCTTCACCACTAAATACCCTAATAAACTTTACAACAAGTACAGCGTACACTTTTAACGCTCCATGCCTGTTTAATGCATCTTTCAAATGCTCTGCAAATAGAGTGAATGCATCATTTAAAAAATTGTCGATATTCTTATGGATAAGGTTTATAATAACGCTAGTCTGCAGTCGACGCTTAAATGCTGCATCACATTCTCCCCAACGCACTCGATTACTAATTACATCATTACTTTCTGCACCTTCGCCTCGTTTGAATAGTGCATCAAATCGGGCACTGAGACACGTAATCTGTCGAATAATATTTAAAGATCTTTGTTTCTGCTGGGTCGTAAGACCTGGCGTTCTTAATACCTTATTTAGGGTACTTAGATTTACACTACAGTTTTCTACCCATTGGTTAATGTGTACAGGATTTACGTTACTAAATTTAGATAATAAACCTAAAGCATTTTCGATATGTGGGATGAGTACTGCACACTCTTCAAGTAATCGATGATTGTCTTGTTGTCTGAACATCTTGTTTCTTTTCTCGTTGGTCATTTTCGGAGCTGCTCGATGAACGCTGCATCCGATGAAGCGACGGAATACGTTCGAATCGTTCCAGTCCCCAGTTTTATAGAAGCTGTCCCCACTTTGCCAAAATCACCCCACTTTAATTTAATCTATCCCACTAAAATTCTACGCCTGCGCAGATCAATCTTTTTTCTTACTACGCATGCGTAATAAATGAAACAAAGGCAATAGGTGCATGCAAGTTTAAGATACGGACTAGTAGCATAGTGCGCATTCATAGTGGTCTTGACATGAAAGTCTAGATACATAAAGCGACAGAAAAGCGTACATAGCAAGCAGGCTTGTAAAATAATTAAAATTAAATTATCAAATTGATTATTTTTTAATGCCGGGAGATAATTTATGTATTAATTTAATATAAAGAAATTATAACAGCGGCGGTGCCTGTGCCGGTGTTTGCGACTTCTCATTCTTCGCTTTTTATGTTTTTTTCGCTGATCGTATTGCACATCGTCGTCGTCGCCTTCGCAAGATGGTGGTATAGGCGATGGCGGCGGTGTAGGCGATGGCGGTGGTGGTGTAGGCGATGGCATCGGTGAAGGTGATGGTTACGGCCACTCATTACCACCACTTCTATTCCCCAACACTAGACGGCATTGAATGCCAGACAAAATCCGAATATGTAATTAGAAAATTGATTAAAATGTACCTTAAAAATTTTAAGCATTGTTTTAAGGCTAGCATAAAGCGATGCAATTGTAAACCATACAATTAAAATTATTCACATAGCCATACAGTTGAAGCGAATGCATTAAACAATGCAATTATAAACTATGCAATTAAAGGCCATGCAGAGAGCGATGAAATTAAAAGACCATGCATAAAAAGGCATCAACTTAAAAGGCCATGCATAAAAGCCATCCACTCACAAGGCATGCAATAAACAGCTATGCACCTACAAGCCTTGAAAATAAAACCTATGCCAGAAGTCATGCAAGCAATCAAGCAAATACATTTTGAGAACTTACCTCGATCTCGAGCTCCATCTCGTTGAATGATTCTGTGTCTAAGCAGAGCAACCACTTAAGTAGTCTGTGCCCCACTTAGCCTTAGAAGACGTACAACTAGGCGGAGCATGAAGAATAGGGGCGTACTCGGATGTTCGACACAGCACGACATAGAAGGGTATGCCACAGCACAGACTCTCAGCTTGGTCGGTAAGTAGGGTCTCTGATGTATCAATTGAGAATTTTTTGGCATATACAGATAGAGCTACTCAAGGTCTTCCCCCCTTATGAAAACCCCTAAAATTTTCTCCATTTCTGCGTATCTCTTACCGTTTTCGAAATATTTCAAAATTTTGATTATTGAAGGGGTGAACTTGAATTAATATATATATATATATACACACACACACAAGAGACATACCACAACACCGACTCTCAGCTTGGTCGGTAAGTAGGGTCTCTGATATATCAATTAAGCATTTTTACATATGCAGTTAGAGCTACATTACCAAACCAGATATCTAGAATACCGACCCAGCAATCTACATTACCTACCGAGCAGGATTTAAGCGGTAGCTCCATCTGTTAGGACTGGGCATGGCCGAACAGCGATCTACATTACCGACCGATCAGGATTTGGGTGTTAGCTCCATCTGTTGGGGCTTAGCATGGAAAAGAACCTACGCAGTCGGTAAGTGATGCCGGACTGGCATAGCTCTACTACTGACGCAAAACGTTTTCCTTTTATGGCCAAATGAAATTTTCCGAATAGGTAGAAGTCACAGGGAGCCATATAAGGCGAATACGGTGAGTGGTTGACGGATAAAATGTGATTTTTGGTCAAAAAATCAGTGATAAGCGTTGAACGATGGGCCGGCACATTATCATGCAAAAGGCGCCAACTGCCATTTTCACGGTATTGCGGCCTCACACGGCGAATTTTCGGTCAAAATGCGATGAATTGAATCTTTTGACATGTTTAATTCCATTTAAAATTCACGTACAATTTCAATATTACTTGGTGTAATCACGAAACTTTCCTGACCGGGATGTTCGTCGTCCTTGATGTCTTCATGACCTTCTTTGAATCGTTCAAACCACTCATAGACTCTGGCACGGAATAAACAATTGTCACCATACACTTGTTTCATTAATTCAAATCTTTCAGTAAAAGTTTTACCAGGTTTCAAACAAAACTTAATATTCGCTCTTTTTCCGAAGTTCATTTTTCGACCGATGCTATAAACACACTGTCCCTTATAAAGCAATAACTCGGCTTCTAATTGTCCGTTGGTCATGAAATTTTGACAGAACGTCAGTGAAGGATGTATCTTTCCAACTCCTACTCGCATCAGAAGATAGCGCCACTATAAATAGCTATTTTGAAAAAGTATCGTTTATTTTGGAACGCACCTTGTACATCAATTTATTCATCTCCAGATATTCCAAAATTTTTTACATTTCATTAGAAAATTTCATAACAAATTAATTAATTCAATCAATACGCGATTAAAGACTATCAATTTGAAGTTGTACAATATCATTTGAGTTCACATTTTCTCCATTTTAAGTATACCTAATATAAAACTGTCCTATTCCAAAATAAAAATGTAACAATTTTCCATGCTGAAATTTTTCTGTGTCCCAGCACAGGAATCGCAAAATTAGAATGCAACAGACACCGCAACCAGGAGATTGGACCTGGCGCCCGTGGTTCAATCGAGTCAAAATTAAATCGACTATTTTCTCAGTTTGATCAATTTATAATTATTTTTTATCGACATATTTTAATGGAAATGTTTCATTTTACGGCCGTATGGTAAACTCTGACGACACCAGTAATGTTCCAGAGTTTTATAATTAAATTAATAATTTTAACCAATCTTTCAACCAGGACAGTAATGCGGTACATTTTTTTGCATTGATGTATTCTCCGGAAGATTTATTACTGTTATTATTTTATTAGTAAAGTGGTTATATATAATTGGTGATGACAGGCCTCATCACACGGCCTTCATAAAAATTGTCGATTTTTATGGTTGGAATCGATAGACAAATTTTAGTTATTACATTTCTCACACATCAGAAAGTATTGGTTCTGTACAAAAATGGGATATTTGAATTTTCATTATAACTTGAGGTTTTGAGGCCCCCTTGGTAAAAAAAGAAAAAAAAAACATTTTTATGTGTCTGTTGTCACAGGTGTTGTAGGAGAAGAGGCAATCATGAGGACGGCAATGAAGAGGATTTTTGCTGTATCTTGAAAATCCATTCATGCAATATTAAAAGGTTAGCTTTCAATATTGCATAAGTTGTATATAATCTTAAATCGCACAACTATAAAGGATTTTAAATGTAATCCGTAAAATTTTATAATTTTTTAACTTAAACGAAAATTTTAACTTTTAATTCCTTCAGCTTGTAATAGATTTTTTAAATTTAGAAGAAGATTCAAATAAAAGCAATAACCGGTGATGAAATACATTTATACATAAAATTGTTTCTACTTATATTGTTAACATAAAAGATAAAGATTTGTTTTAATCAGAAACTAATATCAAAACATATATTCCAAATGTAGCTTTAATACTTTGAATGTCTTGAATTTAAAATTGTATAATAAAAAATTATCAACTTCAATATTGTATACAATAATAATCAAATCAAACTGAAAATGATTTAATTTCAAACGGTATAAACAGTAAATTTACGTGGACAATGGTAAATAATAGAAAAATTTCGTAAATTAATTTATACCACCTCTGCAAAATTTTGATGATTCTCTTCAAATATTTCACTCACATTTCACTGACTGCACTGTTGTCTTTTTTCCATTTTTCCTCACAGTCATAGTAGCTCAATCACAGTGCGGCCACCACCATGTATTCTAGGAGGGTACTTAAAAAAGTGAAATGTAACGAACGACTATAGGGTCTCGCTCGAAATCGATTAATTTAATCGAATGTTCGATATTAGCTCGCGGCATTTTCAATTTCAAAACAACAATATAGTTTAATTTAGGAAATTCACATCTTGTTTAAAGAAATGAAGCTTCCCACAACACACAGCTGCAAATCATAAAAGACCTTGGGAAAATCATAGAGATTCTTTAAGTAGAAATATTAGTAATAAATGGTAGTTTAAATATAAGATCCTATTTGTATATTTTTGCAGGCGTAAAACATTTGGTTCAGCTTTAGAAACATCTATATTGTAAAATTAGTTGTAAGATTTCCTTGTAAGTTTATTATGAATACTATGTATACTAGTTTTAAGGACAAGAAAGGTTAAGTCTGGACTATAGGATTTAAATAAATTAAATTTAAAACAGGACTAGGGATTTATAGAGGGAATATGCATTTATATTTTAGATAGGCAAAAACTAAACTGAATGGCTAGGTAAATAAGTATAGAAACTATTTAGTCACGTACACCTAAAAAGATTTAAAATAGCATGTCTGGTTGCCAGAAGGAAGTAAAAAGTAATCCTTTAAGATTTACTGTTTTACTGCCTTCTCTTGCGCTTTCACTGCAAGCGCCATAAAAACTTGCAGCTGAGAGGAGAGAGGCTGAGACTGGGTTTTTCCGAATCGGGCTTCTCCGGACTCGGATTTTCCTAGTCGAGCTTCTCCGGGAAGTTGGGCTGGGCCTAACGAGGGCCAAAGTGTGAAATTGAGAGAGAGGGGGTGCGTGCGGGAGAACTGTGAAGAGGATGCTTGAGTTTTTGCAGAGATGAGTTGGGACCATCGACATATAGAAATGGACTGCTAATCCAATAGGGGAAACGCGAATCTCAAATCAGACAGAGAAGGGAGAGAGCGGTAGGATCTCTCTCTCTTTCTGCTCTAAAGTGATTGGTTGAAAACGAATTGGCGCGACGGAGCTCAGGATTGTAGCTTGTACCTCTTATAACCCTAGCATTACTTTGCCGCTTTACCCTAGTCATGTTATTATAAAAAATATATATTTAAAATGGCAGTGACATGTATTGTTTGCTGCCGGGTGCAAAACATAAATAGAAATTTAATTTTCCATAGTTAAGTAGTCTGTTATATCTGTAAAAAAATAATTAAGAACTTATAACCTCAAACTATAAAAAATCTTTCTCAAATATTTCTATACATTATAAAAATGATTGCGTTTTATAATTATAAACAGAAGTTTAAAAATTAAAGAAATTAAATAAATATAAGTTCATTACAGAAAATTTACAATTATCGCATCTTCTAATTTTCTATTAGATTCCCGAAAAATGATAGCAGAAAGAAAGAATGGTGCAGTCGCATGGGTTTGCCATTAGAAAAAGCAATAAAAAGTTGGCAAATATGCAGTTTGCATTTCACAGATGATTCTTACATGCTACGTAGTTTATGAATGATCCCTTACCAAAATAATATAAAAAATTTTAAATAAAGAACATTTACGAAATAAAAGATTCATATCACGAATCGAAATTCATTAAATCTTTTTGAATGCATATTGTTTTTGAATATTTGAATTCAAAATGACAGGAAATTGTTTTTATAACATTGAATCATTTTCAAACATGTGTTGTTTATGTTATAACTTAATATTTCCGTATCTGAAAGATTTTTATAATCAATTCTGATTGTGAAATATAGTTTTTTCAAAATATTCATAATGCGCCAGGCCCGCGATTCTTAAGCGACACTCCTGGGATAGAAAGAGAGAGAGATCCTACCGCTCTCTCTCTTCTCTGTCTGATTTGAGATACGCGTTTCCCCTATTGGATTAGCAGTCCATTTCTATATGTCGATGGTTGGGACATTGCTAAAGTAATGGAATAAGAGAATTTCACAAAAGTGGGCTGATAAACGCGTCCTCTGAACGCGTTGCGCAAAAGGTGTCCTTTGCGCGTCGGTAAATAATGAAAGCTAGAAAATCCAGAAATGATTTACCATCAGAATTTCTTTCGAGGGGCAGCAGCGCGCGCTGCCCTTGTTTCTTCCTCGTCGCTCTTCCACGTGAGAACGGCTCGTCCCACTTCTCCTTATTCTCCTCGCTTCCTCCATGCAATGCTATTTTTAGATTTCACGCTTTCGGTTATCGAGTCGGAATTGAGAATTGTGTATTTCTTTCGAAACCGTGCAAAAGAAGCGCGAAGCAGACGACAATTTCAAATTTACGAAATATGTTATTTGAGAAACATACTTTTTTTCCGATATTTTGGAAAAAATCTACCTAAAATAAAAATCTGAAACATCGTGTGAAATTTTATAAGCATTTGAACACTTCAAAAATAAACTTTCAGTAAAATTTGATGCCAATAAATGTTCCAAATTTGAATCAATATATATTTTCCTATTCAAATTTACATACTTCTTATCAATTTTGTACATTTAAAAACTTTTTAGTTAGAGAGATATTTTCTATTAAGAAGAGATAAACATAAAATTCAAGTTTAAAATTTACATTCTCAGTTTTATGTTAGAAATATTTTCATCTCACATTTTTGTAGCCTAAGCACAGACTTTTCATTAAAAAAATGAAATGGTCTATGGAAAGGAAATTTAAAATATGTTATGTATTCTGAAGGTTTTTTCAAAAAATCAGCCTTAAAGAACACATTCTTATCATGACACTTGCGCTTCGCGCTCGATTTTCTTTATACATTTCTGTAACTTTCTAATAATTTACAAGATTACAAAAAGTCTATTTTCTTCCAAATATTCAAAAACGGAAGAGAATTAATAGACTCTTTTTAGGGAAACGATTTTTTGTATTATCGCTTATTTTGTATCTCACATATTTTGGTTCAAAAATGGAATTTTTTATTTTCAATAGTGTTTTTTTAAAACCAAAACATAAAATATACATCTTATCAAAAAATGTTCTACTGAGAATTTGTAGACCTCATTTAGGCAAATAATTTTCTATCTCAACGTTTCTTTCGTATGTCACATATTTTGTTCAAATAATGGAATTTTTGAATTTTAATCGTATTTTTTAAAATTAAAATGAAAAATATACGTTTTATCAGAAACTATATCTGAAAATATTTGTATATATTATTGAAACGAACAATTTTCCGTTCTTACGTTTTTTTCGTATTTCACATATTTTAGTTAAAAAATTGAATTTCGTATTTTCAATGGTATTGTTTTTTTTTTAATTAAAAAGAAAAATATACATCTTATGAAAAAATGTTGCAGTTCAAACTTCTATAAATCTTTATATCATATAGGTTTCGTTTCGTCGGTCTTGCGGTCAATAAAACAACATTCTATAAAAAACTCCTTTATTATATTTGGTCAAAAATTCTCCTATGTTTCAACCTCACTGCGAGTCTTTTTCAAGGAATATATATGTCACTAAAAATTGAACAAATCAATTTACAATCAAATTTCTTTTTTCAAAGAGAACTATTTTATGTTGTGTTGATATAATAAATAAGTACTTACATAAATTACAAATAAACGAAAGCACACATGAAGATTCAGTCTTATTCTTGAAAATGTCATTAAAATTAAAGCCTCAAAGATTGAGGGCTTCAATAATTTAAAATTACATTATAATACGGTGTGTAAGTACAATCCGATGAAGCGACGCAAACTGTAGGATAGAGAGACGAAGATACGATAAATTGAATTAAATTCACCAATGAAAAGTGTGCTAAAGCTTGAGAACACAAACTTGAAAATCATATGTTAAATAATTTCATGGCAAATTCGATTTATATTCATAATTTCAGCCTTAAAATTGATTGAAATATTAATATTTTTATTGATACAAATTGATTCAATAATTTTTCTTTAATGTTGTTTTATTGACCTTAAGACCGACGAAACCAAACCTATATGATATAATAATATAACGTTCGAAGAAATGGTCATCCGTTCTTTATAAAGGAAAACAAACAAACAAAAATTCTGGCCTATTGTTTACAAATTTCTAAGTTTTTCGTTCATTTTATCCGGTTTTTTATATACAGTGAATTCTACATATTTTTTCCAATTCGTGTTGTTACTTACTGGACTTCTTCGTATTGAATTGCAAGCGATAAGATAAGTTTTTGAGTTTCATTATTATTCTTATTTTAACTATCTTCTACATTTTTATCTTTTACGAAAATTTTGAATTAATCTTTTAATTTATGGCACTGAAGAGGGCCCCCGCATATGTAGCCCAAACGTTTGCCTTCTCTCTTTTTTTGCGTTTTTTTATTGTAAGTAGCATTGATAATATTAATAGAAGAAAATAAAAAGAGGCTGACCCAATGCCAAAAAAATGAGAAATTAACAAAAATTCTGTGAATTTTGGGTCAATATAACAGCAGACATGCATCAAGCATGTCACTTTACAGTTATTACTCTTGTAGATCTTTATGTAGTAAACCACTTTTTATCATAACTTTTATTCGTATCTCGTATAATTTAACTGGAAAATGGATATTGACTTTTTTCAAGTTTTAATATACTGTGACTTTCTTAATTTTATTTTAATTGCAAAATATTGTGAGGATTATTATAGTAGAGCTTTACGAGAATTATCAGAAACCAGTCTTAAAATTTTTGATTTTTTCATAAAGTTTTTTTCAAAAACACAAAAAATGCTCCTATTTTGACAATTTTTGTCAGATGTAGTTGGTTAACGAACTTGTCCTTACTTTTTCAGCTGCGATAATGTACACAGTACGTCCACTACCATGTATTTTAGGAGGGTACTTAGAAAAGTGAAAATGAGCATCAGCGCCGCCAAGTTATGATAGCAAGAACTAATATCAATGTAAACAAAACCCTCGTACCCCGCAATCCGATACCAATAAGACGGTGGGCATTGAATGGTATTGAAATGTCAAAATCTGGAAAGAAAGGGAATCGAGAATGAAACTTTTGAATGCCTTTTAATGCCTAGGAATTAAAATGCATTCAAAAGTTTCATTCTCGATTCCATTTCTTTCCAGATTCTGACATTTCAATGCCATTCAATGCTCACTTTTCTACTAGTTATATTCTAAAGAGCGGAAAATTTTTAAACATAAATCAATGACTTATACCATCAGATTTTATCAAAAGAATATCAAACTATGGTTGCTATGGTTACAACAGGTTAAAAAAAACATCGGTAACGACAATAGCGCCACCACTTGTTGATAGCAAACACTATAATTCATTCCCCTTTTCACCTATATGAGTGGACCCACTGTGGATAATGTATGTCAAAGCTCAATTCAATCATAGGGATATTATAGATAGAGGAGACATGCCAGCCTGAAGCCTGTCAGCTCGGGCGAGAGTGAATTTCGGGTTAGGCTGTCTCTCGCTAACGCCGAGGCTAGCGCGGTACGCGTAGACAAAGACAGATAAAACCACTTATCGTCTCTCTCTTTCGCTCTCACCGAGTTTGCAGACTGACGTTAGAGTTCTGAGTCGGTTATATTACATTGAGAACGGTAACGAGAATGAGAATATTACCGAGAATATAACCGGCAGATAAATTCTCTTAGAATATCTCATTTTGACTTTTTAAATGTTTTAAACAATCAGAATCAATTATTTATTGCGTATAAAATTATAGTTCAATACTTCAAACATATTCTGATTGTAGGGTAAGTGTGCCAATTACTGCGGATCGAAAATCAAGACGGCTTTTAAAGTTAAAAAAAAAGAATTTGAGATAAAAAAGTCGTCACGAATTAATTTTTAAAGCAGTATTCGGTATTAAGTAAGTAGCATGCAGTCCTTAAACCCTGAAAAGAAACCAGATTTACTTAGAAAATGCGAATCTAAAAAAAATGTTCCATGTAGGTATTACCGTTGAGTGAAGATAGGTATAGAGGAGACATCGAGGGCGATTGAATGGTCCAAACCTTGCGGGGAAAGACGCCAGGGGTAGGTAAAGTTCCAAACCCGAACACCAGGATCGACACTTTCGAAAATCGCCAAAATCTCACGGATAAGAAGTAAGTTGTAGGAGTAAGGCCAAAACTTGTGTTGGTGAGTCTGCTGTATTCGTGATGGGTCAGGTAGTGCTCGTCAATTCAACCCTAGCTTGTCGACAAGACTTTACAAAATAGCTTTTTACCTCTTTTCCTTCTACTTCGCTCTTTACTAGTCTTTTCCTAAGATCGGATATATATTTAAAATATACATATATATATAAATAAAATAATATATGTATAAAATATTTTATATTATAAATTTTATAATATAATATATATATAAAATATTTTATATTATAAATTTTGTATTATAATATATAAAATAATATATATAAATATTAAATATATATAAAAGAACAATTTATTGAAAATAACCATTTTTTTTTTATATTTATAACATATTTATTGACAAATTGTTTTCAATATTCTTTCATTATCTTGATTACAATTATAAATAACTGGCTTATATCGACCCTCAATAATATTAATAGATAGATGATTTTTTACTTTGTTTTTAGGGTCCAGAAATAATGTAAACTCAGGGTTTCGTTTTTTCCTCAAACGTTTCGACTCAGATTGGAGTCCTCATCAGTGAGATTTATTTCTATAAAAATACAAAGAAAGAAAAGAATTAAAGAATAAAAAATTGCACGTGTGACGGTTAAACATTGTGTTGACAAACGATATAACTGAATTGCACTTGTGAAACTATAGAATAGGTCTAACTAAATTTACGAATAAAAAATTGAAAATTGTACACAATTTGCTATAAAAATACATAGGGAAGGGACTTAAAAAATATGAACACGTGTGACGGATAACATTATGATAAAATTGCACATGTAAACCATATAATTGGTCCATACTAACTAAATTCGAACAAAAATAAATAAAAAATATGCAGAATTTTTCTATAAAAAATGCAAAGGAAGAAACATTAAAAATTACACATGTGACGGACAAACATTGTGTTGACAAACGATATAAATGGATTGCACTTTTGAAACTATAGAATAGGTCTAAGTAAATTTACGTATAAAAAATTGAAAATTGTACCAAATTTGCTATACAAATACATAGGGAAGGGACTTAAAAAATTTGAATACGTGTAACGGATAACATTATGATAAAATTGCACATGTAAACCATATAATTGGTCCATACTAACTAAATTCGAACAAAAACTAAATAATAAATGTGCAGAATTTTTATATAAAAAATGCAAAGGAAGAACCATAACAATTACACATGTGACGGATAGACATTATGTTGACAACCGATATAAATGGATTGCACTTTTGTAACTGTAGAATAGGTCAAACTAAATTTACTTATGAAAATTGAAAATTGTACAAAATTTTCTATAAAAATACATAGGGAAGGAACTTAAAAAATTTACACTTGTGACGGATAACATTATGATAAAATTGCATACGTAAACCATATATTTGGTCCATACTAACTAAATTCGAAAAAAATAAATAAAAAGTGTGCAGAATTTTTATATAAAAAATGCAAAGGAAGAACCTTAAAAATTACACATGTGACGGATAGACATTATGGTAAAAAATGATATGAAAGAATTGCACGTTTGAACTGTAAAATTGGTCTGAATAACAGAACAAATTATGTACGGCTTATATTGTTGTGGATTTAATTATTCAGACCAATGTTACAGTTCACACGTCATATTTTTTATAAAATTTTTTTACCACAACGGTTTTTCCGTCCCGTGTTACTGCAATGTTTATCCATCACACTTCAATTCTTTAAGTTTCTTCATTATGTATTCTTATATATTTAGACCAATTTGATAGTTTCATATATGCAACTCTTTTATATCAGTTTTATCACAAAGTTTTTCGTCACAAGTGCAAATTTAAGGGTCTTCCTTTGCATTTTTATAGGGGAAAATTTTGCACAGGATATAATTTCAAACAAAAAAACCTTTTGTATAGTTTCTTTCGCAAACTCAGTTATTCAGACCAATTTTATAGTTTCAAACGTGCAATTCTTTCATATCATTTTTTACCATAATGTCTATCCGTGACATGTGTAATTTTTAAGGTTCTTCCTTTGCATTTTTTATATAAAAATTCTGCACACTTTTTTTTTTCGAATTTAGTTAGTATGGACCAAATATATGGTTTACGTGTGCAATTTTATCATAATGTTATCCGTCACACGTGTTCATATTTTTTAAGTCCCTTCCCTATGTATTTTTATAGCAAATTGTGTACAATTTTCAATTTTTTATTCGTAAATTTAGTTAGACCCATTCTATAGTTTCAGAAGTGCAATCCATTTATATCGTTTGTCAACACAATGTTTGTCCGTCACATGTGTAATTTTTAATGTTTCTTCCTTTGCATTTTTTATAGAAAAATTCTGCATATTTTTTATTTATTTTTGTTCGAATTTAGTTAGTATGGACCAATTATATGGTTTACATGTGCAATTTTATCATAATGTTATCCGTCACACGTGTTCATATTTTTTAAGTCCCTTCCCTATGTATTTTTATAGCAAATTGTGTACAATTTTCAATTTTTTATTCGTAAATTTAGTTAGACCTATTCTATAGTTTCACAAGTGCAATTCAGTTATATCGTTTGTCAACACAATGTTTAACCGTCACACGTGCAATTTTTTATTCTTTAATTCTTTTCTTTCTTTGTATTTTTATAGAAATAAATCTCACTGATGAGGACTCCAATCTGAGTCGAAACGTTTGAGGAAAAAACGAAACCCTGAGTTTACATTATTTCTGGACCCTAAAAACAAAGTAAAAAATCATCTATCTATTAATATTATTGAGGGTCGATATAAGCCAGTTATTTATAATTGTAATCAAGATAATGAAAGAATATTGAAAACAATTTGTCAATAAATATGTTATAAATATAAAAAAAAAATGGTTATTTTCAATAAATTGTTCTTTTATATATATTTAATATTTATATATATTATTTTATATATTATAATACAAAATTTATAATATAAAATATTTTATATATATATTATATTATAAAAATTTATAATTAATTAGTTGAGTTTGAAATTTTTGTCACTGCCTACATTATCGGAGGATCACTAGTCGCGTATCAGATAGGATACGTTGTCGACAGGTGTCCTCGTAGACAATTTCAAACTCTTATATCGCAAATAATGCAAATAAATTCAATATTTAAAGAATTTGAAAATCTTTCTGTGGAAAAAATGACGCTTTCGACTGCGCTGGGATTCGAGCCCAGGTCTTTCGATTGCCGGTCGACTGCTCTAACCACTGAGCTACACAGGCGTCCGACATCTCCTTCTCCACAGGAATATCTCCTTATATCGCCTAGTGGCTCAGCCTTGCGGCTGTAAATGATTTCAAATTAATTAGTTGAGTTTGAAATTTTTGTCACTGCCTACATTATCGGAGGATCACTAGTCGCTAGGCAGTGACAAAAATTTCAAACTCAACTAATTAATTTGAAATCATTTACAGCCGCAAGGCTGAGCCACTAGGCGATATAAGGAGATATTCCTGTGGAGAAGGAGATGTCGAGACGCCTGTGTAGCTCAGTGGTTAGAGCAGTCGACCGGCAATCGAAAGACCTGGGCTCGAATCCCAGCGCAGTCGAAAGCGTCATTTTTTCCACAGAAAGATTTTCAAATTCTTTAAATATTGAATTTATTTGCATTATTTGCGATATAAGAGTTTGAAATTGTCTACGAGGACACCTGTCGACAACGTATCCTATCTGATACGCGACTAGTGATCCTCCGATAATGTAGGCAGTGACAAAAATTTCAAACTCAACTAATTAATTTGAAATCATTTACAGCCGCAAGGCTGAGCCACTAGGCGATATAAGGAGATATTCCTGTGGAGAAGGAGATGTCGGACGCCTGTGTAGCTCAGTGGTTAGAGCAGTCGACCGGCAATCGAAAGACCTGGGCTCGAATCCCAGCGCAGTCGAAAGCGTCATTTTTTCCACAGAAAAATTTATAATATAAAATATTTTATACATATATTATTTTATTTATATATATATGTATATTTTAAATATATATCCGATCTTAGGAAAAGACTAGTAAAGAGCGAAGTAGAAGGAAAAGAGGTAAAAAGCTATTTTGTAAAGTCTTGTCGACAAGCTAGGGTTGAATTGACGAGCACTACCTGACCCATCACGAATACAGCAGACTCACCAACACAAGTTTTGGCCTTACTCCTACAACTTACTTCTTATCCGTGAGATTTTGGCGATTTTCGAAAGTGTCGATCCTGGTGTTCGGGTTTGGAACTTTACCTACCCCTGGCGTCTTTCCCCGCAAGGTTTGGACCATTCAATCGCCCTCGATGTCTCCTCTATACCTATCTTCACTCAACGGTATTACTGCGGGTTTGCATGAATTACTGCGCACCAGTTACTGCGGCAACCCCAATTTCTGTGCAAGTAATACTGCGATATTATTTTGAGTGAACTTAAAATTAATTTAGGAGTGTTGGAAATTTTATTTAATCTCAATTATAAAAAGTAAACACGACGAAGCATTCGTAACAAATTAAGATTAATAATTTTATTAATTTTATTTAATTTAACTTAAAATTATATCAATTGAGTTCCTCTTGCATCTTTAGCAACGATTAAGGAGTGTTGAACATTTTATTTAAGCTAAATTATAAAAAGTGAACGTGAAGTATTTTTAACAAATTAAGATTAAATAATATTATAACTCTTATTTAATTTACCTTAAAATTATATTACTTGACTTTCTCTTGCCTCATTAGCAACAATTTTGGAATTTTCAACATTACGTTTAATCTCAATTATAAAAAGTAAGCATAACGAAGCATTTGTAATAGATTGAAAGGTTATGCAGTGCCGCCTGACAGATCGCAGTAATCCATACACCTATGAAAATCATGTACCAAATACTGTTTTGGTAAAAAAATGATTAAAAAACGTATTTTTTGTTATTTTGCATAAATATTTAGAAAAATAAAATATTTACTTTGCAGAAAGTAATATCACAATAAATATTTTATTTTCAGAAACGGAATTATAACAAGTTTTTCAGAACGTATTCATGACCTTTCAACGAATCTAAGCATTAAAACTATGGGAATCGGGAACATGAGAGTTTTAAATTGCAATCAATTAGCTACAAATATCGTAACTATTGATAATTCGTTGATACTTATTATGCTTGGATTAGAAATTGATTGTTTTTAATTGTTCTGTAGCGTTATATATCTTTAAAACATTGTATATCATTAGTTTTATTTGAAAGCGCAGTAACTGGGGCATCCACAGTAATACCCACACTTACCCGATATGATAAGCGTCTGTCGAAATTTAATAAATATCATAATCACAACATGTCGTTTGCCTGTTGCCGGTGGTTGCCGGGTTTGCAAGTACTTATCACGAAAAGTTGATCCTAATGAGACTGAATGAGACGAAGCGAAGGATATCAAATGCAATGGAATCATTAGTTTATTTAATTAGAATACACTACCGGTCAAAATTGGGGAACCACGTGTTTTTTGATGATTACTTAAATTATATTAATTTTAATTTTGTGAGTGACGAAATTTGCTCTCATTACGAATTGAATGACATCAAATTTCTCTATAAAATGAGTCCAGAATGAAGTTTTTTTGTTAAATTTTGATGAAGGTATTGCAAAAAAAGTCTAGATTTCAATTTTTTCTTAAATTTTAAAAAACTTTCAAAATAATCACATTTATTAATGTTCTTGGGCTTATTTTAAAGCTAAGATTCTTCCAAATCGCAGTAAATTGTCATTATAAATTTATAATTTCTTTTTGCATTGTGCAAAGAGTTAAAATTGTAACAAAAAGAAAGGGAAAATTCGAAAACTGGCTGAACGGTAGCTTTACGCTGTACCGTAAAGCTATCGTAAAGCTATCGTAAAGTAGCATTATAACTCATGAATGAGGCAAAATAAACATTCAAAATGTTTTCATCCTTATTCTACGTTGAAAATAACGTTAACTGGTAATTGAAATATGCAATAATTTTATTTATTTACGCTAAAAAATTGAAAAAAACATAATACCTGTCATTGAAGGCAGTGCAGTGGTTCACCTTTTGTGGAACTTCTCCGTTAAAGTTGACCATTGGTTGGAGTGAGACACAACTATACTTTCATCTCACTCTAACAAATAGTCAATCCTGACGGTCTGCAGGGAAATCATAATAAAAATCATATAAATATATTCTTTTGGGGAAAAGATTCTCTATAACTCTACTGTTTCGAATTTTAAAAGTACAGTTTTCTGTTATTAAAAGTTTTGAAGCAATTTTTCAAAAAGAATTTTTTTTCAAAATAGCTATATTTGAAGATTTTCCACTTATTTTCACACTGGGAAACAGTAGGGTTATAGAGAATATTTTCCCTGGTAAAATAGGCCATGATTTATTAAAATTCAATTATTTTCAAAAAATTGATAAGAAGGTTTAGTAAGGAAAGATTCTGTTACAACAAATAATGTTAAAAGTATTATTTTTCGTGATTTTCAAATTTTCTCCATAAGAAATATTTTTTTCTGTTTCATATGAAACGACTAATGATATCATTTCAAGTCTCAAAATCATAAAAGAACTTTTTTCTTCAGAGATTTCAATATTTTTTTACTAAAGTTGCATTCTCAAAAGTTTTTATACTACGATTTAAGCGTTTATGAAGGTCAAATGTTAAATATTTTTTTTTAAATGTAGCTTAAGCTATATTACTCTATATTTTATGTGCTAGGTCTAAAAAGTTGAACAGTATTGAGGAAAATGAAAACAAAAGGCTGAAAATGATTACTAAGATTCTCAAGCTCATTAAAGTAATGTGTTTTACATAATTAAAATATAATAATGTTCTATTTTGTTCTAATAAAAATTGTTTAAAGAATTTCATGCAAATAAGACGTTTGATTTACTGAAGAAATTAATATAATTCATTGAAATTTTTATAATTATGGAGATAATGTTAATTTAATATCTTTAGTATTAAATTCAAAGTGGACATAACCTAAAATTTCAGCGGTGAAAAGTTTTAATATCTTGAGAGTAAATCAATTTCAAGGTTCTTTATCGTTCCAAACACATGTACACAATCAAATGCCTCTTATTTAATAACAAACATATTTTCAAAATTGATAAGTACACATAAATTGATATTTAAAACATAAATTCTCTAAATTCTCTTTATATTCTCTTATATTCTTTAAATTCTGTAATATTCTCGGTTATATTCCACCAACTTAAATTCTCGAGAATTTAAGAACTCTAACTGACGTTGCCACTTACACAGCGGCATACCCAGGAAAAAAAACCGATAGAACGCGCGTCTCTTTGAATTGTGTATCTGTCATTTGCATATTCAGGAAATAAAAATTCAATCGGATGGTGACACTTGGAATCTGCCATTTGTGCGCAATGTTTTAATCTGCCATTCGACATTGGTTAAATCGTTAAGTGAATAGGGTTGAATAAGACTGATTAACCTCAAATAATTTCTAGTGGCAATGTACGATTCATTAATGTTCGCATGAATCGGTTGAAATTCCAAATGAAATGGAAGTCTTAAAAGGTAACTCTGAATAAGAGAAATACAATAAAAACAGAATACGAATTGTATTGTAAACGATTGTTCACTTTAAAAACATTATTTTCTATCGGAAATGTTGGTTTTCAATCTGTTAATGCTGAAATTCCAGTTTTTTTCTGACTCAAGGGATCTCAAAACGTAAAGATTTGACGAAAATTCCGAAAATGATTCTTCGCATAAAACCAAAACTTTAATTCTCATATGATGAGAATCTGAAAGACATCAAATTTAGATCTTTCTTAATAATATTAATAACTCTAAAATTAATTAACATTGTCAAAAGTCTGTAGTCTCATTTCAAAGGTGAGTTTTCATAGTATTTTTCTAACTAATTAAGATGTTTTTGGAATTTTTCTGCTAGATTCTGCTCTAGAATCAAAGATGGTAATGAAAAATCATCAAATTTCAAATGATGATTGTACTACATTCATTTGAAGAATTCAAAAAATCCAAACTATCAATATTTTGATACACATTTCTAAATGTATTAAAATATAATATAAATCGATTTTTAAAAACTTCTTGAAAAAGCTACATATTTTAAAAATTGCATGACTTTTTTTAATTCTGTTCAATCCCAAGATAGAATCCAGAAAAGAATTTCTAAAAATATTTTGATTAGGTGAAGAAATCACTATGAAGACATACTGAAAGAAACCTTTTAAAATCTAAATCTAAATTAAAATTTATTTTGTAATATCTTTCTATAAAATAAAACACTTTGACGAAAGTTGAAACCCCAGGTCAATCTGTAATTTCCGATGGTAGTTTATATATATATATATATATACGAATTGTCATGTAAAAGATGCTAAATTCCAAAAAATTTTATCCAATGTATTTTATTTTTTAGTAAAGGTTTGTCGACTTAGCTTCATATCAAGAAAAGTTTGAGGTGTAAATCCACATATAATTTATGTATTTTCTTAAATCAGCAAACACTTCATTTACATTCATCTATTGAAATTGCCATAGGTATACGATGTTTCATACTTCAAAACTTTTAAGGTGTAAATTCATATTGCGAATTCAGATATAATTTATGTACTTTCTTCGTAGTTTATCTTCAAAAATTAGATCTTAGGTAAAAAAAGATAATTTTACTTCCAAATATAGAAAAATTATTATTGAAGAGATCATTTCAAAGAAAAGAGATTAATTTCCAAGAAAAATATTTGAAGGATTAGAAAAAATAAATTTAACAAATTTTATTTTCACCCTGACTTTTTTTCTTATCGCTTCATACCAAATTTTAAAAAAATGATGTGATTCAAATAAATCAAGAATCGTTTTTTCAGGCAAAAGACCTAATACAACCTAGCCGTTTCCATATTTCTAAAATGAATAAGTTTTTACCAAATTCAGTAATTTTTTTACAAGAATTTTGTTTCGGAAAATTTATTTTTAATGGTTTCGCCATTGAAGAATATATTATAATTTCCAAAAAATGGAAACGGTTAAGTTGTAGAAAGCCTTTTTCTTAAAAAAATTATCCGTGATTTCACAGAATCACATCATTTTTTAAAATTTGGCTCGAAGCGATAAGAAAACAAGTCCGGGTAAAAATAAAATTTTTTAAATGCATTATTTGTTTATGTTTTAATTTTTTTTTCCTGGAAACTAATCTCTTTTCTTTCAAATGATCTCTTCAATAATAATATTGCTATTGTCACGTCCTGTGACCATTAACATTTATTTATAATATTATAATTATTATTCGGAATAAAACATGCAAAAAAGATATGTATTGGAAATTATTAATGATACGAAATAAAATGTAGAGTACTATGATTGTAATAGGGGGAGATAGATAGTAAGTTTATAAATAGACACCGGTTATGAATGAATCGTCGAAACCCTTACAAAGGTGTGAACGAGGAAACCCCATCGGAATGCGCTAAGTAAACAAGAATATCGACCGGGGGAGCAAGACAGGGAAATTAAAAGTCTAGTCGCTTTGAAAAGAAGGAATTTCGGGGAAACCAGAGGAGGAAAACTATTCGAATATATTCTTCCCCTTTTTCTTCTTCAATATGCAAAAAAGCCAAGCAGATCAGCCACGTTCGAAGGTCGAGGAAGGGTCAACCAGAGGTTGGTAAAAATATCCAGGGCAAACCAACTATCGATTGAAAAATGGCGACAAGGATCACAATCGACCGAAAATTGCCCATAAAAGCAAGTGCGAATCCGCAAAAGTTCAGTTGCCGTCGGGAAATCTTAAGCTTCGGAACTCACCCTTGAAAATTCAGTCTTCTTCAGTTCTTCAGTTCAGTTCTTCAGTTGTCGTCGAGTTGCCGTCGGGAAATCTTAAGCTTCGGAACTCACCCTTGAAAAGTCAGTATTCTTCAGTTCGTCGTCAGTTTTTCTTCAGATTTCGTCGAGTTCTTCTCCAGTTTTTCGTCAGTCGTCGTCGGTACCAGTTCTTCGTCAAGTTCTCATAAGTCTTCCTCGAGTTTTTATCAGACTTCAACAGTTTCTCATCGCGAAGTCGGTTTCCCCAAAAAGTCTTCGTCAACCATTCAAGTTCCTTCAAGGAGAATCTACAGTACTCTGGTAGATTTCTTCAACACATCGTCAGCATTTTCCTTCGGCGTATCAAGTGGTCCAGTTATTCACCTAAGGGAAATTATTACACACTCCCCAAGTTCGTGGAAATATCGGAGTGTTCCAATTGTGACGTTACAAGTTTTTATTTGGAATATCAGTGGTTCCAGAGTGGATTAAACTACAAGTAAGTCATTCAACAGTTACCCCAGGAGGAATTTTTAGATATCTCTCTTTCTCTCTCTCTCGTGGTTTTATTGTAGAATCCTAATGAAGGTTAATAATTGTAAATTCGTTGAATATTTATTTGTTGTTAGCTTTCCCTCACCCTCTTTCGGTTTAGAAATTCTTTGGATTTCTTCACCGATCAAAAACGAGGGGAATTAATTTAATAATAGTAAAAAGGTAAGTGACAGGACGTTACATACCCTTTTATTATTAATTTTTGGTGCATCGACCGGGAAACACAAAAACTAACAATAAATCAGAAAAATTAATATATTTAATGATATCTAACTTTCTAGCGAATTTATTTGAAAGATATATAGATATTTTTTGAAAAGAGAGAGATTTGACCCACATTTAGAAATTCCTTCTTCAATCAAATATAAGTGTTTTATATATATAAATACAAAATATGAGTTATATTGAAAGTGAAAAAAGGTGTTTAGTGTAAAGAAAATTGAAATTTTAATAAATGGCAAAGAAATGAATAAATATATTCCATGAAATATTTAATTAAAAATTTCTTTACAATTCTTGAATAAATTTTTTCGTGAATCTAAATAAAATATTTTTATGAAATATTCAATTAAAATTTTTTTTTTGCAAATTCTAAATTAATTTTCTTTGGGAATTTTAAATAAATATTTCTTCATGCAATATTTAATAAACATTTTTCGAAAATTTTAAATAAATTTGTTCGTGAATTTAAATAAATTTTTCTATGCAAAATTCAACCCAAATCTTTCGCAAATTTTGAATTAATGCAAAATTTAATCAAAATTTTTCGAAAATTATAAATTAATCCTTTCGAAAATCTCCAATAAATTTTTTCCTAATTTTATTGTATATTATTAGAACACAACATTTTATTTTATTTTTATTTTTCGGATTTCTGCAAGTGCACGGATTATTCAGGGCTTGTGCTTGAGTCATCTCTGTCTAATCTGGTACTGCAAGAATTCATCATTTGTTAAATAAGATTAAATTCAAGTTTAAACAGAAAAAATAGAGCACACGAAAACATAAGTCCACTTTGGATTCGTTGAACGGTCACCATAATTTGGGTGTGGCAAACCTCGAAGTGCTTACATTTTACTGTTTTCAACTTTTATTTTTTTTTCTCTATTTGACAAAAAAACTGACACCTTCAATTTCTTGACGATTATCAGAATTCTGTAAGTATCTGAATTAAGCAGGAAATTTGTGCTTGAGTCGAGCCTAATTAATTTGATACTACAATAATTCTGATTTTCGACTGTCGTGATTTCTGTGAATCGTATAATTACCCAAGATTCTGTGCTTGAGTCTAGCTTGGCTAATTGTTAATCACAGAAGGATCGAATAATTGAAACCACAAAATAGGATATTAAAATAAAAATTTATTTTTATTGATTTTTATTCCTGTGACTGAAATTTGTTTTGGGATATAACTTTTCACTTTGTGGGAAGTGATATTAAACAGCGATCAGCGAATTGCGCGCTCAGCCATCACCAAACTAGAGTTTCAGAAGCAGATTAAGAATTAATTTAATAAATTTTGTATCCAAAGTTTCGATTACTGTGATCAAAAATTTGTTTAAGGATATAGCTTTTCACTTTCGTGGAAGGTTATATTAAAAAGCGATTAGCGAATTGCGCGCTCAGCTATCCTTAAATTAGAGTTTTTAAATTTCAGAATTGCAATATTTCCTATAAAATTACACAAGTACACTATACATCAAATTTTTGTAACAAGGTATTTCTTTTTTTTGTTTTTAAAAAATCGGAACTAAGCAAAAACTTTCAATAAAACAATAACTAAAATAAATTCTATAAATAAAAAAAAAAAAAAAATGAAATACGTATATCTGTAAATTTATTTGAAACAATATATATATATGTACTATATCAAAATATACATAACTCATATTTTGTACAATACTGTATTTCTACATGTCTTCACCACCCGTTAGATATACTCTTAAACGCTCCCGAGCAGGAAACCATATAGATGAGTTGAAACTACCAAATTGTAAAATAAGAGAAATAAAAAACGACGTTGAATTTTCCGATTTATTTGAGCAATTGTTAGAGAAAAGAAGCAATTATATAAAAAACAAACTTTCGCGTAATTTAGAAACGAAAAATCCCGAACCTGAATTAATATTGACTGAAAATAAAATTTCTGAATATCTACCCCCAATTATCGAAACTTTAAATATTTTCTCTGACTCGGAACCTGAAGCAAACTCGAGTCACTTTGTTCCTAATAAAGATAAAATATCAAGTATTGAGGTTATCA
>JAPYXD010000443.1:0-14226 GCA_030998225.1 Diplolepis rosae
AATTAGTGTTCGAATATGAAAAAGAAAACCAGTAGATTATTATTTGAGCAACCTGGAGCATAATCGTGGATAGCAGGGTCATTAAAAATGCATTGATAGTTGTTTTTATAACTCTTAATATATGAATATAAGAAAAGTTACGGTGGAGTATTGTTTTAGCAACCTGGTGCATGATCTTAGACAACAGGGTCATTGAAAATGCAATAGAATTTGCTTTTGGAAGAAGTAGTGTTCGAATTTAAAAAAAGTTGCAGTGGACTATTATTTTAGCAACCGGAACGGGGTCATTGAAAATGCAATGGAATTTGCTTTTGGAAGAATTAGTGTTCGAATTTAAAAAAAGTTCCAGTAGATTATTATTTTAGCAACCTGGTGCATAATTGTGGATAACAGGGTCATTAAAATTGCATTGATAGTTGTTTTTATAACTCTTAATATATGAATATAAAAAAGTTAACGTGGAGTATGGTTTTAGCAACCTGGTGCATGATCCTAGTCAACGGGGTCATTGAGAATGCAATTGAATTTGCTTTTGGAAGAATTAGTTTTCGAATTTAAAAAAGTTCCAGTAGATTATTATTTTAGCGATCTGTTGCATCATCCTAGACAACAGGGTCATTGAGAATGCATTGTTAGTTGTTTTCATAACCCTTAATATATGAATATAAAAAAAGTTACTGTTGAGTATTGTTTTAGCAGCCTGGTGCATGATCCTAGTCAACGGGGTCATTGAAAATACAATAGAATTTGCTTTTGGAAGAACTAGTGTTCGAATTTGAAAAAAGTTCCAGTAGATTATTATTTTAGCAACCTGGTGCATGATCCTAGACAACAGTGTCTTTAAAAATGCATTGTTGGTTGTTTTTATAAGTCTTAATATATGAATATAAAAAAAGTTACGGTGGAGTATGGTGTTAGCAACCTGGTGCATGATCCTAGACAACAGGGTCATTGAAAATGCAATTGAATTTGCTTTTGGAAGAATTAGTTTTCGAATTTAAAAAAAGTTCCATTTGATTATTATTTTAGCAATCTGGTGCATCATCCTAGAAAACAGGGTCATTGAAAGTGCATTGTTAGTTGTTTTCATAACCGTTAATATATGAATATAAAAAAAGTACCTGTGGAGTATTGTCTTAGCAACCTGGTGCATGATCCTTGTCAACGGGGTCATTGGAAATACAAAAGAATTTGCTTTTGGAAGAATTAGTGTCCGAATTTGAAAAAAGTTCCAGTAGATTATTATTTTAGCGATCTGGTGCATCATTCTAGACAACAGGGTCTTTAAAAATGCATTGTTAGTTGTTTTTATAACTCTTAATATATGAATATAAGAAAAGTTACTGTGGAGTATGGTTTTAGCAACCTGGTGCATGATCCTATTCAACGGGGTCATTGAAAATGCAATGGAATTTGCTTTTGGAAGAATTAGTGTTCGAATTTGAAAAAAGTTCCAGTAGATTATTATTTTAGCAACCTGGAGCATAATCGTGGACAACAGGGCCATTAAAAATGCATTGTTAGTTGTTTTTATAACCCTTCATATATGAATATAAAAAAAGTTCCTGTGGAGTATTGTTTTAGCAACCTGGTGCATGATCCTAGTCAACGGGGTCATTGAAGATACAATAGAATTGGCTTTTGGAAGAATTAGTGTTCGAATTTGAAAAAAGTTCCAGTAGATTATTATTTATCAACCTGGTGCATAATCGTGGATAACAGGGTCATAAAAAATGCATTGTTAGTTGTTTTTATAACTCTTAATATATGAATATAAGAATAGTTACTGTGGTGTATTGTTTTAGCAGCCTGGTACATGATCCTAGACAACAGGGTCATTGAAAATGCAATTGAATTTGCTTTTGGAAGAATTAGTGTTCGAATTTAAAAAAAGTTCCAGTTGATTATTATTTTAGCGACCTGGTGAATGATCCTAGACAACAGGGTCATTGAAAATGCAATAGAATTGGCTTTTGGAAGAATTAGTGTTCGCATTTGAAAAACGTTCCAGTAGATTATTATTTTAGCAACCTCGTGCATAATCGTGGATAACAGTGTCATTAAAAATGCATTGTTAGTTGTTTTTATAACTGTTAATATATGAATATAAGAAAAGTTACTGTGGAGTATTGTTTTAGCAACCTGATGCATGATCCTAGACAACAGGGTCATTGAAAATGCAATGGAATTTGCTTTTGGAAGAATTAGTTTTCGAATTTAAATAAATTCCAGTTGATTATTATTTTAGCAACCTGGTGCATGATCCTCGTCAACGGGGTCATTGAAAATGCAATAGAATTTGTTTTTGAAAGAATTAGTTTTCGAATTTCAAAAAAGGTGCAGTAGATTATTATTTTAGCAACCTGGTGCATAACCGTGGACAACAGGTCATTGAAAATGAATTGTTACTTGTTTTTATAGCTCTTAATATATGAATATAAAAGTAGTTCCAGTAGATTATTATTTCAGCAACCTTGTGCATTATCCAAGACAACGGGGTCATTGAAAATACAATTGTATTTGATTTTGGAAGAATTAGTTTTCGAATTTCAAAAAAGGTGCAGCAGATTATTATTTTAGCAACCTGGTGCATAACCATGGACAACAGGTCATTGAAAATGAATTGTTACTTGTTTTTATAGCTCTTAATATATGAATATAAAAGTAGTTCCAGTAGATTATTATTTTAGCAACCTTGGTGCATGATCCAAGTCAACGGGGTCATTGCAATTACAATAGAATTTGCTTTTGGAAGAATTAGTTTTCGAATTTAAATAAATTCCAGTTGATTATTATTTTAGCAACCTGGTGCATGTTCCTCGTCAACGGGGTCATTGAAAATGCAATAGAATTTGATTTTAGAAGAATTAGTGTTCGAATTTAAAAAAAGGTGCAGTAGATTATTATTTTAGCAACCTGGTGCATAACCGTGGACAACAGGTCATTGAAAATGAATTGTTACTTGTTTTTATAGCTCTTAATATATGAATATAAAAGTAGTTCCAGTAGATTATTATTTTAGCGATCTGGTGCATCATCCTAGACAAGTTCCAGTAGATTATTATTTTAGCAACCTTGGGCATGATCTTAGACAACGGGGTCATTGAAAATGCAATAGAATTTGATTTTGGAAGAATTAGTTTTCGAATTTCAAAAAAGGTGCAGTAGATTATTATTTTAGCAACCTGGTGCATAACCGTGGACAACAGGTCATTGAAAATGAATTGTTACTTGTCTTTATACCTCTTAATATATGAATATAAAAGAAGTTCCAGTAGATTATTATTTTAGCAACCTTGGGCATGATCCTAATCAACGGGGTCATTGAAAATGCAATAGAATTTGCTGTTGAAAGAATAAGTGTTCGAATTTGAAAAACGTTCCAGTAGATTATTATTTTAGCAACCTGGAGCATAATCGTGGACAACTGGGTCATTAAAAATGCATTGTTAGTTGTTTTTATTACTCTTAATATATGAATATAAGAGAAGTTACCGTGGAGTATGGCTTTAGCAACCTGATGCTTGATCCTAGTCAACGGGGTCATTGAAAATACAATGAAATTGGCTTTTGGAAGAATTAGTGCTCGAATTTAAATAAGTTCCAGTAGATTATTATTTTAGCGATCTGGTGCATCATCCTAGACAACAGGGTCATTAAAAATGCATTGTTAGTTGTTTTCATAACCCTTAATATATGAATATAAAAACAGTTCCTGTGGAGTGTTGTTTTAGCAACCTGGTGCATGATCCTAGTCAACGGGGTCATTGAGAATACAATAGAATTTGCTTTTGGAAGAATTAGTGTTCGAATATGAAAAAGAAAACCAGTAGATTATTATTTGAGCAACCTGGAGCATAATCGTGGATAGCAGGGTCATTAAAAATGCATTGATAGTTGTTTTTATAACTCTTAATATATGAATATAAGAAAAGTTACGGTGGAGTATTGTTTTAGCAACCTGGTGCATGATCTTAGACAACAGGGTCATTGAAAATGCAATAGAATTTGCTTTTGGAAGAAGTAGTGTTCGAATTTAAAAAAAGTTGCAGTGGACTATTATTTTAGCAACCGGAACGGGGTCATTGAAAATGCAATGGAATTTGCTTTTGGAAGAATTAGTGTTCGAATTTAAAAAAGTTCCAGTAGATTATTATTTTAGCAACCTGGTGCATAATCGTGGATAACAGGGTCATTAAAATTGCATTGATAGTTGTTTTTATAACTCTTAATATATGAATATAAAAAAAGTTAACGTGGAGTATGGTTTTAGCAACCCGGTGCATGGTCCTAGTCAACGGGGTCATTGAAAATGCAATGGAATTTGCTTTTGGAAGAATTAGTGCTCGAATTTAAATAAGCTCCAGTAGATTATTATTTTAGCGATCTGGAGCATCATCCTAGACAACAGGGTCATTGAATATGCATTGTTAGTTGTTTTCATAACTCTTAATATATGAATATAAAAAAAGTTACTGTGGAGTATTGTTTAAGCAGCCTGGTGCATGATCCTAGTCAACGGGGTCATTGAAAATACAATAGAATTTGCTTTTGGAAGAACTAGTGTTCGAATTTGAAAAAAGTCCCAGTAGATTATTATTTTAGCAACCTGGTGCATAACCGTGGACAACAGGTCATTGAAAATGAATTGTTACTTGTTTTTATAGCTCTTAATATATGAATATAAAAGTAGTTCCAGTAGATTATTATTTTAGCAACCTTGGGCATGATCTTAGACAACGGGGTCATTGAAAATGCAATAGAATTTGATTTTGGAAGAATTAGTGTTCGAATTTGAATAAAGTTCCAGTAGATTATTATTTTAGCAACCTGGTGCATAACCGTGGACAACAGGTCATTGAAAATGAATTGTTACTTGTTTTTATAGCTCTTAATATATGAATATAAAAGTAGTTCCAGTAGATTATTATTTTAGCAACCTTGGGCATGATCTTAGACAACGGGGTCATTGAAAATGCAATAGAATTTGATTTTGGAAGAATTAGTTTTCGAATTTCAAAAATGTGCAGTAGATTATTATTTTAGCAACCGGGTGCATAATCGTGGACAACAGGGTCATTGAAAATGCATTGTTGGTTGTTTTCATAACCCTTCATATATGAATATAAAAAAAGTTCCTGTGGAGTATTGTTTTAGCAACCTGGTGCATGATCCTAGTCAACGGGGTCATTGAAGATACAATAGAATTGGCTTTTGGAAGAATTAGTGTTCGAATTTGAAAAAAGTTCCAGTAGATTATTATTTATCAACCTGGTGCATAATCGTGGATAACAGGGTCATAAAAAATGCAATCATAGTTGTTTTTATAACTCTTAATATATGAATATAAGAAAAGTTACTGTGGAGTATTGTTTTAGCAGCCTGGTACATGATCCTAGACAACAGGGTCATTGAAAATGCAATTGAATTTGCTTTTAGAAAAATTAGTTTTCGAATTAAAAAAAGGTTCCAGTTGATTATTATTTTAGCGATCTGGAGCGTCATCCTAGACAACAGGGTCATTGAAAATGCAATAGAATTGGCTTTTGGAAGAATTAGTGTTCGCATTTGAAAAACGTTCCAGTAGATTATTATTTTAGCAACCTCGTGCATAATCGTGGATAACAGTGTCATTAAAAATGCATTGATAGTTGTTTTTATAACTGTTAATATATGAATATAAGAAAAGTTACCGTGGATTATTATTTTAGCAACCTGATGCATGATCCTAGACAACGGTGTCATTGAAAATTTAAGAGAATTTGCTGTTTAAAGAATTAGTGTACGAATTTAAATAAATTCCAGTTGATTATTATTTTAGCGACATGTTGCATGATCCAAGTCAACGGGGTCATTGAAAATGAAATAGAATTTGCTTTTGGAAGAATTAGTGTTCGAATTTAAATAAATTCCAGTTGATTATTATTTTAGCAACCTTGTGCATAACCGTGGACAACAGGTCATTGAAAATGAATTGTTACTTGTTTTTATAGCTCTTAATATATGAATATAAAAGTAGTTCCTGTTGAGTATTGTTTTAGCAACCTTGGGCATGATCTTAGACTACGGGGTCATTGAAAATGCAATAGAATTTGCTTTTGGAAGAATTAGTGTTTGAATTTAAAAAAAGTTCCAGTAGATTATTATTTTAGCAACCTTGTGCATAACCGTGGACAACAGGTCATTGAAAATGAATTTTTACTTGTTTTTATAGCTCTTAATATATGAATATAAAAGTAGTTCCAGTAGATTATTATTTTAGCAACCTTGGGCATGATTCTAGTCAACGGGGTCATTGAAAATACAATAGAATTTGCTTTTGGAAGAATTAGTGCTCGAATTTAAATAAGTTCCAGTAGATTATTATTTTAGCGATCTGGTGCATCATCCTAGACAAGTTCCAGTAGATTATTATTTTAGCAACCTTGGGCATGATCTTAGTCTACGGGGTCATTGAAAATGCAATAGAATTTGATTTTGGAAGAATTAGTTTTCGAATTTCAAAAAAGGTGCAGTAGATTATTATTTTAGCAACCTGGTGCATAACCGTGGACAACAGGTCATTGAAAATGAATTGTTACTTGTCTTTATACCTCTTAATATATGAATATAAAAGAAGTTCCAGTAGATTATTATTTTAGCAACCTTGGGCATGATCCTAATCAACGGGGTCATTGAAAATACAATAGAATTTGCTTTTGGAAGAATTAGTGTTCGAATTTCAAAAAAGTTCCAGTAGATTATTATTTTAGCAACCTGGTGCATAATCGTGGACAACAGGGTCATTAAAAATGCAATGATAGTTGTTTTTATAACTCTTAATATATGAATATAAGAAAAGTTACTGTGGAGTATTGTTTTAGCAGCCTGGTACATGATCCTAGACAACAGGGTCATTGAAAATGCAATTGAATTTGCTTTTGGAAGAATTAGTGTTCGAATTTGAAAAAAGTTCCAGTAGATTATTATTTTAGCAACCTGGTGCATAATCGTGGACAACAGGGTCATTAAAAATGCAATGATAGTTGTTTTTATAACTCTTAATATATGAATATAAAAAAAGTTACCGTGGAGTATGGTTTTAGCAACCTGGTGCATGATCCTAGTCAACGGGGTCATTGAAAATGCAATAGAATTTGCTTTTGGAAGAATTAGTGTTCGAATTTAAAAAAAGTTCCAGTTGATTATTATTTTAGCGACCTGGTGCATGATCCTAGTCAACGGGGTCATTGAAAATGCAATAGAATTTGATTTTGGAAGAATTAGTGTTCGAATTTCAAAAAAGGTGCAGTAGATTATTATTTTAGCAACCGGGTGCATAATCGTGGACAACAGGGTCATTGAAAATGCATTGTAAGTTGTTTTCATAACCCTTAATATATGAATATAAAAGTAGTTCCAGTAGATTATTATTCTAGCGACCTTGTGCATGATCCTAGTCAACGGGGTCATTGAAAATGCAATAGAATTTGCTTTTGGAAGAATTAGTTTTCGAATTTAAATAAATTCCAGTTGATTATTATTTTAGCAACCTGGTGCATGATCCTCGTCAACGGGGTCATTGAAAATGCAATAGAATTTGTTTTTGAAAGAATTAGTTTTCGAATTTAAAAAAAGGTGCAGTAGATTATTATTTTAGCAACCGGGTGCATAATCGTGGACAACAGGGTCATTGAAAATGCATTGTAAGTTGTTTTCATAACCCTTAATATATGAATATAAAAGTAGTTCCAGTAGATCATTATTTTAGCAACCTGGTGCATGATCTTAGTGAACGGGGTCATTGAAAATGCGATGGAATTTGCGTTTGAAAGAATTAGTTTTGGAATTTAAATAAATTCCAGTTGATTATTATTTTAGCAACCTGGTGCATGATCCTCGTGAACGGGGTCATTGAAAATGCAATAGAATTTGCTTTTGAAAGAATTAGTTTTCGAATTTAAATAAATTCCAGTTGATTATTATTTTAGCAACCTGGTGCATGATCCTAGACAACAGGGTCATTGAGAATGCATTGTTAGTTGTTTTCATAACCCTTAATATATGAATATAAAAAAGGTTCCTGTGGAGTATTGTTTTAGCAACCTGGTGCATGATCCTAGTCAACGGGGTCATTGAAAATGCAATGGAATTTTCTTTTGGAAGAATTAGTGCTCGAATTTAAATAAGTTCCAGTAGATTATTATTTTAGCTATCTGGTTCATCATCCTAGAGAACAGGGTCATTGAAAATGCATTGTTAGTTGTTTTCATTAACCCTTAATAGATGAATATAAAAACAGTTCCTGTGGAGTATGGTTTTAGCAACCCGGTGCATGATCCTAGTCAACGGGGTCATTGAAAATACAATAGAATTTGCTTTTGGAAGAATTAGTGTTCGAATTTGAAAAAAGTTCCAGTAGATTATTATTTTAGCAACCTGGAGCATAATCGTGGACAACAGGGACATTAAAAATGCATTGTTAGTTGTTTTTATTACTCTTAATATATGAATATAAAAAAGTTCCTGTGGAGTATTGTTATAGCGACCTGGTGCATGCTCCTAGTCAACGTGGACATTGAAAAAGAAATAGAATTTGATTTTGGAAGAATTAGTTTTCGAATTTCAAAAAAGGTGCAGTAGATTATTATTTTAGCAACCGGGTGCATAATCGTGGACAACAGGGTCATTGAAAATGCATTGTAAGTTGTTTTCATAACCCTTAATATATGAATATAAAAGTAGTTCCAGTAGATCATTATTTTAGCAACCTGGTGCATGATCTTAGTGAACAGGGTCATTGAAAATGCAATTGAATTTGCTTTTGGAAGAATTAGTGTTCGAATTTAAAAAAAGTTCCAGTTGATTATTATTTTAGCAACCTGGTGCATGATCCTAGTCAACAGGGTCATTGAAAATGCAATTGAATTTGCTTTTGGAAGAATTAGTTTTCGAATTTAAAAAAAGTTCCAGTTGATTATTATTTTAGCGATCTGTTGCATCATCCTAGACAACAGGGTCATTGAGAATGCATTGTTAGTTGTTTTCATAACCCTTAATATATTAATATAAAAATATTTCCTGTGGAGTATTGTTTTAGCAAACTGGTGCATGATCCTAGTCAACGGGGTCATTGAAAATGCATTATAATTTTCTTTTGAAAGGATTAGTTTTCGAATTTAAATAAATTCTAGTTGATTATTATTTTAGCTATCTGGTTCATCATCCTAGAGAACAGGGTCATTGAAAATGCATTGTTAGTTGTTTTCATTAACCCTTAATAGATGAATATAAAAACAGTTCCTGTGGAGTATGGTTTTAGCAACCGGGTGCATGATCCTAGTCAACGGGGTCATTGAAAATACAATAGAATTTGCTTTTGGAAGAATTAGTGTTCGAATTTGAAAAAAGTTCCAGTAGATTATTATTTTAGCAACCTGGAGCATAATCGTGGACAACAGGGTCATTAAAAATGCACTGTTAGTTGTTTTTATTACTCTTAATATATGAATATAAAAAGAGTTCCTGTGGAGTATTGTTTTAGCAACCTGGTGCTTGATCCTAGACAACGGGGTCATTGAAAATGCAATAGTATTTGCTTTTGGAAGAATTAGTGCTCGAATTTAAATAAGTTCCAGTAGATTATTATTTTAGCTATCTGGTTCATCATCCTAGAGAACAGGGTCATTGAAAATGCATTGTTAGTTGTTTTCATTAACCCTTAATAGATGAATATAAAAACAGTTCCTGTGGAGTATTGTTTTAGCAACCTGTTGCATGATCCTAGTCAACGGGGTCATTGAAAATACAATAGAATTTGCTTTTGGAAGAATTAGTGTTCGAATTTGAAAAAAGTTCCAGTAGATTATTATTTTAGCAACCTGGAGCATAATCGTGGACCACAGGGTCATTAAAAATGCATTGTTAGTTGTTTTTATTACTCTTAATATATGAATATAAAAAAAGTTCCTGTGGAGTATTGTTTTAGCAACCTGGTGCATGATCCTAGACAACGGGGTCATTGAAAATGCAATAGAATTTGCTTTTGGAAGAATTAGTGTTCGAATTTGAAAAAAGTTCCAGTAGATTATTATTTTAGCGACCTGGTGCATGATCCTAGACAACAGGGTCTTTAAAAATGCATTGTTAGTTGTTTTTATAAGTCTTAATATATGAATATAAAAAAAGTTACGGTGGAGTATGGTGTTAGCAACCTGGTGCATGATCCTAGTCAACGGGGTCATTGAAAATGCAATGGAATTTGCTTTTGGAAGAATTAGTGCTCGAATTTAAATAAGTTCCAGTAGATTATTATTTTAGCTATCTGGTTCATCATCCTAGAGAACAGGGTCATTGAAAATGCATTGTTAGTTGCTTTCATTAACCCTTAATAGATGAATATAAAAACAGTTCCTGTGGAGTATTGTTTTAGCAACCTGTTGCATGATCCTAGTCAACGGGGTCATTGAAAATACAATAGAATTTGATTTTGGAAGAATTAGTGTTCTAATTTGAAAAAATTACCAGTATATTATTATTATAGCAACCTGGAGCATAATAGTGTACAACAGGGTCATTAAAAATACAGTGATAGCTGTTTTTATAACACGTAATATATGAATATAAAAAAAGTGACGGTAGATTATTATTTTAGCAACCTGGTGCATGATCTTAGTCAACGGGGTCATTGAAAATGCGATGGAATTTGCTTTTGGAAGAATTAGTGTTCGAATCTAAAATAAGTTCCAGTATATTATTATTTTTGCAACCTGGTGCATGATCCTAGTCAACGGGGTCATTGAAAATGCAATTGAATTTGCTTTTGGAAGAATTAGTTTTCGAATCTAAAAAAAGTTCCAGTTGATTATTATTTTAGCGATCTGTTGCATCATCCTAGACAACAGGGTCATTGAGAATGCATTGTTAGTTGTTTTCATAACCCTTAATATATGAATATAAAAAAGGTTCCTGTGGAGTATTGTTTTAGCGACCTGGTGCATGATCCTAGACAACGGGGTCATTGAAAATACAATAGAATTTGCTTTTGGAAGAATTAGTGTTCGAATTTGAAAAAAGTTCCAGTAGATTATTATTTTATCGATCTGGTGCATGATCCTAGACAACAGTGTCTTTAAAAATGCATTGTTGGTTGTTTTTATAAGTCTTAATATATGAATATAAAAAAAGTTACGGTGGAGTATGGTGTTAGCAACCTGGTGCATGATCCTAGTCAACGGGGTCATTGAAAATGCAATGGAATTTGCTTTTGGATGAATTAGTGTTCGAATTTAAAAAAGTTCCAGTAGATTATTATTTTAGCGATCTGGTGCATCATCCTAGACAACAGGGTCATTGAAAATGCATTGTTAGTTGTTTTCATAACCCTTAATATATGAATATAAAAACAGTTCCTGTGGAGTATTGTCTTAGCAACCTGGTGCATGATCCTTGTCAACGGGGTCATTGGAAATACAATAGAATTTCCTTTTGGAAGAATTAGTGTTCGAATTTGAAAAAAGTTCCTGTAGATTATTATTTTAGCGATCTGGTGCATCATCCTAGACAACAGGGTCTTTAAAATGCATTGTTAGTTGTTTTTATTACTCTTAATATATGAATATTAGAAAAGTTACCGTGGAGTATGGTTTTAGCAACCTGATGCATGATCCTAGTCAACGGGGTCATTGAAAATGCAATGGAATTTGCTTTTGGAAGAATTAGTGTTCGAATTTGAAAAAATTTCCAGTAGATTATTATTTTAGCAACCTGGAGCATAATCGTGGACAACAGGGTCATTGAAAATGCATTGTTAGTTGTTTTCATAACACTTAATATATGAATATAAAAACAGTTCCTGTGGAGTATTGTCTTAGCAACCTGGTGCATGATCCTTGTCAACGGGGTCATTGGAAATACAATAGAATTTGCTTTTGGAAGAATTAGTGTTCGAATTTGAAAAAATTTCCAGTAGATTATTATTTTAGCAACCTGGAGCATAATAGTGGACAACAGGGACATTAAAAATGCATTGTTAGTTGTTTTTATTACTCTTAATATATGAATATAAGAGAAGTTAACGTGGAGTATGGCTTTAGCAACCTGATGCTTGATCCTAGTCATCGGTGTCATTGAAAATGCAATGGAATTTGCTTTTGGAAGAATTAGTGTTCGAATTTGAAAAAAGTTCCAGTAGATTATTATTTTAGCACCCTGGTGCATAACCGTGGACAACAGGGTCATTAAAAATGCATTGTTAGTTGTTATTATTACTCTTAATATATGAATATAAGAAAAGTAACCGTGGAGTATGGTTTTAGCAACCTGGTGCATGATCCTAGTCAACGGGGTCATTGAAAATGCAATGGAATTTGCTTTTGGATGAATTAGTGTTCGAATTTGAAAAAAGTTCCAGTAGATTATTAGTTTTAGCCAGATCCTGGTGCATGACATCCGTGAGACAACAGGGTCATTTTAAAAATGCATTTGTTAGTTGTTTTCATAACTCTTAATATATGAATATAAAAAAAGTTACCGTGGAGTATGGTTTTAGCAACCTGGTGTATGATCCTATTCAACGGGGTCATTGAAAATGCAATGGAATTTGCTTTTGGAAGAATTAGTGTTCGAATTTGAAAAAAGTTCCAGTAGATTATTATTTTAGCAACCTGGTGCATAATCGTTGACAACAGGGTCATTAAAAATGCAATGATAGTTGTTATTCATTACCCTTAATATATGAATATAAGAAAAGTTACCTGTGGAGTATTGTTTTAGCAACCTGGTGCATGATCCTAGTCAACGGGGTCATTGAAAATGCAATAGAATTTGCTTTTGGATGAATTAGTGTTCGAATTTGAAAAAATTTCCAGTAGATTATTATTTTAGCAACCTGGAGCATAATCGTGGACAACAGGGTCATTGAAAATGCATTCTAAGTTGTTTTCATAACACTTAATATATGCATATAAAAAAAGTTCCTGTGGAGTATTGTTTTAGCAACCTGGTGCATGATCCTAGTCAACGGGGTCATTGAAAATGCAATAGAATTTGCTTTTGGAAGAATTAGTGTTCGAATTTGAAAAAAGTTCCAGTTGATTATTATTTTAGCAATCTGGTGCATCATCCTAGAAAACAGGGTCATTGAAAGTGCATTGTTAGTTGTTTTCATAACCCTTAATATATGAATATAAAAAAAGTTACCGTGGAGTATGGTTTTAGCAACCTGGTGCATGATACTAGTCAACGGGGTCATTGAAAATGCAATAGAATTTGCTTTTGGAAGAATTAGTGTTCGAATTTGAAAAAAGTTCCAGTAGATTATTATTTTAGCAACCTGGTGCATAATCGTGGACAACAGGGTCATTGAAAATGCATTGTTAGTTGTTTTCATAACCCTTAATATATGAATATAAAAAAAGTTCCTGTGGAGTATTGTTTTAGCAACCTGGTGCATGATCCTAGTCAACGGGGTCATTGAAAATACAATAGAATTTGCTTTTGGAAGAATTAGTGTTCGAATTTGAAAAAAGTTCCAGTAGATTATTATTTTAGCAACCTGGTGCATAATCGTGGACAACAGGGTCATTAAAAATGCATTGTTAGTTGTTTTTATAACTCTTAATATATGAATATAAAAAAAGTTACCGTGGAGTATGGTTTTAGCAACCTGGTGCATGATCCTAGTCAACGGGGTCATTGAAAATGCAATGGAATTTGCTTTTGGAAGAATTAGTGTTCGGATTTGAAAAAGTTCCAGTAGATTATTATTTTAGCAACCTGGTGCATAACCGTGGACAACAGGGTCATTAACAATGAATTGTTACTTGTCTTTATACCTCTTAATATATGAATATAAAAGAAGTTCCAGTAGATTATTATTTTACCAACCTTGGGCATGATCCTAATCAACGGGGTCATTGAAAATGCAATGGAATTTGCTTTTGGAAGAATTAGTGTTCGAATTTGAAAAAAGTTCCAGTAGATTATTATTTTAGCAACCTGGAGCATAATCGTGGACCACAGGGTCATTAAAAATCCAATGTTAGTTGTTTTTATTACTCTTAATATATGAATATAAAAAAAGTTACCGTGGAGTATGGCTTTAGCAACCTGATGCTTGATCCTAGTCAACGGTGACATTGAAAATGCAATGGAATTTGCTTTTGGAAGAATTAGTGTTCGGATTTGAAAAAAGTTCCAGTAGATTATTATTTTAGCAACCTGGTGCATAACCGTGGACAACAGGGT
>JAPYXD010000445.1:0-13830 GCA_030998225.1 Diplolepis rosae
GATCATGCACCAGGTCGCTGAAATAATAATCAACTGGAACTTTTTTAAAATTCAAACACTAATTCTTCCAAAAGCAAATTCTATTGCATTTTCAATGACCCCGTTCCAGGTTGCTAAAATAATAATCTACTGCAACTTTTTTCAAATTCGAACACTAATTCTTCCAAAAGCAAATTCTATTGTATTTTCAATGACCCCGTTGACTAGGATCATGCACCAGGTTGCTAAAACCATACTCCACGGTAACTTTTTTTATATTCATATATTAAGAGTTATAAAAACAACTAACAATGCATTTTTAAAGACCCTGTTGTCTAGGATCATGCACCAGGTCGCTAAAATAATAATCAACTGGAACTTTTTTTAAATTCGAACACTAATTCTTCCAAAAGCAAATTCCTTTGCATTTTCAATGACCCTGTTTTCTAGGATCATGCCCCAGGTTGCTGTAACAATACTCCACTGGAACTTTTTTTATATTCATATATTAAGAGTTATAAAAACAACTAACAATGCATTTTTAATGACCCTGTTGTCTAGGATCATGCACCAGGTCGCTGAAATAATAATCAACTGGAACTTTTTTTATATTCATATATTAAGAGTTTTAAAAACAACTAACAATGCATTTTTAATGACCCCGTTGTCTTGGATAATGCAACAGGTTGCTAAAATAATAATCTACTGGAACTTATTTAAATTCGAACACAAATTCTTCCAAAAGAAAATTCAATTGCATTTTCAATGACCCTGTTGTCTAGGATCATGTACCAGGCTGCTAAAACAATACTCCACAGTAACTTTTCTTATATTCATATATTAAGAGTTATAAAAACAACTATCATTGCATTTTTAATGACCCTGTTGTCCACGATTATGCACCAGGTTGCTAAAATAATAATCTACTGGAACTTTTTTCAAATTCGAACACTAATTCTTCCAAAAGCAAATTCTATTGTATTTTCAATGACCCCGTTGTCTAGGATCATGCACCAGGTCGCTAAAATAATAATCAACTGGAACTTTTTTTAAATTCGAACACTAATTCTTCCAAAAGCAAATTCAATTGCATTTTCAATGACCCTGTTGTCTAGGATCATGTACCAGGCTGCTAAAACAATACTCCACAGTAACTTTTTTATATTCATATATAAGAGTTATAAAAACAACTACAATGCATTTTTAAGACCCTGTTGTCTAGATCATGCACCAGGTTCTAAAACAATAATCTACTGAATTTTTAAATTCGAACACTAATTCTTCCAAAAGCCAATTCTATTGATTTCAATGACCCCGTTGACTAGGATATGCCCAGGCTGCTAAAACAACAATCTTTTCAATGACCCTGTTGTCCACGATTATGCACCAGGTTCCTAAAATAATAATCTACTGGAACTTGTTTAAATTCGAACACTAATTCCTCCAAAAGCAAATTGCATTGCATTTTCAATGATCCCGTTGACTAGGATCATGTAACAGGCTGCTAAAACAATACTCTACAGGAACTTTTTTTATATTCATATATTTAGGGTTATGAAAACAAATAACAATGCATTTTCAATGACCCTGTTGTCTAGGATGTTGCACCAGATCGCTAAAATAATAATCTACTGGAACTGTTTTCAAATTCAAACAATAATTCTTCCAAAAGCAAACTCTATTGCATTTTCAAAGACACCGTTGACTAGGATCATGCACCAGTTCGCTAAAATACTAATCAACTGGAACTTTTTTTAAATTCGAACACTAATTCTTCCAAAAGCTAATTCAATTGCATTTTCAATGACACTGTTGTCTAGGATCATGCACCAGGTTGCTAAATCAATACTCCACAGTAACTTATCTTATATTCATATATTAAGAGTTATAAAAACAACTATAAATGAATTTTTAATGACCCTGCTATCCACGATTATGCTCCAGGTTGCTAAAATAATAATCTACTGGATCTTTTTTCAAATTCGAACACTAATTCTTCCAAAAGCAAATTCTATTGTATTTTGAATGACCCCGTTGACTAGGATCGTGCACCAGGTCACTAAAATAATAATCAACTGGAACTTATTTTAAATTCGAACACTAATTCTTCCAAAAGCAAATTCAATCGCATTTTCAATGACCCTGTTGTCTAGGATCATGCACCAGGTTGCTAAAACAATACTCCACAGTAAATTTTCTTATATTCATATATTAAGAGTTATAAAAACAGCTATCAATGCAATTTTAATGACCCTGTTATCCACGATAATGCACAAGGTTGCTAAAATAATGATCTACTGGAACTTTTTTTAAATTCAAACACTAATTCTTCCAAAAGCAAATTCTATTTCATTTTCAATGACCCCGTTGACTTGGATCATGCACCAGGTCGCTAAAATAATAATCAACTGAAACTTATTTAAATTCGAACACTAATTCTTTCAAAAGCAAATTCTATTGCATTTTCAATGACCCCGTTCCGGTTGCTAAAATAATAGTCCACTGCAACTTTTTTTAAATTCGAACACTAATTCTTCCAAAAGCAAATTCCATTGCATTTTCAATGACCCTGTTGTCTAGGACCATGTACCAGGCTGCTAAAAGAATAAGCTACTGGAACTTTTTTCAAATTCGAACACTAGTTCTTCGAAAAGCAAATTCTATTGCATTTTCAAAGACACCGTTGACTAGGATCATGCACCAGTTCGCTAAAATAATAATCAACGAGAACTTTTTTTAAATTCGAACACTAATTCTTCCAAAAGCAAATTCCATTGCATTTTCAATGACCCTGTTGTCTAGGATCATGTACCAGGCTGCTAAAACAATACTCCACAGTAACTTTTCTTATATTCATATATTAAGAGTTATAAAGAAAACTATCAAGGCATTTTTAATGACCCTGTTGTCTAGGATCATGCGCCAGATCGGTAAACTAATAATCAACTGGAACTTTTTTTAAATTCGAACACTAATTCTTCCAAAAGCAAATTCTATTGCATTTTCAATGACCCCGTAGACTAAGATCATGCCCAAGGTTGCTAAAACAATACTCCACAGGAACTTTTTTTATATTCATATATTAAGAGTTATAAAAACATCTAACAATGCATTTTTAATGACCATGTTATCCACGATTATGCACCAGGTTCCTAAAATAATAATCTACTGGAACTTTTTTTAAATTCAAACACTAATTCTTCCAAAAGCAAATTCTATTGCATTTTCAATGACCCCGTAGTCTAAGATCATGCCCAAGGTTACTAAAACAATAATCTACTGGAACTACTTTTATTTTCATATATTAAGAGCTATAAAAACAAGTAACAATTCATTTTCAATGACCTGTTATCCACGATTATGCACCAGGTTGCTAAAATAATAATCTACTGGAACTTTTTTCAAATTCGAACACTAATTCTTCCAAAAGCCAATTCTATTGCATTTTCAATGACCCTGTTGTCTAGGATGACGCAACAGATCGCTAAAATAATAATCAACTGGGACTTTTTTAAATGCGAACACTAATTCTTCCAAAAGCAAATTCAATTGCATTTTCAATGACCCTGTTGTCTAGGATCATGTACCAGGCTGCTAAAACAATACTCCACAGTAACTTTTCTTATATTCATATATTAAGAGTTATAAAAACAACTATCATTGCATTTTTAATGACCCTGTTGTCCACGATTATGCACCAGGTTGCTAAAATAATAATCTACTGGAACTTTTTTCAAATTCGAACACTAATTCTTCCAAAAGCAAATTCTATTGTATTTTCAATGACCCCGTTGTCTAGGATCATGCACCAGGTCGCTAAAATAATAATCAACTGGAACTTTTTTTAAATTCGAACACTAATTCTTCCAAAAGCAAATTCAATTGCATTTTCAATGACCCTGTTGTCTAGGATCATGTACCAGGCTGCTTAAACAATACTCCACAGTAACTTTTCTTATATTCATATATTAAGAGTTATAAAAACAACTATAATTGCATTTTTAATGACCCTGTTGTCCACGATTATGCACCAGGTTGCTAAAATAATAATCTACTGGAACTTTTTTCAAATTCGAACACTAATTCTTCCAAAAGCCAATTCTATTGTATCTTCAATGACCCCGTTGACTAGGATGATGCCCAAGGTTGCTAAAACAACAATGCATTTTCAATGACCCTGTTGTCAACGACTATGCACCCGGTTGCTAAAATAATAATCTACTGGAACTTGTTTAAATTCGAACACTAATTCCTCCAAAAGCAAATTGCATTGCATTTTCAATGATCCCGTTGACTAGGATCATGTAACAGGCTGCTAAAACAATACTCTACAGGAACTTTTTTTATATTCATATATTTAGGGTTATGAAAACAAATAACAATGCATTTTCAATGACCCTGTTGTCTAGGATGTTGCACCAGGTCGCTAAAAAAATAATCTACTGGAACTGTTTTTAAATTCGAACATTAATTCTTCCAAAACCAAATTCTATTGCATTTTCAATGACCCCGTTGACTAGGATCATGCACCAGGTCACTAAAATAATAATCAACTGGAACTTTTTTTAAATTCGAACACTAATTCTTTCAAAAGCAAATTCTATTGCATTTTCAATGACGCCGTTGTCTAGGATCATGCACCAGGTCGCTAAAATAATACTCCACAGTAAATTTTCTTATATTCATATATTAAGAGTTATAAAAACAGCTATCAATGCAATTTTAATGACCCTGTTATCCACGATTATGCACAAGGTTGCTAAAATAATAATCAACTGGAACTTTTTTTAAATTCGAACACTAATTCTTTCAAAAGCAAATTCTATTGCATTTTCAATGACCCCGTTGACTAGGATAATGCACCAGGTCGCTAAAATAATAATCAACTGGAACTTTTTTTAAATTCGAACACTAATTCTTCCGAAAGCAAATTCTATTTCATTTTCAATGATCCCGTTCCGGTTGCTAAAATAATAGTCCACTGCAACTTTTTTTAAATTCGAACACTAATTCATTCAAAAGCAAATTCTATTGCATTTTTAATGACGCCGTTGTCTAGGATCATGCACCAGGTCGCTAAAATAATAATCAACTGGAATTTATTCAAATTCGAACACTAATTCTTCCAAAAGCCAATTCTATTGCATTTTCAATGACCCTGTTGTCTAGGATGACGCAACAGATCGCTAAAATATTAATCAACTGGAAATTTTTTATATTCGAAAACTAATTATTCCGAAAGCAAATTCAATTGCATTTTCAATGACCCTGTTGTCTAGGATCATGTACCAGGCTGCTAAAACAATACTCCACAGTAACTTTTCTTATATTCATATATTAAGAGTTATAAAGACAACTATCAAGGCATTTTTAATGACCCTGTTGTCTAGGATCATGCGCCAGATCGGTAAACTAATAATCTACTGGAACTTTTTTTAAATTAGAACACTAATTCTTCCGAAAGCAAATTCTATTGTATTTTCAATGATCCCGTTGTCTAGAATCATGCACAAGGTTTCTATAACAATACTCCACAGGAACTTTTTTTATATTCATATATTATGAGTTATGAAAACAACTAACAATGCATTTTCAATGACCCTGTTATCCACGATTATGCAACAGGTTGCTAAAATAATAATCAACTGGAACTTTTTTTAAATTCGAACACTAATTCTTTCAAAAGCAAATTCTATTGCATTTTCAATGACGCCGTTGACTAGGATCATGCACCAGGTCGCTAAAATAATAATCAACTGGAATTTATTTAAATTCGAACACTAATTCTTTCAAAAGCAAATTGTATCGCATTTTCAATGAGCCCGTTGTCTAGGATCATGCACCAGTTTGCTAAAACAATACTCCACAGTAAATTTTCTTATATTCATATATTAAGAGTTATAAAAACAGCTATCAATGCAATTTTAATGACCCTGTTATCCACGATCATGCACCAGGTTGCTAAAATAATAATCTACTGGAACTTTTTTTAAATTCGAACACTAATTGATTCAAAAGCAAATTCTATTGCATTTTCAATGACCCCGTTGTCTATGATCATGCACCAGGTCGCTAAAATAATAATCAACTGTAATTTATTTAAATTCGAACACTAATTCTTCCATAAGCAAATGCCATTGCATTTTCAATGACCCCGTTCCGGTTGCTAAAATAATAGTCCACTGCAACTTTTTTTAAATTCGAACACTAATTCTTCCAAAAGCAAATTCCATTGCATTTTCAATGACCCTGTTGTCTAGGATCATGTACCAGGCTGCTAAAATAATAATCTACTGGAACTTTTTTCAAATTCGAACACTAGTTCTTCCAAAAGCAAATTCCTTTGCATTTTCAATGACCCTGTTTTCTAGGATCATGTACCAGGCTGCTAAAACAATACTCCACAGTAAATTTTCTTATATTCATATATTAAGAGTTTTAAAAACAGCTATCAATGCAATTTTAATGACCCTGTTGTCCACGATTATGCACCAGGTTGCTAAAATAATAATCTACTGGAACTTTTTTCAAATTCGAACACTAATTCTTCAAAAAGCAAATTCTATTGTATTTTCAATGACCCCGTTGTCTAGGATCATGCACCAGGTCGCTAATTAATAATCAACTGGAACTTTTCTTAAATTCGAACACTAATTCTTCCAAAAGCAAATTCTATTTCATTTTCAATGACCCCGTTCCGGTTGCTAAAATAATAGTCCACTGCAACTTTTTTTAAATTCGAACACTACTTCCTCCAAAAGCAAATTCTATTGCATTTTCAATGACCCTGTTGTCTAAGATCATGCACCAGGTTGCTAAAACAATAATCTACTGGAACTTTTTTCAAATTCGAACACTAATTCTTCCAAAAGCCAATTCTATTGCATTTCCAATGACCCTGTTGTCTAGGATGACGCAACAGATCGCTAAAATAATAATCAACTGGAACTTATTTAAATTCGAACACTAATTCTTCCAAAAGCAAATTCAATTGCATTTTCAATGACCCTGTTGTCTAGGATCATGTACCAGGCTGCTAAAACAATACTCCACAGTAACTTTTCTTATATCCATATATTAAGAGTTATAAAAACAACTAACAATGCATTTGCAAAGACCCTGTTGTCTAGGATCATGCACCAGGTCGCTAAAATAATAATCTACTGGAACTTTTTTTAAATTCGAACACTAATTCTTTAAACAGCAAATTCTATTTCATTTGCAATGACCCCGTTGACTTGGATCATGCACCAGGTCGCTAAAATAATAATCAACTGGAATTTATTTAAATTCGAACACTAATTCTTTCAAAAGCAAATTCTATTGCATTTTCAATGACCCCGTTGTCTAGGATCATGCACCAGTTCGCTAAAATACTCCACAGTAAATTTTCTTATATTCATATATTAAGAGTTATAAAAACAGCTATCAATGCAATTTTAATGACCCTGTTATCCACGATAATGCACAAGGTTGCTAAAATAATGATCTACTGGAACTTTTTTTAAATTCGAACACTAATTCTTTCAAAAACAAATTCTATTTCATTTTCAATGACCCCGTTGACTTGGATAATGCACCAGGTCGCTAAAATAATAATCAACTGGAACTTTTTTTAAATTCGAACACTAATTCTTCCGAAAGCAAATTCTATTTCATTTTCAATGACCCCGTTCCGGTTGCTAAAATAATAATCAACTGGAACTTTTTTTAAATTCGAACACTACTTCTTCCAAAAGCAAATTCTATTTCATTTTCAATGACCCCGTTGACTTGGATCATGCACCAGGTCGCTAAAATAATATTCAACTGAAACTTATTTAAATTCGAACACTAATTCTTTAAACAGCAAATTCTCTTGTATTTTCAATGACGCCGTTGTCTAAGATCATGCCCAAGGTTACTAAAATAATAATCTGCTGGAACTACTTTTGATTTCATATATTAAGAGCTATAAAAACAAGTAACAATTCATTTTCAATGACCTGTTATCCACGATTATGCACCAGGTTGCTAAAATAATAATCTACTGGAACTTTTTCAAATTCGAACACTAATTCTTCCAAAATCAAATTCAATTGTATTTTCAATGACCCCGTTGTCTAGGATCATGCACCAAGGTTACTAAAATAATAATCCACTGGAACTACTTCTTATTTTCATATATTAAGAGCTATAAAAACAAGTAACAATTCATTTTCAATGACCCTGTTATCCACGATTATGCACCATGTTGCTAATATAATAATCAACTGGAATTTTTTTAAATTCGAACACTAATTCTTTTAAAAGCAAATTCTATTGCATTTTCAATGACCCCGTTGTCTAGGATCATGCACCAGATTGCTAGAACAATACTTCACAGTAACTTTTTTTATATTTATACATTAATAGTAATGAAAACAACTAACAATGCATTTTCAATGACCCCGTCGTCCATGATCATGCACCAGGTTTCTAAAATAATAATCTACTGGAACTTTTTTTAAATTCAAACACTAATTCTTCCAAAAGCAAATTCTATTGCATTTTCAATGACCCCGTAGTCTAAGATCATGCCCAAGGTTCCTATAAAAATAATCTACTGGAACTACTTTTATTTTCATATATTAAGAGCTATAAAAACAAGTAACAATTCATTTTCAATGACCTGTTATCCACGATTATGCACCAGGTTGCTAAAATAATAATCTACTGGAACTTTTTTCAAATTCGAACACTAATTCTTCCAAAAGCCAATTCTATTGCATTTTCAATGACCCTGTTGTCTAGGATGACGCAACAGATCGCTAAAATAATAATCTACTGGTACTTTTTTCAAATTAGAACACTAATTTTTCCAAAAGAAAATTCAATTGCATTTTCAATGACCCTCTTGTCTAGGATCATGTACCAGGCTGCTAAAACAATACTCCACAGTAACTTTTCTTATATTCATATATTAAGAGTGTTAAAAACAACTATCAATGTATTTTTAATGACCCTGTTATCCACGATAATGCACCAGGTTCCTAAAATAATAATCAACTGGAACTTTTTTTAAATTCGAACACTAATTCTTCCAAAAGCAAATTCTATTGCATTTTCAATGACCCCGTTTACTAGGATCATGCACCAGGTTGCTAAAATAATAATCTACTGGAACTTATTTAAATTCGAACACTAATTTTTCCAAAAGCAAATTCAATTGCATTTTCAATGACCCTGTTGTCTAGGGTCATGTACCAGGCTGCGAAAACAATACTCCACAGTAACTTTTCTTATATTCATATATTAAGAGTTATAAAAACAACTAACAATGCATTTTTAAAGACCCTGTTATCCACGATTATGCACCAGGTTCCTAAAATAATAATCTACTGGAACTTTTTCAAATTCGAACACTAATTCTTCCAAAAGCCAATTCTATTGTATCTTCAATGACCCCGTTGACTAGGATGATGCCCAAGGTTGCTAAAACAACAATGCATTTTCAATGACCCTGTTGTCAACGATTATGCACCCGGTTGCTAAAATAATAATCTACTGGAACTTGTTTAAATTCGAACACTAATTCCTCCAAAAGCAAATTGCATTGCATTTTCAATGATCCCGTTGACTAGGATCATGTAACAGGCTGCTAAAACAATACTCTACAGGAACTTTTTTTATATTCATATATTAAGGGTTATGAAAACAAATAACAATGCATTTTCAATGACCCTGTTGTCTAGGATGTTGCACCAGATCGCTAAAATAATAATCTACTGGAACTTTTTTAAAATTCAAACACTAATTCTTCCAAAAGCAAATTCTATTGCATTCTCAATGACCCCGTTGACTAGGATCATGCACCAGGTCGCTAAAATAATAATATACTGGAACTTTTTTTAATTTCGAACACTAATTCTTCCAAAAGCAAATTCTATTGCATTTTCAATGACACCGTTGTCTAGGATCATGCACCAGGTCGCTATAACAATACTCCACAGTAAACTTTTCTTATATTCATATATTAAGAGTTATAAAAACAGCTATCAATGCAATTTTTAATGACCCTGTTATCCATGATCATGCACCAGGTTGCTAAAATAATAATCAACTGGAACTTTTTTTAAATTCGAACACTAATTATTCCAAAAGCAAATTCTATTGCATTTTCAATGACCCCGTTGACTAGGATCATGCACCAGGTCGCTAAAATAATAATCAACTGGAATTTATTTAAATTCTAACACTAATTCTTTCAAAAGCAAATTCTATTGCATTTTCAATGACCCCGTTGTCTAGGATCATGCACCAGGTTGCTAAAACAATACTCCACAGTAACTTTTCTTATATTCATATATTAAGAGTTATAAAAACAACTATGATTGCATTTTTAATGACCCTGTTGTCCACGATTATGCACCAGGTTGCTAAAATAATAATCTACTGGAACTTTTTTCAAATTCGAACACTAATTCTTCCAAAAGCAAATTCTATTGTATTTTCAATGACCCCGTTGACTAGGATCGCAGTGCTACCAAGGCTTCGCTTAAAACAATCAATGCATTTTCAATGACCCTGTTGTCTAGGATGTTGCACCAGGTGCTAAAATAATAATCTACTGGAACTTTTTTTTTATTCTAAAAATAATTTTTACAAAAGCAAATTCTATTGCATTTTCAATGACCCTGTTGACTAGGATCATGCACCAGGTCGCTAAATAATAATCAACTGGAACTTTTTTTAAATTCGAACACTAATTCTTCCAAAAGCAAATTCAATTGCATTTTCAATGACCCTGTTGTCTAGGATCATGCACCAGGTTGCTAAAACAATACTCCACGGTAACTTTTTTTATATTCATATATTAAGAGTTATAAAAACAACTATGATTGCATTTTTAATGACCCTGTTGTCCACGATTATGCACCAGGTTGCTAAAATAATAATCTACTGGAACTTTTTTCAAATTCGAACACTAATTCTTCCAAAAGCAAATTCTATTGTATTTTCAATGACCCCGTTGACTAGGATCATGCACCAGGTCGCTAAAATAATAATCAACTGGAACTTTTTTTAAATTCGAACACTAATTCTTCCAAAACCAAATTCTATTGCATTTTCAATGACCCCGTTGTCTAGGATCATGCACCAGGTTGCTAAAACAATACTCCACAGTAAATTTTCTTATATTCATATATTAAGAGTTATAAAAACAGCTATCAATGCATTTTTAAAGACCCTGCTGTCCACGATTATGCACCAGGTTGCTAAAATAATAATCAACTGGAACTTTTTTTAAATTCGAACACTAATTCTTTCAAAAGCAAATTCTATTGCATTTTCAATGACCCCGTTGACTAGGATCATGCACCAGGTCGCTAAAATAATAATCAACTGGAACTTTTTTAAAATTCGAACACTAATTCTTTAAAAAGCAAATTCTATTGCATTTTCAATGACCCCGTTCCGGTTGCTAAAATAATAATCAACTGGAACTTTTTTCAAATTCGAACACTAATTCTTCCAAAAGCAAATTCTATTGCATTTTCAATGACCCCGTTGACTAGTATCATGCACCAGGTTGCTAAAACCATACTCCACGGTAACTTTTTTTATATTCATATATTAAGAGTTATAAAAACAACTAGAAATGCATTTTTAATGACCCTGTTGTCTAGGATCATGCACCAGGTCGCTGAAATAATAATCAACTGGAACTTTTTTAAAATTCAAACACTAATTCTTCCAAAAGCAAATTCTATTGCATTTTCAATGACCCCGTAGTCTAAGATCATGCCCAAGGTTTCTATAACAATACTCCACAGGAACTTTTTTTATATTCATATACTAAGAGTTATAAAAACAAATAAAAATGAATTTTCAATGACCCCGTTGTCTTGGATAATGCACCAGGTTGCTAAAACAGTAATGCAAAGGAACTTTTTTCATATTCATATATTAAGAGTTTTAAAAACAACTAACAATGCATTTTCAATGACCCTGTTGTCCACGATTATGCACCCGGTAGCTAAAATAATAATCTACTGGAACTTGTTTAAATTCGAACACTAATTCCTCCAAAAGCAAATTGCATTGCATTTTCAATGATCCCGTTGACTAGGATCATGTAACAGTCTGCTAAAACAATACTCCACAGTAACTTTTCTTATATTCATATATTAAGAGTTATAAAAACAACTATCATTGCATTTTTAATGACCCTGTTGTCCACGATTATGCACCAGGTTGCTAAAATAATAATCTACTGGAACTTTTTTCAAATTCGAACACTAATTCTTCAAAAAGCAAATTCCTTTGCACTTTCAATGACCCTGTTTTCTAGGATGATGCACCAGATTGCTAAAATAATAATCAACTGGAACTTTTTTTAAATTCGAACACTAATTCTTCCAAAAGCAAATTCAATTGCATTTTCAATGACCCTGTTGTCTAGGATCATGTACCAGGCTGCTAAAACAATACTCCACGGTAACTTTTCTTATATTCATATATTAAGAGTTATAAAAACAACTAACAATGCATTTTTAAAGACACTGTTGTCTAGGATCATGCACCAGGTTGCTAAAATAATAATCTACTGGAACTTTTTTCAAATTCGAACACTAGTTCTTCCAAAAGCAAATTCTATTGTATTTTCAATGACCCCGTTGACTAGGATCATGCACCAGGCTGCTAAAACAATACTCCACAGTAACTTTTCTTATATTCATATATTAAGAGTTATAAAAACAACTAACAATGCATTTTTAAAGACACTGTTGTCCACGATCATGCACCAGGTTCCTAAAATAATAATCTACTGGAACTTGTTTAAATTCGAACACTAATTCCTCCAAAAGCAAATTGCATTGCATTTTCAATGATCCCGTTGACTAGGATCATGTAACAGGCTGCTAAAACAATACTCTACAGGAACTTTTTTTATATTCATATATTTAGGGTTATGAAAACAAATAACAATGCATTTTCAATGACCCTGTTGTCTAGGATGTTGCACCAGATCGCTAAAATAATAATCTACTGGAACTGTTTTCAAATTCAAACAATAATTCTTCCAAAAGCAAACTCTATTGCATTTTCAAAGACACCGTTGACTAGGATCATGCACCAGTTCGCTAAAATAATAATCAACTGGAACTTTTTTTAAATTCGAACACTAATTCTTCCAAAAGCTAATTCTATTGCATTTTCAATGACCCTGTTGTCTAGGATCATGCACCAGGTTGCTAAATCAATACTCCACAGTAACTTATCTTATATTCATATATTAAGAGTTATAAAAACAACTATAAATGAATTTTTAATGACCCTGCTATCCACGATTATGCTCCAGGTTGCTAAAATAATAATCCACTGGAACTTTTTTTATATTCGGACACTAATTCTTTAAACAGCAAATTCTATTGTATTTTGAATGACACCGTTGTCTACGATCATGCACCAGGTCGCTAAAATAATAATCAACTGGAAATTATTTAAATTCCAACACTAATTCTATCAAAAGCAAATTCTATTGCATTTTCAATGACCCCGTTGTCTAGGATCATGCACCAGGTTGCAAAAACAATACTCCACAGTAAATTTTCTTATATTCATATATTAAGAGTTATAAAAACAGCTATCAATGCAATTTTAATGACCCTGTTATCCACGATAATGCACAAGGTTGCTAAAATAATGATCTACTGGAACTTTTTTTAAATTCAAACACTAATTCTTCCAAAAGCAAATTCTATTTCATTTTCAATGACCCCGTTGACTTGGATCATGCACCAGGTCGCTAAAATAATAATCAACTGGAATTTATTTAAATTCGAACACTAATTCTTTCAAAAGCAAATTCTATTGCATTTTCAATGA